>CATNEM010000050.1:0-140960 GCA_950096795.1 Macrostomum cliftonense | reverse complement strand
TCGCTCCGCGTCACAGGATGGTTCATCGACCGCACGCTGGGCCGCTTCTGCTTCATCCAGCCATTCGCGCCAAGCGCTGATAGCATCGTCAACTCTTCCAGAGCCGGCAGCTTTGGCGTCCGCTTCGCGAGATCGTCTCTCCAACTCGGCCTGCAGCTGGCGGACTGCGGCCTGTGCCGCTTCAATCTCTCCTGTCAGACGGGCAGCTGGAAGAGATGGTGGAGCTGAACGGAGCAGCGCGCGACCCTCCGCCGAGGCGGCATCGGCGTCGCGTTCCAGCCCGGCCATTTTGCCCCTACGGAATTCGCCCAGTTGAGAGTCGGGAATGTTGACCAGGTCGTCCTTGGCAGCCTCAACTCCGGCTGTCACTTCAGCAAGTTGCGTTTCCAGAGCATCTAAATCGTCCAGGCGCTGTCTGAGCTCTTGTTGACGCTCGCCGGCTCTTCGACCTGCTCGTTTTGCGCGTTCAGCCATTCGTTCTAGTCTTTGGGCAATCTTCTCACCAGCTGGTCCACCAGCCGACGCTGTGGCATTGGCCAAGGCGTCCAACTCAGAGGCCAGATCGGCCAATCGATTTCCAGCTGCCTTGGCATCGTCCAGCTGGTCACGGACTGTGTCCGCATCCAGGGAAGCAGCTGGCAGGCCGTCAAGTCGAGCTTCGGCTGAATCAAGCTCCTTGGTTAGCTCAGCAGCTCGAGCGCGAAGTTCTTCGGGTATGGCGGCTGTGTTGGCACCCTCCATAGCGCCACTGGTAGCAGCGCTTTCAGTAGATGAGGAAAGTGGGGCTGCGGCTGCTGCTGTTTCTTCAGATTCTTGTTGCTTTTGCTGCTGCTGCTGCTGCGACCTCAAACGAGCAGCGAGGGATTCAAGCTTCTCGGCGAGCTCCGTCGCCCGGATTCGGTCGTCCGCCACTCTACCGGCCAGGTCGGCGGCCTCGGCGCGCTGAGCCGCGGGTTCGGAGGTCGAAGCGGCTTCGGCTGCAGAAGTCAAATCAGCGACTAATCCAGCCAGTTCATCAATGTCAAGCTGTTTGCGATCGAGTTCGGCTAGCAGTTGACGCGTTTCCATGGCGTGACGGCTGGCCGTCTAGAATTTTTGGATAGAGAAAAAATTTCTATAAGCTGGTACTAAGCATACTAAATCGTTTGGTTAGAAAAATAGCATAGTACTTTGATTCTCACCTGCTCATCAGTGATATCGGTCAATTCAACGGCCTCCTTGGCGCCAAGCTTCATTTCCTCAAGCTGCAGCCAGGCTTTTAGTCGCTTCGATCGGTCGGAACACTTGGTGACCAGATCGGAAAGATCAGCCAACAGGCTGCGCCTCTCGTCCAGAGCTGCCTCCAGAGCGGCAAGGCTGTCTTGCGCCGCTTGCACTCCCTGCTGAAGTGGCGAGTCTGGCGATGTCTGCGTTGATGCGAGATCTCGCAGCTCCGCTTCGTGCCAGTGCAACTCACCAGCTAGCTTCGCTGCTGCTTTCGACTGGGCCGAAATCTAGAATATTATTAAAAAAAGCACAAGCTAATTGCGTTTTGCCAACAAAATAACTTCATTGTTAAACTTGTCAAAATTTGAAGTCTACATTTTCTCACCAAAGTTTCGTCTGGCTTTGACAATTTTTCAGCTTCAAGTTTTCGAAGCGCCTCGTCCGCCCACTGCTTGACCCGAGCGGCCCGCTGAGTGGCCATCGCTTCGCCTTGGCCGGCCTGCAGTTTCCGCTGCTCAGCTTCGTCCAACTTGTTGCGCAAGTCGCGAAGTCGTCGCTCCAGGCTGGACAATTTGTTCTTCAGATCAAACTGAACTGAGGGATCGCCGGCAGCGTCGCAAAGCAGCTTGCACAGCTCGCCAGCTCGATCCAGATCGGCACGCAAGGTCCGGGATCAAAGCGGTAACTTCCTCAGTTGACAAGGCGTGATCTTCGGGAGATTCGGCTTGCGCTAGTCGGTCACTCAAATCGTTAACTAGTGCGTAGAATTCGGTGGTCGGTCCGCTGAGCTCGTTCAGAGCGGCTTCTCGCTCGTCCAGACGTCGGCGAAGATCGTCCACACCAGCCTCTGCGGCCGCCATAGCTGCTCGAACGTCGCTAGCTGCGGTGCTGTACTCAGGCAATCGTTGCAGCAAAGAGTTGCATACAGAGCGCAGCTGTTCAACAGCCGGAAGCTTTGACTCGAGCTCTTCTTGAAGCACACCGACCTGCTGCAGCTGGGAGGCCGCTAGACCTGGCGTGGTGACCAGCGGGCCCAGGACACTCACCAGCTTCGCTTTCTGGCCAAGCCACTTTGACAAGGCGCGTTCGTCGCGCGAGAATTCTTCTAGCTGCTGGCCTAGGGTCCTTAGACTGGCTTGACGGCTTAGCGACAGATCCTGTTGGTGAAATAGATTTTTAATAGTGAGAAATTTTGACGAAATTGGTTCACAAGTTCAAAGATTTCAAGGGACAAACTGTGAAAAAGAAAAACAAGAAACACTGAGCACCTTGAGATCCGAGAGTCGTCTCTCCAGCTGCTTGATTGAATCTCTGAGCTCAGCTGCTCCAGCAGCCAGGTCGCGGTTCTTCAACAGCGCTTCCGCCTGATTGCGAACAGCGTCAAGTCGCGGCTCGAGTCCCTCCAACGACCGGTGAAACTCGGCCACGGCCCGGAGCTGCTCCGTAGCGTCGGCTTCGCTACCTGGCGAGGCCTTCAAAAGCGCGGCCGACTCTGCCGACAAGTCGTCAAGCTGACGCGAGGCTTCAGCGTGAGCGGCGCGGAAACGTTCCAAGCGGTCGCGGGTGTCCTCGATGTTGGCAATGCGATCGGCGAGCCTCTCACCGAGAACGGCGAAACGAGTCTGGAAGTCCTCCAGCTCCTGGGCTATGTCCGATAGTTCTGAAAGAAGTAAAACAAATAAATATAAAGACATAAAATTTTTGTTCATACTGAAATTTGGTCGTGAAGCAAATTAATCGTATTGTATAAATTCGTCACAAAACAGGCTTTGGCTGTAAACTGCGTATAAAGTATTTCAAAATGATAATAGTTTGACTCCAAAAGGCTTGTCGTTTTCTTCAAACAGGGAAATCCCCCAAAAAAGCAGCAAGCCCCTATCTACAATTATAAACTTCTAAGTCCAGCTCTTTATAATTGATATTTTGGTATACTCGTACTTCATTAGACATCTGACTGTTTATGTTGGGGGCGTTTCACTTTCTCGAAATTTCACTTTCGCTAATTTTCATCTCATAATGCTTTCGTTTGAATGTGGGTATCGAGAACTGATACTTCAAAACGGATCTGTATCGTCATTTGCACAGTGGTCATTCCGACATGATCAGTCTTGTCGTGGACGCCTAGAACTCTGTCGTCTAGAATTGGCATCTGTCTTCTAGAAAGTGAAATTTCGAGAATGAGAAAGCGTCCCTTCATGGAGTTTTGTCCCAGTTTTTCAGAATTATTTATTAATATACTATTTTTCATATACTATTTTAAATGCGAAAACGCACGTTTGTTCTACATTTTATCACATATTCAAAATAAAAATTCAACGAAAGCTAAAAGGACAGGTTTTTCTTTTCTAGAAGAAAAATAAAAAAGTATTTACACCGGTAGAAATACTGTGAAAAAAAACAAGAATTATTTGCAAAAGCCACTATAAATAAATATTTAGAATAAAAATTAGCATGGACAACAACACTTAGCACAAAATAGGCATTTAAATCAAGTACATTTTTAAGAATATCTACGACACCCACCAAAATAGAAAAGCTGTATAACTATTTCGTGCAGAAGAATTCCAAAAGAAAGTGCTTGAAATCAAATTCTGGTTTTTAATTTCGAAATTCAGGTTACCTTGCAGATAGGCCGTGGGATCGACGCTACAGACACCGCTCGATTCGGAACTCGAGAGCGGGCTGAGCGGCGAGCGCAGCTGAGGCTGTCTAATTGCGCCTAAGGGGATTACGGGCCAAATTTTGTTGATCACCACGTTCTTCTTCAAAACGCAAAATTCACTCTCAACAGCAAAACGTATTGACTTGAAAGGAAAAGCTACGAAAGCCAAACAAAACTCACGCGGTCGTCTAGGACTGCTCTTGGCCAGGTCCGGAGTTGACGCCGTCGAGGCTCCCTGAACCAGAGCGTCGTACGCGTGGCCCAAATCCACGAATCGCTCCATGGAAGCCTGAAATTCGTCACGCTCTTTAGCCAGCTGTCGTGTCTCGGCCTCCTGCTTGGAGAGACCGGCCTCTTCGAGGCACACCGAGTCCATAAGGCGGAGCCGGCCCTCGGCCCGCACCAACCAGTCCTGGGCCTCTTTCTTCACCCTATTGTAGTCGTGACCGTGCGCTTGGCGGGACAGCAGGTCTTTTCGGCGAGCCTCAAGAGCGTTATTCAGCTCCTGCCAGAAGCGGTCCAGCTCCTGACACACTTCGGCCTGGATAATTCTGTGAATTAGATTTTATAGTAAATAGTCAGATCATAAACATATCATCTATACGTAAAACGTGTTAAGAAATCGTTGAAATTCCTAAAATCGCACCTGATCAGAACACTGCTGCAAGAGTTGCAGACTGGCCTTGAGCGACTTGACTTCTGCCAATTGTCCCGTCTCGAATTCGTCCCGGCCCTGATCCATCTCCCTCAGCCTCTCTTCAAGCCGTTCGTCATCCAGTTTGGCGAATTCTCGAGATGCCAGGCTGTCAAGCTGCTTTTCAATCCACACTCGAGCTGAACCAGTTGAGTCGCGGAAAGCCGCAACTTTGGCGCGTACCTCTTCAATGTCAGCCCGTCTAGTGTCGATCTGACCGCGGACATTTTCGAATAGTTCAGAGCACACTCGAAGCTTCGCGTCGGCCTGCCTGTGCGTCGGGTCGGATTCAGACATGGCAGCGAGGCTTTCACTGGCCTGGTTCAGCGAGGTTCTTCGGCACTGCAGATCAGCGTCGAGTACCTTCGCCTGACGGCTCTGCTCATCTAATACGTCCGGACGTAGGCTTACTGGTCGCATTGCCGACAGTTTTCGATTGGTAGCCTCTAGCCACTGCTGCAGCCCATTCAATGTGTCCAGCAAGCTTCCGGCGGCCAGTGCCTGCTGCTGCAGTCGGCCAGACAACTCTGCACAGCGTCGTTTTAACTCATCGTGCCGAGCAGCGGTCTCTTCTGTCTGCCGCTGCTGCTCACTCAGCGTTCCCGGTTCATTTTTAGCTACGGAAGCTGCCGCCGTAAGGGCAGCAGAAGCAGCGCGTAATTTCTCAATGCTGCCGTCTAGCGCAAAAAGATCGGCACTTAGACCTTGAGCCTTGTCGGCTAATGCATTTAGTTGAATATCACTGGTTGGCTGCTGTCCCTCTAATTTAGCAAGCTGAGACTCCGTTGCTTTCAATTGCGCTTCCGTCTGATGAAGCAGATCGCTGAACTCGCGTCTCTGGCTGGCCGCAGTGTTGAGTCGCTGAAGCAGATCGCGGCATCGAACAGCAAGGGACTCCTGGCGCTCAGAGGCCGCCCCAGCCACCTTTCGAATCTCGGCTTCGCAGGAGGCGGCAGCGCCTGTGAATTCTCGGTGGCGAGCCGAGGCGAAAGCTTCTTGCGTTTGGTCAGCTGCGCGCAGGCAATGGATTAGCTTGTGTCCGGCGGATGACAGGGCCTTCAGATCGCCTTGGTGAGCGCTCAATTCACCTTCGCAGGCCTTTAGATCATTAATAAGACTCTGCAGTTGCGTTGGATCGGTCAGCACTGCTGCAATGTTCGTCGCTTGTCCAGAAGGCAGCGATGCCTTCGCGATCTCTATGAGGCGTCGGTCCACACCCTCTTGCCAGGCCTAGAAAGAGAAAAAAGATTATTGGTACAATTTTCGGGATGGTAAGAAATTTTAGCTTCTTTCATTTAGTCTACCTGAGCAGTCTGCAGTCGATCGTTGAAGTGCTCGAGCGCATCCTGTACAGACGTCAACTGTCGAATTCGAGCGTCAGCTTCGCGACGCAGCTGCTCAAGTTTGCTGCGCGATGCGGCTGTCTGGCCTGACAGCAACTCTTTATGATTGGATGTCAGATTCTCGGGACACTTTTGCACGAGGTTCTCGGTCTGGTAGTACAGTGTAAGTAGCGGCGACTGGCGGGCAAGTAATTCGTTATTGATGTCCTGCGGTTTAAATAATAAAAATAAGTTTCTAAATAGTAAAAGTAACCACCCAAGAAATCAATAAACTGGATGGATTTGGCCTGCCGAGTGTACCTGATGCCCTTCAAGCAGTTTCATGACGTTCTGCTCGTCTAGATTTGCTGGTCCCTGAGTTAGCAGCCATTCTTCTATTCCGTTAAGCGAGTTGAGCTCCTTTTCTAAATCTTTTAGGAGATCGTCGGCCATCTTTTTAGCGTCAATCTAAAAAATAAAAAATAAATAAGAATTAAGGAGGTAAAGATAAATAGTGATAGCTGAAAATCTAAGAAACTACGAAGCGAATAAGCGAGGATTAACAGCCAAACAAACAAAAGCAATAGCAGTGGGCGGCGCCGATGCGGGACAAATAAAATCCAGAGAAAGACATTTTTTAGGAAAAAAAACTCCTCTGGCATAAGCTGGAAAAAATATCTGGCAAATATTTCCGCCGTACGCTTGTAGAGATGACCAAATGCCTCATTTATGCAGTTTAAGAAAAAAATTCGCTCTTCTAACTCAGATTAAGTCGAACAACATCCAGGGAACACAACCCAAACCGGCATCAAGTACGCATCCAGAACCAGTGCAGAGGAAAAATCAAGTGCAAGATCATCAACAAAATGATCATAACGTACTGCATTCAGATGATCAACTCGCCAAATGATCACGGACTAGACGAAGAAAAAAACAATGAAGTTTGGAACATATTTTTATGGTCAGAATCAACACGATATTCTACATCTAAACCATGATAGTATGCCCCAATAATCCGAAATTTTTTGCATTCTAAAGCTTAGGTATGGCAAATCAGATTCACAAACAACGGATAAATGATAGTTTAAGAATTCAATCCAGCAAAACCACAACCAAGAGGAAGCACGATTAAGACAAGACACAGTAATCAAATTGATGAGCGCTGTCATTCGCAATTGTAGGAATGGAGCAAGTCTAGAAAGCTGGAAAGAAAGAATCAGACATTGTGCGGATCAGACATTGATTTAGCGGAGTTCTACAGCGAGTCAAGTGCAATCAAGGCAAGCAAACTGAATAATATAGAAATAATTAACACAACAAAGGGACAACAACAACAATTTCTCTCCGGCTACTAGTGCATACCGCTGTGTCCTCATCCACCGTTAAAGGTGCTAATTTTTTGCCATCGCTGTCGGTACTACCGAGACTACCGCTAATGCTGCTAGCAACAGCGAGCGGCAGTGGGTCGTGACAAATAGTCGAAGTAGTGTGCGGGATTTGGGAGGGGGAACTGCTGCTAACTCGGTCGGTCAAGCTCGGCATTGTCGATTGTTGAAACTGATTGGAGCATTCTACATCGATGCTTAGAGGTTCATCCACGGCTACGGAAGTCCTGGCAGACGAAGCTTCTTCGGCTAGAAGTTGTGGTAGGTGCTCTTTGCTGCTTTGGTTTTCAAATGAGCCGCGAGTCGCGATCAAATCTGAGGGATCGATTCCCTGCATGAAGCCGAGCTGCGCGGCCATAGACAGCGGATACGCCGGACCGTGAGGCAGGTGGAGTACGCCGGTGCTGGGATCCACCAACTGATCATCAATCGCCTCTTGCAATGTGATTCTTCTGCCAACAGGCGAGTCCAACGACAGAGTGATGCCATGAGGATCGATAGCTCCTAACTCGATTGCTTCCTTGAATGTCAGAGGTTTGCCATCAACTACCACCAAGGTGTCTTCACGGCACGGGCTTGCTAGGCTGCTTTCGTCATAGGAGATACGATCATCCAGGACTGGCGACTTTGTAGTCAGAAAACCGGCTCGGGAGTCGAATTCTGGTTCTGGATACTCCGATGTGTACACAAAGTCCATAGACATTGACCCTAAAGACATCAACGAATCATCATCAACTTGTGGGGAAGATTGAGCTTGCTCAACATGAGATCGCCTTTGCTGAGGTAGATTGGCTGACCTCTTTGGCAGCGGAAACGATAAAGATAGATCATCGCTGCTTGGGGTGAAGTCACCGATTGATTCTTCTTTTTCAGTATCGCCACTCGTTTGGACAGTCCCATCGTCGCTTGAAATTTCGAGATTTTTCATTGAAGATTTCCCATCTCTCCCTGATGAGCTTCCGGCATTTGATTGAGGAGAAGCAATAGCGACCGGTTGTGCAGGGCCAGTGGCTAAAAGTTCTGGTTCTGTTGCAATCTGGAGTGGGTCAGACAGTGTGCTTTCCATTTGAGCAATGGAAACGGCTTGCTGTGTGGTCGGTTCTTGCGCTGGTGTTGCAGACTCGCATACATCATTCTTATAATCCTCTTGCAGCTCGGCAACTTCTGGCTTCGGTGCCATTCCAGCAATTAGGATGTCGCTGTCGCGTCTTAGATGAACGGCAAGTACACGCGTTTCCGATTCAACTACTCTTTTTGGCAGGCTAGGCTGTTTTTGGTTTGCGTTCGCACTATCTTTAATCCAAACTTCGTTTTGTAATGGATTTTCGTAAGGCGATGCCTCTACGGGAGCCAAATCAATGCTACTTTTTCCTGTTTCTTTTTTATCACCTATTTGTAAACTTGGCAGATTGTGATTGGCCTCTGACACTGAGTTCTGTTGCTCTGAGAGTGGGATCACACTGGAAGCTTGCGAAGGCGAGGATCCACCCTCGAATCGACTGTCGATGTGCAGTGACTGCTCCATCTCTACAGTAGCATTGTCAAGGGCAGAATCGACTGGCGACTCGAAGCTTTGATCGACTTCAATTGCAGATTCCAGACCAAGTTCTGTCGATTTTTCGAGCTGAATATCGTCACTTACTGCAGATTCCGGAAGCTTCAAATCTTCGTCACCTGTACGAAGTTGTACAGCTAAAACCATCGTTTCTAGGTCGATAATACTAGTGACTTGAATTTCATTTAGTTTGTTGATGCTATTCTGCACTGCGTTTTCTTTATTTGAAGCACCAGAACCTATTTGAGTGACAGGTTCGCTATCGTCCTCGCCAAGTACTTCAAAGTCGCTTTCTGACTGGTGTAGAAACGGCTGGTGTCCATCTTGATACCGCTGCAAGTCCGCTTGGGTCGATGGATCTTCATTTGAATTGACAGCCGAAGTATTGGCAGGCTGAGAGATTAAAGGTAGGATTTCATCTGCAGCAGCAATATCTGAATTCTGGCTTTTTACAGTCTCTGAGCCTTCTGCATCACCTTGAACGATTGGCGTATTGACGACAGCTTGACTAGCCTCATTTGAACTTAAATTATTTATCTCATCATCTAGCTGCAGAGCGATCTCTAGTGTCTCATGCTCCAAGTCGGTCTGTTCTTCTGCCTTGCCAAATTCGAACTCTTCGCACACACTGGAGTCGAAATCGTTTCGGTTAGGATCACCAGCAGTTTTGACTGCACCAACATCCCGATTCGGAACTTGCAAAGAGACAGCAAGTACCATTGTTTCGGTATCAATTGTTTGTTCAGAGTAATTTTGATGGACTGATTCAGTTTCATGTTCGTTTCCGCTGCCTTCTTTCTGCGACAAGGATTCACTTTTCTCTTTTGAGCAATGAAATGACTCCATATCTGGGCTAGTGTTCTGCCCAGGTCTCCTAAATGCATCAATCAAACTGTCCTCGTTTGAATCCTCATCTTCGAACGGTGGCTCTAAAGAAATGCTGAGGGACTCTATGTCTCCCTGCCCGCACTTGATTTGCTCCGAAGTCTCTGGATTCTCTTCAGACGGTGCGGTCGCAGTGTCACGAGATTCTGAATCTTCGCGCCATTTTTGTTCCTGAATTCTTAATTTATTTTGTGATTCCTCTGGATCTTCATTGCTTCCTTGGTCTTTTCTTTGCCGCATCCATTCGTTTGTGCCTGGATGATTTGATTCATAATGAGCTGTCAGAATATCGAACACATTGTTTTCTTCGAGGTCATCAGGCTCATTGAGTTCAATAGAAATAGAAATTATTTCGCTTTCGCTCACGGGTTGAGTTAGGGGATCCCTAGATTCGGAATGCTGTAATTCATCACCCTCAAGATCTTCTGTGTCGTCAAGCTCTAACGAAATCGAAATTGTATCAAATTCTTCTTTTTGCTGTGGAATGTAGCTAAGTGACTGGAGATCCGTATTAGGCGGTACATCTGACTTCAAGCTCTCAGGCTGAATCTCATCAAGTTTGGAGCCGCGACTTAACTCCTGGTGCGAATCCTTTTGGACCTCGTCAGTGCTTCCTAATTCATCAGAGACATTAAACTTTTTGCCTATTGTCACAGCGCGTTCCCTATCGAACTCTTCATCCCGTTTAGCATCTTTGCTCGCTTTCAAGCCCAAACGAGGACCAATAGGTCCCTCAAGGATCTCTTCTTGTTCGGATAGAGGCTCGATTTTGTCACTTGCTTCTTCCAAATCTGGCAAAACAGACTCAGTAGCCAGCTGGTTGATAGGAGACTGACCCTGAGAAATTGTTGGAACGCTGAATTCCGGATGGCTTGTCTCAGACTCAAAACTGCCATCTTTAGAGCCCGTTATACTACGCTGATAAGGCGCGTCTTGGACTTTTGAATTAAGAATGACTGTAGCACCGCTCGGACTTGATTCCGAGTCTGAATCCCACTCATCAGCATCAGCTGATTCAATTAACTTGACTGCAAGTAAATGTGTTTCTGAGTCAACAATGTGCACAATTTGTTGCTTATTTTCGACGTCTCCTGAAGCCCCACCGACAGACAGTTTTTCGATGCTTTCTTCTAGGAGACCTTTAGGCTTATTCTCTTGATTTTTCAACACTTTTGCCTCGGTGGAAGGCTCGCTAGTTGTTGAGTTCGAGTCGGAATCAAATGAAACTATAGCCTGATTGAGTTCCTCTTCTAAAAATTCCTCTGGTGACTCTTCCAGCGCCATGTCGTCATTACCTGATTGATCTATTCCTACACTTTGAATGTCTAACATAGATTCCATGGAATCTTGAGCCGATATGCTTACAGATTCTGTCTCAGACAGTCGATCGATGATCGAGTCCTGATCTGAAATTAATTCTTTCTTTGCATCAACATCATTCGAGCCTTCATTTATCATTGTTTTAGCCACTTCATCCGATAAACGTTTCACATCGTTATCTTCTTCAGGTTTCAACTCCAAGTCAAATTGAAATCCTGTCGCTTCTTCAGACAAGGGAAATTCAGATGAAGTGACCTCACGCCGTCTGGAATCATTTTCCTCGGTTTCGTTCAATTTGCTCGTCTCTTGTGGAGCTTCAAAATCATGCGCATAAGCTTCGCTAGAATTAGATGACGCACCACTTAATGACTCCGATTTGCCTTGATCTGTGCGCAACTGTACAGCAAGCACTTTGGTCTCAATGTCAACAACGCTCTCCAAACGCGATTTAATGTCTGATCCGCTTCTGACTTTGTCTTCATCCGGGAAACTAGCGTAAAACTGTGACGCTGTTGAGCGCAGTTCTTGATCTGGAGTTTTACTATTGGTGAATCGCGACTGATGGAGGTCCTTTTGTGGGTCGTAGGCATCAGCTAAAGATGATTGTTGAACTAATTCTTTGCCAACTACTGGCAACTTATCAACAGGCTGGTAAATAGCTTCTTCTGTTGTCAAGATTTCTTCAAGTGGCTTTTCAAAAGTAAAACTCCCTGTCTCTTGGCCTGGATAACGACTGGGACAATTTTTTTCATCCCGCTCAGTGCCACTCTGCACGATAATTTCGTCGCCAACACTTGCAATTTCTTTATCACTTTGATTTGTGACGCAATCGTTTTCGTTCTGAGTTTCAGTCCTACTAGTGGCCTCCGTAGATGCGGAGGATTGTTTCTGTTGAGGGTACTCATCCGCTGACTCAGAGTCTCTGCATACTGCATCTTGGAGCTTGACATCATCTGGACTCTTTATAGGTTCAGCTTCGCTTTCAACAAAACTAGCTGCTGGATTGCTCTCTGATGAAATCTGCTGGCGAATCGAATCGTCTAAAGCAGTCTGAATCTCATCTCTGGGTTGCAGTTTCTCCACAGGCCTTTGTTGAAAATGCTCAATAGGGTTAGTCACGACAACTGAAATGAACTCGGCAACCTCTTCCGAATCAGAGACCGACATAGAATCGTCGCAGGGCTCCTGTAATTGATCGGCAATTCGCAACTGCACAGCAAGAACTGAAGTCTCTGTTTCCACGATAGTTTGAAAAATTTCTCGCTCTAAGTTCTTCGACGACGTGATATCTTGTTTAACTTCAGGTCGATCTTCAGGTAGGTACTCCTGATCAAAATTATCTGCGCTTTTGAGATTCGACCGAGGTTTTGACTCTTTCTGGAGCTCTGCTGTAGAGAAGGAATCGATATCAGCTAATTCGAAAGGCTTTTGTTGCAATTCGACGATGGATGTTCTCATAGAGTCTTGGGATGAGTTTTCTGGTTGTTTTTGATCAAATTCCGCAGCTGAAGCTTGGATTTGTGTTTCTTCCACTCCAGCTTCCTCCAGTTGGTTCACTGTATTCAAACTGTTGGCTTTTTCATCTTTGTCTGTGGACTTAGACTCAGTGCTTGGATCTTGGATGTGAGATGCAAATGCTTTCTGTTCGGAGTTGGCCTCAATAAGTGATTCCTCAGGATACACATCTCCGAATGATACAATATCACTAGCCTTAGTCATTGCTGTCTCACTGCTCATTCCGACTACGCCCTCTTCATCTTCAAAAGTTGATGACAAATCTTCGTCATTCGCTGAATCTCTTGATGGCGTATCAGCAAAAGCTTTGTCGTCTTTTTCTTCAAGAGAAGTACGATGATGAAGAACCTCATCGTTGACCAAGTCTCTCGGCAGTGATGAAGCTTCGGACCTTGCGGCGCTATCCCTTAATCCGACTGATTTGCAGGGTAAGTCTTCTCGCATCTCAGAAGTGATAGTATTGAAATTTCCATCGGCAGTAGAAGGAATTTTGTCAGCATTTTCTGGCTCCTGATCATAGCTAATTATAGCCTTAGATTCTGGTTCAGCTTTAGAACTTAGCTGATTAGATTGCATCTGATGCTGAGTTTGCTGATCGACATCAATAAGCGATTCTTCACCTGAGTGGCTTGATTCAGATTGATCAGCTCCAAGCGTAACTTCGATAGATTCTTGATTTTTACCCTCCTGACCACGCAAGTCCTCTTTCAATCCTTGTCGAAGTTGCACGGCAAGAACCTGGAACTCGGTGTCCACAATTTTAACAATGTCAGCCAAATTTTTTACTAATGTATTACGGGAAGTTTCCGACTCGTCCGTTTTAAAAGGTTTTATCTCCATATCGGCATCTTTGCATTCATCAGCAAATCGCTCTTCCTGTATGCCACGGACTGGTTCCACAGATGTCTCGTCACTACTTGAATGATCATCCGAAAAAATTGCATGCCGAGTTGCATTCTGGGGGGCCAGCACCGATTCGGATCGCTCTGTGTTAACGACCATCTCTGTTTGGGATAAAGATCGCTTTGCACGATAGTTTTTATCATCACCTTCGAGAAGCTCAAACTCGAGACTTTCGGGCAATTTGCGTTTGCCTGCTTGCGAATATTGATTTCCTAGTTTGTCAGGAAGAGTTAGAGATTCACCAGGCCGATCTCTCGCTATCTCTAAATTGGTCGATTCGTCTTGCAAATTTTCTGTAGCGTATGGCTGTTCCTCCTTGACAAGAGATCTCGATGGCGACATCTGGTGCTTGACTAAGCTTGATTTTAGAATTGACTCAGAGCGATCAATATTTGCCACAGGTTCAGTCTCGGATAACGAACGGGTTGATCGATACTCGCGTACAGGATCAACGTTGTCCGCACATTCAAACACAAGTCGTTCAACGATTTTTGCTTGAGAAACGATAGGATAGGTGACCGCTGCCGCCAGATGCCTCGGAGCCTCTTGGACCCGGTGACTGGTGGCCTGCACCGGCTCGGCATAAGATTCGCCAGATGCGCAAACTTCCACAACTTCCTCTTCTAGCTCCACCAGCATTGACACGTCAAGCTCGACCTGACGACCGTGGATGACGTCCTCGAAGCAGACGCTGGAAGCGTCCGAACTAGCTGAGATATCAACGACTTCATCTTCAAACTCACGTCCCGGCTGCAAAGAATCACCATCCTCAATGCCACCATTGTCCAAGTGCCGGTCCTGACGACAGTCGACGACTGGAACAGCGTGCACTCTTGCAGACTGACTGCAATTTACTACCTCCTCTGTTGCTGCTTCTTCAAAGCTTGGCTCTTCAATTTCCGTATTGTTAGTTTCTGCAGTCACCGATTCAGCTGCTAACCTTGAATGACCGACCGAGTTAGGCTCAGGTTTGGGCTGCACGCCCCCTCCTAAAAAGTCAGCTGAGCTCTCAGGCTGACTACGATTGTTGAAGCATTGGTTAGAGGGCGGGAAGCTCGAGGTCTGCTTGGATGGCTGGGCAATGGAAATGGGGAAAAGCTTTATACGTCGCAATACAAAAAGGCGTAAATATGAGTTGCAAAAAAGCATTAAAAATGCATTATTAGCAGCAGTGCAGCATTTAAACTAGGCGATATTCCTAATTATAAATACAAGCATTTGAAAAAAACATGCCTATTAATGTCATACGACAAAGCCACCCCGAGTTATTGCTCGCAACACACGTGCGCGCGTCACACATTTTACAATATAATGTGACTTAAGCCAATTTGTATGCTATAGTTTTTAATTCCAGAGAATATTGGGCAAGCAACTTTTCTATTTTCATTAAGTGACCGTTAAGCTCAAAGTATTAGCGAGGGTCCATTCTGTTTCCTAAGTTATCTGCGCTACATAGGCCAAACGAAAAACGGCAAAACTGTTGCGCCAATTGTTTTCAATCATTGTACCAACCTGCCCAAATCCGCTCACTAAAAGCGCAGCTGCAGCTTCGATAGGCTGTTCAGACTGACCCAAGGCCCCTTGCGACTGACCTATTGTGGTTCCTGGTGTTGGCTTGTTATTGGAAGGTACCTTCGTCAAGTCTTGACCATTTGAGTCAGCACCAGTGACATCTGGCGGTTGATTCAATACGACTGCAAGCTGAGACTCTGAAGACTGACCTTCTGATTCACTAGAATCATGTGACAGACCTGTAGCCCTGCTTTTCTCCTTGTCAGAATCCAAGAAGCCCCTTGACACAACAGGCTCCGATCCGACTGCATCTGTTGATGTGCGCTGCTGCAACTTGTCCTGACCTGCCAAAGATTGCTGGTCGGATCCATCATTCAAGCCTCGCTGACCTTTCGATTCAGCAGTTACAAGTTGCGTCCTGGATTCTGATTGATCTGCAGCAGAATTACCTTCGGTTTCAACCAATCTAGCCGTTGATTGCAGATCAGATACATTCGATGCAGCTTTTGGACTTTTTTCGACTCCAGACGAATCGAATTCAGAAACTCCTGGTTCAATTTGTTGCTCGGATTTTGCAAAAGCAGTTGGTGACGAATTCTGTTCCGACCCATGTAATATCCCCAATGATCTTTGCTCCGATCCACTAAGTTGCTGTTCTTGAGTTCTGATAGATACACTTCGCGGTTGCTCGGATGGGGCTAATTCAGCTGATGCATTCTGTTCAGAAGCAGCCGGTCCTGCTAGCGCTTGTAGCTCAGATGCAGCCGGTCCTGCTAACTCTTGTAGCTCAGATGCAGCCGGTCCTGCTAACTCTTGTTGCTCAGATGCAGCCGGTCCTGCTAACTCTTGTAGCTCAGATGCAGCCGGTCCTGCTAACTCTTGTTGCTCAGATGCAGCCGGTCCTGCTAGCGCTTGTTGCTCAGATGCAGCCGGTCCTGCTAACTCTTGTTGCTCAGATGCAGCCGGTCCTGCTAACTCTTGTTGCTCAGATGCAGCCGGTCCTGCTAGCGCTTGTTGCTCAGATGCAGCCGGTCCTGCTAACTCTTGTAGCTCAGATGCAGCCGGTCCTGCTAGCGCATGTTGCTCAGATGCAGCCGGTCCTGCTAGCGCTTGTTGCTCAGATGCAGCCGGTCCTGCTAGCGCATGTTGCTCAGATGCAGCCGGTCCTGCTAGCGCTTGTTGCTCAGATGCAGCCGGTCCTGCTAACTCTTGTTGCTCAGATGCAGCCGGTCCTGCTAACTCTTGTTGCTCAGATGCAGCCGGTCCTGCTAGCGCTTGTTGCTCAGATGCAGCCGGTCCTGCTAGCGCATGTTGCTCAGATGCAGCCGGTCCTGCTAGCGCTTGTTGCTCAGATGCAGCCGGTCCTGCTAACTCTTGTTGCTCAGATGCAGCCGGTCCTGCTAACTCTTGTTGCTCAGATGCAGCCGGTCCTGCTAACTCTTGTTGCTCAGATGCAGCCGGTCCTGCTAACTCTTGTTGCTCAGATGCAGCCGGTCCTGCTAGCGCATGTTGCTCAGATGCAGCCGGTCCTGCTAGCGCATGTTGCTCAGATGCAGCCGGTCCTGCTAGCGCATGTTGCTCAGATGCAGCCGGTCCTGCTAACTCTTGTAGCTCAGATGCAGCCGGTCCTGCTAGCGCTTGTTGCTCAGATGCAGCCGGTCCTGCTAGCGCATGTTGCTCAGATGCAGCCGGTCCTGCTAGCGCTTGTTGCTCAGATGCATCCGGGCCTACTAAAGCTTGTTGCTCAGATGCAGCCGGTCCTGCTAATGATTTTTCAAATGCAGCCGGTTCAGCTAACGATTGTTGCTCGGATGCAGCCGGTCCTGCTAGCGCTTGTAGCTCAGATGCATCCGGGCCTACTAAAGCTTGTTGCTCAGATGCAGCCGGTCCTGCTAATGATTTTTCAAATGCAGCCGGTTCAGCTAACGATTGTTGCTCGGATGCACCCAGCTCAGCTCCTTTTTCTTGCTTAGCTCTCGTCAGTTCACCAAACTGTTGGTGATCGTATCCACTCTCTCCTGTTGCTGGTATTTGTAAAGGCAACCGAGTGGTCTGCTGTTGATCGCTAGACTCAACAAATCCAGTTTCTTTCTGCTGTTCTGATCCAGTAAGCGCTGCAGCTGTTTGTTGCAGATACGCAGTTGGTTCACAAGTTTTTTGTTGACCAGATCCAGCAACATCATCGGATGCTTGCAATTCTGTTCCCACTGGTCCTACTGACGGCTGTTGCTGAGATTCCGATAGATCAGTTAATGAAAGTTGCTGAGATTCTGATGGCTGTACTGCTGTTTGTTGCTGAGATCCCGCTAGCTCTGCTGATGACTGTCGCTCGGATCCTAGTAGACAATTTGAGGGCTGTTGCTCGGATGCTGTTAGTCCTGCTGACGGCTGTTGCTGAGATCCCGCTAGCTCTGCTGACGGCTGTTGCCGAGATCCCACTAGCTCTGCTGACGGCTGTTTCTGAGATCCCGCTATCTGTGCTGACAGCTTATGCTCGGATCCCGCTGGACCAGTTGACGGCTGTTGCTCGGATCCCGCTAGCTCTGCTGACGGCTGTTTCTGAGATCCCGCTATCTGTGCTGACAGCTTATGCTCGGATCCCGCTGGACCAGTTGCCAATAATTGTTGCTCGGATCCCACTGGACCAGTTGACAATTGTTGCTCGGATCCTGTTAGTCCTGTTGATGGCTGACCCTGAGATCCCACGGGACCAGTTGACGGCTGTTGCAGAAATCCCACTAGCTCTGCTGACGGCTGTTGCTCGGATTCCCCTGGAGCAGTTGATGGCTGTTGCGGAGATCCCGCTAGCTCTGCGGACAATTGTTGCTCGAATCCCACTGGACCTGTTGACAATTGTTGCTCTGATCCTGCTGGACCAGTTGACGGCTGTTGCTCGGATCGCACTGGACCAGTTGACGGCTGTTGCTCGGATCCCGCTGGACCAGTTGACGGCTGTTGCTCGGATCCCGCTGGACCATTTGACGGCTGTTGCTCGGATCCCGCTGGACCAGTTGACGGTTGTTGCTCGGATCGCGCTGGACCAGTTGACGGCTGTTGCTCGGATCCCGCTGGACCAGTTGACGGCTGTTGCTCGGATCCCGCTGGACCAGTTGACGGCTGTTGCTCGGATCGCGCTGGACCAGTTGACGGCTGTTGCTCGGATCCCGCTGGACCAGTTGACGGCTGTTGCTCGGATCCCGCTGGACCATTTGACGGCTGTTGCTCGGATCCCGCTGGACCAGTTGACGGTTGTTGCTCGGATCCCGCTGGACCAGTTGACGGCTGTTGCTCGGATCCCGCTGGACCAGTTGACGGCTGTTGCTCGGATCCCGCTGGACCAGTTGACGGCTGTTGCTCGGATCCCGCTGGACCAGTTGACGGCTGTTGCTCGGATCGCGCTGGACCAGTTGACGGCTGTTGCTCGGATCCCGCTGGACCAGTTGACGGCTGTTGCTCGGATCCCGCTGGACCAGTTGACGGCTGTTGCTCGGATCGCGCTGGACCATTTGACGTCTGTTGCTCGGATCCCGCTGGACCAGTTGACGGCTGTTGCTCGGATCCCGCTGGACCAGTTGACGGCTGTTGCTCGGATCGCGCTGGACCAGTTGACGGCTGTTGCTCGGATCCCGCTGGACCAGTTGACGGCTGTTGCTCGGATCGCGCTGGACCAGTTGACGGCTGTTGCTCGGATCCCGCTGGACCATTTGACGGCTGTTGCTCGGATCCCGCTGGACCAGTTGACGGTTGTTGCTCGGATCCCGCTGGACCAGTTGACGGCTGTTGCTCGGATCCCGCTGGACCAGTTGACGGCTGTTGCTCGGATCCCGCTGGACCAGTTGACGGCTGTTGCTCGGATCCCGCTGGACCAGTTGACGGCTGTTGCTCGGATCGCGCTGGACCAGTTGACGGCTGTTGCTCGGATCCCGCTGGACCAGTTGACGGCTGTTGCTCGGATCCCGCTGGACCAGTTGACGGCTGTTGCTCGGATCGCGCTGGACCATTTGACGTCTGTTGCTCGGATCCCGCTGGACCAGTTGACGGCTGTTGCTCGGATCCCGCTGGACCAGTTGACGGCTGTTGCTCGGATCGCGCTGGACCAGTTGACGGCTGTTGCTCGGATCCCGCTGGACCAGTTGACGGCTGTTGCTCGGATCGCGCTGGACCAGTTGACAGCTGTTGCTCGGATCCCGCTGGACCAGTTGACGGCTGTTGCTCGGATCCCGCTGGACCAGTTGACAGCTGTTGCTCGGATCCCGCTGGACCAGTTGACGGCTGTTGCTCGGATCCCGCTGGACCATTTGACGGCTGTTGCTCGGATCCCGCTGGACCAGTTGATGGTTGTTGCTCGGATCCCGCTGGACCAGTTGACGGCTGTTGCTCGGATCCCGCTGGACCAGTTGACGGCTGTTGCTCGGATCCCGCTTGTCCTACTGAAGGCTGTTGCTGGGATTCCACAAGGCCAGATATTGAAATTTTTTCGTCCAATCCACCAAGTCCAGTGTTTGATTTTGGTTCAGATTCTGCGAGGCCAGTTGTTAGTCGGTCAGTCAGTCCAGCTTCTGGTAGTGATTCTTTCTGTCCTCGCTCAGCTTGCGTCGCGTCAGCGGCTGCTAGCTGCTCTCCAGCAAACACTGCACATGGCTGCTCTCTTACTGAAACGTTATCTTTTACTGTTTCGTGTCCCTGTACTGCAATGCCTGACCCTTGGGAAGTAGTTTGCTCTTCTTTAAGCTTATTTAATTCCGGCCGCTGGTCATCAACATGTGTTGCCTTTTGTAAGACAACTTCAGCCGTAGCAGCTTCCACAGTCACCTGACCACGGGTTAAATTGTCGTCTTCAGTTACTTTAGCAGGTAAAGTGTTGCCTGCACTAGCCTCTGACTCAGGAAGGTTACCAATAGTAGCTTCCGGCACAGGCAGCTGACCAGTAGTGTTGGTATCCAACACAGGCAGCTGACCAGTTGTAGTAGCATCTGACACAGGCAACTGACCAGTTGTAGTAGTTTCCGACACAGGCAGCTGACCAGTTGTAGTAGTTTCCGACACAGGCAGCTGACCAGTTGTAGTAGTTTCCGGCACAGGCAGCTGACCAGTTGTAGTAGTTTCCGGCACAGGCAGCTGACCAGTTGTAGTAGTTTCCAGCACAGGCAGCTGACCAGTTGTAGTAGTTTCCGGCACAGGCAGCTGACCAGTAGTATTGGTATCTGACACAGGCAGCTGACCATCTTTAGTAGTGTCTGACACAGGCAGCTGACCAGTTGTAGTAGCTTCCGGCACAGGCAGCTGACCAGCTGGGCTAGAAAGTTCCCGGACTTGAGGGAGCGTAGAAATTTCTTCCCTTGCTTGGTCGTCAGTTGTAAAAGCCGGTTGAGTCACGCCACCCTCGCTTGACACTTTTGCCAACTTGGCCTGGGGTGGTGTCGATAGAGTTTGCTCAGGCTGATCCCAATCGGACGCAGCTGCGCTCGCAGTATGCGCTCCGCCCGCCGGCCCAGGGAGTTGAACTACTCGCTTCCTCGGCTGTAAGGCAGAGTCGCCAGCAATGCGGAATTCACGCGAGTCCGACAATCCGTTCAATTGATCGGCTCTGTTCTGCCAGTTGATTTTCTCGTCGGTATTATCGTCGCAGTAAAATTGCGACTCCGTACACCGGCAGCGAAGCAACTCGTGCAGCTGGTCAAGGGTGATGAGGCCCAGGCGGACAGCCTCTGTCAAACTTATTGACTGGCCGTTGGCAGGATTGACCAGACAGCGCAGTCTGGGATCGTAGGCTGCGGCCAGTTCGCGAAAGCTTGGCAGCAAACGTTTCAGCAGAGCTTCGGCCTCAGCCTGTGTGATTAGGCCTCGATGAACCGCTTCGCTAAGGGACAGTCGAGCTCCGGACGCCGAATCCTCAACGCCAACGTAGCTGTGCCACAGTCCGAGTGGGCCAAGCTCGAGCTTTAGGAACTCGGCCAGGCTGCTAGCAACTTTTTCAGAGGTCGACTTGTAGTTCGAATCTATGGCCACCCCAGCTGCCAGCTTCAGCACCAACCTGCCAGTTCGAAGGGCTCTCGAAAACTCCAGGCTCGGCACCCGACTCTGATTACCTTCGCAAAGCAAGTCGCCGCTTCTCAAATGAACCAGGCCCTCGCTAAGAGCCGATTGTAAAGAAATGGTCTGCCCTGTCTGCTCAAGAACCGTTGACTCACTGAGATGGAAGATACCTCTTTGAAGACAGTCGCCGAAGCTAAGCAATTCGCCGTTAAACGTGTCGAAGAACAGCAGCACCGGCTGAAAGTCGGGGCCCAGACCGGCCCTGTAGTTTCCCGCGCCTACTAGCAGGGGATCGATCCCGGGCCCACCAATCTGCTGCTGAGGACGGCGGCTGAAATTGAATAGGGTCACCGCACCGTCCTCGCCTAGACGGACGGTTAAGCATTCGGGAATGCCATCAAAGTGATTAGGCCTATTTGGGTCAGTCTGAACTAAGCCAGCGTTATCTTTGTGCGGCAGCTGCGCTTCGGAGTCAAAGTCGTCTCCGCCACCGACTCTGTGGCTGATGTTGCTAACGGGAACCTGGGGTTGATTGATCATTTTCATTTGGAATTTATGACTGATTAGATTTAATGTGCATTCATTCTTACTTTACTTAATTACTGTTTTTTATTGAGTCATATTGTTCAAGAATTTTCTTAGTGCGTCAAATGATTCATATTTTACAAAAAATTACTGAGATAATACTTTTTTTTCAATCTTTGGGATCCCTCTCTGGTGGCGATATTGGCATGCGATTTGTACGATACTTACGCTAGCAGATACCAGCTTAGTGCTACGTAAAAGTTGGTTAAATTGCTATTTAACGGACTTAGTAGTGTGCTTGAAAATTATATTAAAAATTAATTTAAGTGCTAAATATGGTCCTGCACTATTTCAGTTATATTACATGAAAGAATTACATTACTAATTCATTTACGAAAACTATGAAATATGAACGAGCAGTGCAAAAATAATTATATGCGTGGTATAACAGATAGCAATTTTAGTAGCATATATGATTAGAATATGATACATTAAGTCCTTTACATGCTAAAACCTACATAGAAAAAGTAGCCCTAAAATGATTGTGGAAACAGCTTTTAGATTCATTTTAATTACTGACACGAATTTAAACAAATTGTAGGCTACAGGTCAAACATGCATCAATTGACTCTTACCCGAGCATCTGCCGACCTCGCCAGCTGTCTCTCGTGCGGTCCGGTGATGATTCCAATCCGAGCGGCTTCCTCCAGCGGCGCCGAACAGCCAGTATTGGTGTCGAGCACGGCTCCGGTCACTGGGTTCACCAGCTCTCGATCCAACGCGGCCGCTAGAGTAACAGACTCTCCAGCGCTTAGATCGCGAACAAGCACCAGATCCGGATGTAAAATCCCAGTCTCAACGGCCTCTGGGAACGTTGCTTGATGCCCGTGCTGATCGCGAAACTGCAGTCGCTCTGAGTCCCAGTTGTCTTCAACAAGACGACGCAGGTATAAACAGCCTGCGTAAGGCGCCCTGACCACGCGCAACGAGCCGTTGGCGAGGCTTTCCGTCAGTCGGTCTTCGTCGAGCTCATTCCGGCTAAGCATGCCCAGCTCAAGCGCCTGATCCAGACTGACTTCGGCAGTTTTCTGGTTGCTTTCTGACGCCGGTGTCACTTCCAGCTTGACCCCTTGGCCACTGAGAAAGTCCTCACGAAGCGCGCGAGCTAAGCTGACAGGCTCCAGAGTATCAGGACGATAGCAGCAGAGCAGATTCGGATTGAAAGCACCTTCTGTGGCAAGTTGCAGAGCGGACGGTCGGGTGGACGAGGACCATTGGGATCTAAGGAGACGGGCGGTTTGGCTATGTTTAGAAGTCTCATTATTGAGACTCTTATCGGTCTCGTTGATTAAGCTATTTTGATCATTAGGTTCGCTCTGATTAGCAATTTTACTCGACGGTTCATCTTGATTCGGATCCACTCTGAGAGCAGAATCTGCCGCAGGATTTTGATAAATTTGGTTAGCAGAACCTTGTCGATGTGAAGGCTCAACTTGGTGAGAACAACGAATCAAGTCATGTTGGCCGTCTCCTTGACGAGAAAAATCACCTTGAAAAGCAGAATTTCTTGGATCAGTAAAATTGTCTCTATCATTAGGTCGGTTAAGGTCTTCCTGACTGCTGTCCATCGCCAACTCGTGAGCCAGAGCCTCTAAAGCGTCCAACTCGTGAAGCTTAATTTCCTCTTCTGTCATGGACACATCTTGACCCCGTTGACCGCCGAGCTGCCTTTTGCCGAACTTGTTCTGCGGTGTCAATGCGGCCGACTGCGCCAGAGAATCAACACCAGCGCGAGCTGTTCGAATGGGGCTAATTTCCTGCTGCGACTGCTGCTGCAGCTGCATCAGCTCGTCCTCCGTAGCTTCAGCCTTGATCGCCTCCGATGAGGGCGCCAAAGCATGATTTGGCGGTTTAGGGTGGACAGGGGAAATAGAGCTGGGCTGAGGAAAACCATCACCAAAGGCTTGCGCATAGGAAGGCTGCGAGGTAGCCTGTAACCAAGGAATGAGGTTGGAAAAAAATAAAGGTAAGCGATAGAGTAAGTTAGAGGCTATAAGTTTCATTGACAACTGCTATCGTGCACCAAATTTAATCTCGCATACTCATAATGAAAACCAGTAACCATAAGTTAAGCGTAAGTAAAAATCTATTCATAGACATCTAAACAACAGGAAAAAAGTTTGCCAAAACCTGAGCTTTTATTTAAAATGCTTTTCTCTATCTAATTTCTATGATAAATTATTTTACACTTTATTCTAATTTTTGCCTCGATATTGCCTAATAGTGCCTTAAGAATACAGCATTTGAAACGTAATAAATAACTATTTTATCTGTATGGTTAAGCACCAAAAAGATGTTAGGGTCGCATTTGCTAGGTTAGGTACAATTGAGTTATGTGTCACGCCTAAACTAAGCTTGTTAGCTATCCTCTCTATCAAATTAATTTCAGCCGGTCTCTGGCCACAGAAAAGGCTGCAGCCAGACCATCACACTGAAACCAGCCGAGACTGCGCGCCATACCTGCGACATTGGATCACCACCAGCCTGGCTGGCAGCTGCTGCCGCATCGGCCACGGTAAGAATGCCGAGCTTCTCCGCAGTTTCCAGTGAAATCAGTGCCCCGCTGGGGTCCTTCACCTGGCCGTTGGCTGTCAATTCGTAGCCTGAACGAAGAAGAAATCTCTGCGGTTGACTCGATGCATCAACCGTGAGTCCACCTGGCTGATCCAGGGCCGACGTGGTAGCTCGTGCAGGTGCAAGCAGATCCTCCTTCCGCTGGTCCTGCTGTCTGGGCTCCGCGCGCTCCACCTGTTTCAGAGGCTGGCTGACGGAGTCGCGAACATCTTTCGGTAGTTTGCGCGGCATCTCAAGAGTTAGCTCTTCCTCTACAGTCCGAGCATGATAATTATCAAATGGATGCGTCAAGCTTCCTGGCGCTCGTGACAGTGGTATCGTCTGCACCTGGCCTTCTCGCATAGCGTCCGTCAGAACTGACACATCTCCAGTTTTTGTATCAAGGTAGGTTGCCCGCACAGGATCAATAAGACCGCGCTCCAATGCTTCGAATACGGATACTCGCGTTCTGTTGTACGAGTCGTAAACTCCTTGAATCTCGTGCATGTGGTGTCGGCTGTCATACTGCTCGACGTACATTTTCCCGCGCCCAACTGTCACAACAGTGGCATAGGCGCTTCGCTTGCGAATAGCGTCGACAATTGTGATACGCTGCAGACTTTCCGGATCCTTTAGAGTCCCGGACGCGAGATCAACATCGCCGTTCAGCAACATTTGATTAGTCACGCGTCCCTGCATCTTCGTGTTGCCGTGCTTCAAGCAGAGCATATCCAGCACACAGTTTCTTTCGAGGCTGCTTCCAGCGCCGCTGACGCTGCTGATGTCGCTTAGCTGACGACCTGCTGGTGTTCCATTATCGCTTTCCTCTTGATTATCTGCACCGTTGAAATTTTTGGAACTGGAAGATTGTTTACCGCGTTGCTGGCGTTGCTGCTGTTGCTGTTTCTGTAGTTTTGGCTGACTGGACTGCGACTTTGAGCCAGAAAGATTCGAAGAAGTTGAATCCTCAAATTGCGGCGCTGATGCTGCAGGTGCAGCTGAGCGGCGAGCGACCAAAGTGCTTGCGAGGACAGAGAGCTCTGATCCGGCCGCGGAAGTCACAGCAGACGATGAAGGCATTGGCGAATCGAGGAATGGACCTCCAGTGGCCGGAGCAGTCCCCGGCAGCTGCGTAACGTCTGTCAATTCGCTGCCCTCGCTGGCAGTGTCTGCTGCGGTCTGCCGTGAACCGATGGCAGAGCGAGCACTACCGCCCGTTAATAAAGTTGGCGTGCGGCGCTCTTTACTGCGCACGCTCGTTACTGACTGCGGCGGATCCAGCCAACCGGAGGCGATTGCTCGATCGATTGGTACAGACGGTCGACCAGGCAGTTCCACAGTGTTGCGCTTGTAATCTACAAATCCACGACTGAGCGCCTCCTCGAATGTCATGTGACCAGCAGCGAGGGGCGTCTCCTCAGGCACCAGTCCTTCTAAAATGGCATCGGCAAAAGTCAAGGTTTGGCCGCCGCTTCGGCATCGCACGCTGCCAGTGTCCGGATTCAATAGGCCAGTGGCGATTGCACGATCAAGCGGCACCTGGGCGCCAGTATCCGGGTCAACTATTGTCGACAATCGAGCATCAACAAGTCCACGGTTAAGCGCCTCAGCGATTGTGAATGGTGCTCCAGGAAGTGGAAGAACCAACAGCCCGGAAGTCTCATCAACAAGTCCTCTAGTTAGCAGTTCATTCAGAGTTGGAGCAGTGGATGGTAGTCTCGAGGCAGCAGCAGAAGTTGCTTCAGGTGAGGTGTCAATTCGCAAGGCCTTCATCTGCTGCCCTTGCTGATGATGCTGCTTCTGCGGTTGCTTTCGCAGCGTCTCTTCGCCGGATTCCTCTTCGTTTGTGAGGTGCCTTTTCCGCTGTTGCGATTGCTGCTGCTGTTCGACAAGTGCAGCCGCCATTTTCGCAGCTTGTGCTTGTTCCTGCTCCGGGCTGACTTTTCCCAGCCGTCGCGCAAGTTCTACTAGTCTGACAATCGATTTGTCTGTCCCACTTATACCGGCAGTTGTCTCCTCACCGCCTAATCCACGCGTGCCTAGCGAATTCTGAGCGACCGATTGGGAGAATTTAATCGCCTCCCCCTGCCCAGTCATGTCGCTCCGATCGATTGGCCACGCTGTGCGCGAGACCAGGGCAGGGGGTGCGTGCACTGTTGCCATAGCAACTTGAGAAACAGTCGTACTCGCCGTGAGCTGCACAGGGCTTCGCAGCTGAGTCAGCGGAAGCGCCCTGTCGCTGTTAACTAGAACGGCAGTGCCTGCTTCTTGAACTGACGCATCGCCCGCAGGGAAGTCAGCAACGGACCAGCCGTCGCGGATATCCCCGACTAGAGTATTAGCAGCAAACTGGTTAGCCACGCCAAGCACAGGGCTAGGGGTATTAGTTAGCACGGCACGCTGAGGAAGCAACTGTTGGTAGTCGGTTTCGCTGCCACTACGGCTGCCTATGTTGTTATTGTTGAACCCAGAGGCAGGTGAGATCAAACTCTGCGGCAGCATCGACGCGTGCAATACCTGTTGGCGTTGCTCCAGTGAAGCCACCAGCTTCTGGAATTCGCTGTTCAGCCTAGCCAGCTCCTCCTGGAGCTGCTCAGCTCCACCTTCGCTGCCGGAGGTGGAGGCTCGGCTGGCAAAATCGTATGTTCGAGCCACTTCGATTAGCTCGGAGCCTGCGGCGTTCAGGTTTGACAGGTCGCCTGCGGCCTCCTCGGCCGATCTGCCGACGTCAACGATGGCTTGAGCGTCGTTTGGCCCGGCCGATTGAAGTCGCCTGTGACATCCGACTAGCCACAAGGAGAACTGCTTGGCCAGGCGCATGTACACCTCGAACTGGCCGGCGCAGTGGTCCAGCAGGGCCAGGCGTTGTTCGACCGTTTCGCTAAGTCGACGCCATCGCTCCCCAGTTGGCCGCGCCAGTTTGCTGAGCTGCTGGGCTGATTCGGCTTGGCTGAGATCCGATTTTGCTGCTTCTAGGATCTGCTGAACGTTCTGGAAGTGTCGGGATATTAATTGGAAAATTTAATTAGAATTTGTCAAATCGACTAACAGGCAGCAAAAATAGCACTGACGAGCTTATTCAAAGTAAAGTGGAAAGGAAAGGAAGCGGACGGGAGGTCCCAGGATGTCCCAGGATGTTTCTGGGAGTTAATAGACTCATTTAAGTAGGGGAGAGGCACAGTCAACAAGCAGAGTGCTGATTTTGTGAGCGAACAGGTTAATTAGGCGAGCAAAAAATCAGCGGTATTGGAGAGGCTGTTTTGAGGCACGGAGATGCTAATGGATCCAATGTGCGTTGGATCAATAGAGTGTAAAATCTGATTTAGGATTTGTAGGTCCGACTCTTGTAGCTAGAATACTCGGGACTCAGACTTTAGGGCGAGTTTGAAGTTGCTGATTCAGGCAGCTGAGAAGTTTGTTTAAAAAGCAAAGAGACAAATTAAAACGCTTTAAATGCTGATTTAGATAGCGAAATGCTAATGGAGTGAGCAGAAAGACCATTCATCGAGCGGAAAGGCTGATTCAGGGAGTGCAAAGGTTTAATAATCGAATAAATAGAAATTTGGGGTAAGCAAGCCTTGTATTGTTCGTTCGTCTTACCCGCAAGCTAGACAAATGCCTCTGCATCTCAGCTTCCCGCACGGGGAACACGCGACTCTCCTTAAGAAGCCGCTCAGCGTGATTCAGACTCGATGCCAATTCTTCTAATTGGGCCAGAAAATCTCTGGCCACCTGCAGACGTCTGACCTGTTCGTGAGCCACGTCCCACACACTGGCGCGACGCCGCTCGAGCAGTTGAAAAGAATCTGGCAGACAGCCGAGCTCCTGCTGAAGCCTCTGACGCAGGAAGTTCATCTCCCATTCGAGACCGCTCAGCTTGGACTCCAGCGAGTCCTGCTCTGTGACGGCCGCCTCCAGCGAGGCTAAATTGTCCGGGCCGCCGGCGGAAGTCAGAGCGCGCATCCGGGTTTCAAAGTTGGCAAGTTTGGTGTCCAACTGTTCGAGTTGCTCCTGAATGTTGAGAGGATGAAGGGGAAGGGGAATTTGAAATATATGACTGCACAAGGAATAGAAAGCCAAGATTTTCATGAAATTTTCGGACAGATTGAGACAAAAAATGATTGAAAATGATTTTTGGTAGCTTTATAAAGCGACTTTGAATCCTCGCCATATCAAAATAGGTGCGCGACATCGCTTCCATCGATACCACTATTACGCTGTCAAATACGATAAAAAATCTTTGATGAATTTAAAGCGCTTCGATACCACTCAAAATCACACTGTTGAACACAAAGACCTATCCCTAAAAGATTTGCAAGTGGTCTTTGTTCAACAAAAATTCCTCGCCCTCACGAACCTGCAGCTGTCCGGAGTCGGCAAATCTTCCAGCGCCTCGAGCCAATCGAAAGAATGCGTCATTGCAGGCGTCAAGGTCGGCGTGAAATTTCTGACTGTCCAATGGATCCATCCCGGCAACCTTCATGTCCAGCAGCAGCTTGCCCGCGTCCTGGTTTAGCGAGTCCAGAACTGCTCGACGATGCTCCAAGGACAACGCGGCCAGTTCGTCTGGCGTCTGCTGCAGCAGGCTGGCCATGCTGGCGCGAACCAGCTGCTCTCGGAGGCGAAGCTCGCGGTGCTGAAGCAGCCTGCAATGAGAAAAGAGTTTAAAATATCATAAGATTTATTTAAAAAACAACATTTCAATGCAATACATGAGGGACAACGATAGAGATTTTAAAATATCAGTCATTGTTGCATCAGAGGAGGTTTAGGCGGCGGCGGCGGTCATTGGTGCATCAGAGGAGGTTAAGGTGGCGGTCATTGGTGCATCAGAGAAGTTTCTAAGGTGGCGGTCATTGGTGCATCAGAGAAGTTTCTAAGGTGGCGGTCATTAGTGCATCAGAGAAGTTTCTAAGGTGGCGGTCATTGGTGCATCAGAGAAGTTTCTAAGGTGGCGGTCATTGGTGCATCAGAGAAGTTTCTAAGGTGGCGGTCATTGGTGCATCAGAGGAGGTTTTAGGTCTCACTGAAGTTCTGAATCTGACGGTCGTTAAATGGAAGAATCATCAGAAAAATCATTTTCACAAATTCAGGTTTATGTAACGAAAAGGACCTTAAATCTTCCATAAAAAACTCTCAGAATTCTAATTTTACACACTGAGTGCATATTAAGCAGTAATTCAAGACTTTCATTTTGAAAAAGTTTCAGGAGGAGTCACAAACGGTGCTGTCATAGAAGCATCAGATGGTGCTGAGGGTCAGTATAAATATCTGAGGGAGGCTGACCTGGTGAATTCAGAAGAAGCGAGACTCACTTTTCAAGGTGCTGAAACTTGACGCCAAGCTTCTTGGCGGCGTCGCACGCCTCCGGGCAGGGACCAGACAGTCGGATGCAGAGAGCCGGCAGCCAAACTGGTGAGCCTTCACGAGGCCTAGCGAGGCACTTTGGTCCGCTGGAGTCGAGAAGCTCCAGCGGCTCGCCCTGGGCTAGGTGCTGATAGCCGCACAGAGTCCGAGCACCGGTGATGCCTGTCAGAGGCAGATATCGTTGGTTTCGTTTCAGAGGCACGGGAGCGAGCTGAGCCGCCTCGCCGTTCAGATTTTCCAGTTCGACCGACTTTTGCAGCAGCTGATCGCGAGCCGATCGAAGAGACCTGAGCAGCTCCTGGCCCTCCTCCGTGCTTTGATCCTCGTAAAGCAGGAACTCGGAGCTCAGCTGACGCTGCGCCTGTTCAGCCCAATCGTTGAGTTCGCGAGCGATGGCGAAAAACTGGCCAGAGCGGACAGCCATCTCCAGGTGATGCTCCAAACAATTGGTCAGGCTAAGAAACCAAGTCCACTGCTGTTCCATCCGTGAGGTCGTCTCGTGGACTGTCGCCTCGGCTGGATGACCTCGTCGACGCATTTCGGCGCCCTGGTTGATCACCGCGTTGAATTTGTCCTCGCGGCCCTCCAGACTCTCCATCAGTTTCTGAACGGTACAAGAGTGCGGGGAAGATTTTCGCTTGGGATTATTTTTCAAAACGAGATTCGGTTTTCTACACTGCTTTGCGTTCCACATCGTACAAATTTGTCTGAGAAGATGTTCAGAAAAAACAGGAGGTAGGTGAGGGCTAATTTACGAGTACATAGTTATAGGTGAATGCGAGTGCAGATAAAAGTGCCGTAAAGGAAAAGGAAAGGTAATTAAATTCACGGTGTTTATCAGCCTTAATAAAAGAAAACAACGAATTGATATGGTTGACAAAAAAACTAATAAAATATGGGATAGACACGATTTTATTGTACTTTACAGGAGCCAGTTGTACTTTTATCAAGTTAGAAATGAATACTAAATAAAAAAAACGTGTGCATAGGATCCACAACAAATATAGGTAAGCTACATAATTTTTCCAATGGTTTACAAATAAGATATGCACCATAAGCAAACATTTGCTAAAAGTACCTGAAGATGCTTGTAGCAAGTCTAGAATAATTGAGAAAGTTAAAACCGTTGATGGTATTTTTATAATGCGTAAGCTTAAAAAATCTACCTTTTAAATAGTTTTGCATGCAAAAATTCATTTAGTAAAAATTTTAATTTCTGTTACACATTTAAGTACGTAAAGGGACCGTTTAAAAATGTATCTCCAATTAATTGGCAAAAAGTCTTGGGGGCCTTTCCCTGTCTTAAAACTTCACTTCTCGAAACTTCACTTTCTCTAAAATTCAATTTTCGCATTTTGTCACCGGCTCATCTTGGCTGTAGATCATTCTACTTCTAGGCGTGAATAACCACATAGGAATGACCATTGTCACTGTGCAAATGACCACACTTCCTTTTTCAAAGCATTCGTCTTCGATATGCACACATTCAAACGAAAGTATCATGAGATGAAAATTAGAGAAAGTAAAGTTTCGCGAAAGTGAGGTTTCGGGAAAGTGAAATTTCGATAATGTGAAAGCGTCCCAAAGCCTTAAGCTGTAAAGCCATTTCCCTTGGGATTATAAAATACTCCTTGCATCGTGCATAGTTGAGAAATTTTTTCAAAGCCATTTTTCAAACAAAGAGAATACTCACCTTGAAGTAGATCTCCACATCGTCTGTGTCCAGACCTGCCGTGCCCCAATCGTGTCCAAGAACTTCGGATTCTTTCTCAACGAGCCACGCGACCTCAGCCTCGGCGCTCTCCATGAACGCCAGCAGTTCCTCAGTTTCGGCCAGGCGTCGATTGGCCGCTTGAAGCAGCGCCTTGTATGCGGAGTCCAGCTCTGCAAACAGCCTGTCGAAGGTCTGCCTCTCGTCGCCGGGGGCCAGAGTGCCTCTGGCGCTCTCGCAAGCGTCAATCTGTGAGCGCTGCTGGATCACCGAGGCGCTCAGTCGGCGTAGAAGCTCGGCGATGTCGCGAACGGCGACAACATCCGCGCCGGCTGGCGGCTGTTGCGAGCGTCGCAGCTGGTCCTCGCGCTGACGAATCCAGGCCATGCACCGGCGCAGCTCAGAGTAAGCCGGCAGAGAAGAGAACGCCTGGCTGACGTTTGCCACGTCGTCATAGAAGCCGCTGCCAACAACTGTTGAAGATGACGAGCCCTGCTGTAGCAGCTGCTCGGCGTGACGTCGAAATTGCTGGCTGGTGCTGGAGCCGGACCGACTGGCCCGCTTCGCCATGACCGATTCCACCTGGCGGTTCATGTCCAAGTACGACAGGTGCAAACTGCACAGCCGGTGGTAGAGGTGCTCAGCCTGGGCGTATTGCTCCTCCCGTAGCTCCTGCACCTGGTTAGAATAAAGTATCGACACGTTGGCCGACCTCAGCCAGGCCGTTAGTCATGTTGCGCAAAGAATTCTCGGCATCTTTAGGATGGGCATCCGGTGCTAAGCTAAGAAGCTGCACTGACACGGCGCGCAATTGAGCTTCGGCCTCAGAGGCTACGGTTCGCACTCCGTCGGCTAGCATGTGCATGCGCTCCAGCTTGGTTATGCGCTGCTGCAGGGCGCGCCCTCGTTCCTTCACCGCCAGGTTGTAGCGCTCCCAGGCGCGTTCGAGTTGCTCAGGTCGAAGCTCGGGTTCCACTCGTATGCCGGCGCCTCCGCCGCTGCTGCCAAGAAGTTCGTCGTAGCGGCAAATCAACGCGGTTTTTTGAGCCAGCCTCTGCTCGGCCTCGGCTTTGCGCTGCGCCTCGAATCGCTCGGCTGTTGATTTCAACTGTGAGAGGCTGCCGCTGGCAATATCGCGGCCTACTGAGTCGGCCGCTGTCGCTGAGTGACGCAGCCAGTTGAGCAGATCCATGGCGCTGCGGCGGTACTCCTCCCAGCTACTGTCACTAACAGGCTGACGCTGCGGCTGCTGCGGCGAACGGTGCTCAGCCACGACGTCGTAGATTGACGAAACGTAGGTGATTAGACTGCGCTCATCTGGCTCCGGCATGTTGACATCTTCCGGATCGAGCAGATTGCTCACGCCCAGGTGCTGCTCATTGAGCTCGAAAGCAAGGCGGAGCCTCTCCTCGGCTGACATGGCCGGGATGCGTTTCGGATCGATCAGGTTCGGCCTGTGGATGTCGGGATTTTTAGGATAATACAGTCAAGACCAATAAATCAACCAACAAGTAGCTGCTGTTGGAAGCGCTCCATAGTTTACCAATGATATAATGGTGCTTAAGTTTAAATGCATTTCTTAAGAGGTATCAATCTGATACCTCAGCCTGTCAAGCTCCAACAGAACATTGCGCGCTCAGTCTCACCTGAACCTGTGAATCAAGTAGAGAAACGCTCTACCGTCGGCCCAGCTAGCCGAGAAGTTTTCCAATCGCAGATCAGGATAATCGCTTAACGATTTGCTGCACCAGTCGAGCAGGTAGTCGCGTAGCGCAACGTCGCTGGTTGCAGCGGCCGATGCGCCGAGAGCTTCGTCGGGGAAAACTTCGGATAGCTGTTGTTGTTAATTGATAATCAATAGTTAAAATAATGCAGAAGAAATCAATCGAATATAATGATAATTGTGCAATAGTAAGCACAATCTATGGTCTATGGTTTTTACTCCGCTGTAGTTGCGAATAAAATTTTTTTTCTAATTAGTAACAAAACCGATTCGTTTCGCCTTTTTTTAAGCGATGCAAACCCTAATGTTGGAGGGGCCAGCTGCTCACGCTAGAATTTCGCCATTTGTATTGTGAGTCAAGATCTAGTTGGCTCTGTGCTGCATTATTCTGTCCCTCTGCCCCACCCCCCTCAGCTCGGTCTTTCTGGCAGTCAGTTCAGAAATTCTCATTCTCTCTCTCTCTTTCATTCCCTTTGTCGAGCGGTCTCACGCCATACATAGCCTGCGACCAACCTCCCGCAGTTTTCGTTGTGTGAGCTGTACGCTCAAGAAGCCTGCCCGAGGAACAGTGTTGGCAAATATGGTGCAAGCCAAGCTCAGTCCCTCCAAGGTTAGCCAGTCCGGCGAAAAAAAGACAGATTTCCTTACTCAACTTTCGACTGATGAAAATAGAAGCGACGAAAAAGAAAACTTCTCATAACTCTTATGTTATCTACTCGTTCCTTTGCGCCAAGCCTCAAGAGGGTTTTGCATTCCTCTTGACCTCTCTCTGCCTATAAGTGCTCCTAAGCGAGACTTTTTTTACTGACTCAACGGATTTATTCCACTATGTTTCTTTGTTTATTTTGGATTTGTAATCTCGGCAGATTCATTTCCTGGAATTGGGTTAGAAAAATTCGCTTCAAAAACATTGGTTATTGCCAGCTGCACTTGTAGGGTGCTAATTATTGCAGGCTATGTCCCAACTCTCGTTATGGTCTATTCTATTTGATTTTCTGTCTCTGTGCGTTTCGAGCCACCAATTCTTGCACTGGGAAGAGACGCAACGATATTGGGAGGGCAAAAAATCGATATAATTTTTTTCAATCCCCAGGTCTATCTGTGTGCATACGGCCTGCCTGCACCCCAATCACTCCCTAGACGGATTTAGTCAATAATCCCAATGAAAAAAGGGAGATATAAGCTAGCACAAGGGAAGAGTCAACAGATACTGCGCACTGAGGCATAAATGCTGCTCACAGTCTACCCTGGAAAGTTTAAAATCGATCTTTCGGCTAGCTTTTTATGAAAGAAAAGACAGAAAAAACGTCGTTTGGTCAAGACGTACAATGCAAAAAAGACTCTTATTGGCAAAATACAATTTAGCATTAAGCGCACAGAATACGAGCTAAGCAAGGTGCTTTTTGGCAAATCTAGGCTCTTAAGTGCCTAAAGCAACTGTCCTCGAGGTGGCAGACACCGCTAGAGACAAAAAACTGACAGAATTATACAAATTAGTCTTGGCTGCGTTACCGCTAGCTGGAAGGCGCTATATTTAATTTTTTCAAAGCTGCATAATGCGTGACTTTGTAAATTAAAACTGTTCCATTTCGTGAACCGCCTCTATTGTAAAGAATGCTTTGAGAAAGAGCTAGAAGCCTACGGGGCATTACGTTTTTTTTGGGGGGGGGGGGGCAGGTGCAGGAAAAAAGGTAACGTGACGTCTAATTTGCTAAAAAAACCAGTCAAGACTTTTTTTAAACAAAGTTTGCGAGACCCTTAGGAAATGAACCAACTTAACCTGCACCTAGGCTTTCGCGTATCGATTCTTTTCTGCGTCCAATTTAAGCATGAAGAAAGCTCAACTTACTGGTCGCTTGGGTGAAAAGCAGCTGAAATTTCGCCAACTGGCAAGCTGCTTCGACTGGGCCTGACGCGCTGTTGATTTCGACGAGGAAGATCGCTGATCTCCTTCGACTTCAACTTGCTTGCTATCTTTTTTCTTTGACTTGTCAGGCTTTGCTTCCTTCTGCTTTTGCTTTCTATTGCTGCTAAATAATTTATCAAAACGCTTCATAGCTAGGGCCAATAGAGCTACAGCAATGCTGGCAGCTGTCACGGCCCATGCCAAATCTGCACCTGCCAATTGACAAGCTGCTTTTTCGCATTTAAATCGAAAAAAAATTGTGTTTTCCTCGGCCTAACTTTACTCCTCGCTCCTCTGCCTCTGCGGCGCTATCAGTCTCTGCTGTGGGTCACTTCTGCTGCGATAGACAGCACAAATTAGGAAAGAGATTATAAGAAAAAAAAGTTGACCGTCGGAGATATTGGATCAGTTTTTCTTGTACACTTCAGTAAGATCGGTTTTGGCGCCCCAAAAAAAACTGCGCAGGTTGTCGCTAAATAGGCTTTGATCGCCAGCAATTAGATAACAACTCTGGCTCCACCGCAGACTGGGCTGAAACAGCCAAGAGACACATGGCCAGCTCTGTCTATCGCGTCTCTTGACGATAAAAAATGGCAATAAATAGCCCCAGCCTAACTGAGCAATAAATTCTGCACACAGCGCCAACCAGCAAGACCCCTACCCCACTTTGCCATGTTTTTAGTTGAACAACAATCGTTGATAACTTTGTGCGTGTAAGCTCGTATTTGTGCACTTGGACACACTTGAAAAATTCCAGACTTCTTTTGTCAAGTGTGCAAATTTTTTTGAATGGGTTTGGTAATAAGTTGGTGTCAAACAAAGGTTAGTGAATTGACTTTGAAGAGTTGGAGAATCGCTATCAGTGCTTAAGTTAAATGTACATCTGGGGTGAAACCCTCCCCCCACCAAGGCCCAGTTAAACTCTTCAAACAAATGCATCAAACCTAATCGCTGCAAATGTACATTCTTAAATTTCCGACTATTTAATAAAGGCTCATCCACACCTTAAAAGAATTGAGTCAACTCAGTTCACACGAATGCAATGTACATTTGAATTTAGCTTATTTACTTATATACATACGAGTATATATCGTGAAAATTGACTGTCTCAAACCTGGTAGTGCAGAATAATGACCCAGAGCAGACCCAGCGTCAACTTAGGATTGCCATCCACAATGTCTTCCGGACGAATGTTGACTAGGCGTAACTGAAAGTTTATGAGTTGTTTTACAAACTCAATGTTGAGAAATACCAGTATAAAGTGCTGATATCGATACGCTACTAAGTAAGTAGCAATACGAGCGCATCCTGTCCTTCATTGACTTCAGATGAACTCTAATAAGATGGTTTGGCATCAAAAATACCGAAGCCAAAATACAATAAACTCTCACAATTTATGATTGAAAGCCAACAACTCACCCCACGACGAGTTTTGAGAAAATTCAATGCCGTTTCCACATTTTGCAGATGATGAAACCGCATGCAGCCTCGAGCGCGGGGCTTGTTGAAAAAAAAAACAATCAGAGATAAAATTTTTGACAAGAATGATTTAGTTTCGCAGAATTTCACCTATACTTTATATGGCTTTCTACGTTTAACATATTTGGCTTTGCCGTGCTAGCTTGATAATCTGGTAATCTTTTAAGTCACATGAGAGCTAAGTAAGAGTACGAATGTTCTTTAGTGCTCTTTAGTACTTTTACAAAATATTAAAAAACTGAAGTACTCGAGTATTTTATTGGTGCTCTGGTTCCAAATAGTTTCGAGTACCATTCTACTTAAATATTCCCATGAAACTGTCTGTTCTTTTGATATTGAAAGCTCCATGAACTTTAAGTTTACACAAAGTACAAAAAACAGTCATTAAAAACTTACGAGCGACTGTCTGGACAGAATTTCTAACAACGTAATCAGTGCGGTACCGCTGCGCAGGTCGTTAAATAAATCGCGTATCTTGCAGGCTTTCTATCAAAAAGAAAGTTTTGTTTAAAACGTCTTATTATAAGTTTGAAAACGTCAGAACAAGGGATGGTTTATAACAAATACCAGTTACCTTAATCAACTGATTGTTGACCCACTTTGTAAAAGTCTTCTTTTGCGTGCTGTCTCGGATATCTGTCAAATCAAATTTTTGTCAAAAAAGCACTTTTTTAGTTAAAATTAGGATTCAAACAAAACAGTGAGGCATTTAGTGCGACTTTTTTACTGTGCAATGGGATCATAAAGACATGAAACACCCTTTCGCTTGTGCTCGATTGAAAAAAGTATCTAATTTTTTTTACAAAACTCTGTCACCATTTTATTCTCTTCAAAGATATCTGGTTAAAAGTTCGTTCAGCATTAAAAATGAGAATCTTACCAATTGTGGTGACATGTTCTGTAGACGCATTAGTTTTATGATAAGTCATGTACAAACTTGAAAAAAGAACATTGGGACATTTTTTCATGCAGAAATGAAAATTAATATGCGCAATCCACCTTGCCAAAAACATCTGGCCATTTTAATGTCTGATGTTTTTTGAAAATTTCAACACGTTTCGGCCTTTCTTGTCGCAAGCTTCAGACTCCAATTTTACTATAAGCTTGATCTCGGCTTTTCAGCTTGTGACGAACGAGTACATTATCTGCCTAACAGGGGGAGCCTCTGTCTAACAGGTTGAGCCTCTGTCTAACAGGTAAAGTATCCATCTAACATGAGGAGCCTATGTCCAAGCTTAATATCCAGTTTAAATAGTGATATTTTTAACTGATACGCATATAGGAAATTCTTTGTTAAAACAAGCAACAATAGAATACTAAAGTGACACGGTTGACAACTGTTGACAATTGACCGGAAAAGATTGGCAGCAGGATTGATGCAATCTATCAACTTTGATTACAGGTAACAGCCATGTAATATCCAGGTAAATCAACCCCATCACCTATAGGTTGTATACAGATCAGTTTTAAGGATAGCATACAATAGCTAGGCTATAGTTGACTTGAGATTCTGAAGCAAAGACGACAGAGAGCAGTGAACCTACGCCCATACTCTCTTCCACCCACGGTCTCCTTTCTCCCTTATCTCTTCCCCTTGCAGATGCATAGTTGCAAGCCAGGTGGAAGGGTATTGGTAAGTATTAGTACACTAAAGCTGAGTACACTGGGCTTAGCTCAAAAATTCCTAGGCGTGGACTCAAGCAGACTGTGATGGCTAAAAAAATCGATTATTATGGTCAGTAGCCGTGTTGAGTTCTTTTGCACTATTAGCAAGTGCGTTGTACAGAGCAGACATGCTTGTTAAACTATGAAAGCACGAAGATTTATTAACTAAATGTTTAACGCGTGTCTGCAGTATTTTGCTTTTTTTAAATAAACAGCTACACAAAATTATTGCGCCGTTTAAACCGAAATCTGCGTGCTTCTCAATATTTAGCAGAAATTAAAGCGTTTTAAAGAAATGCAACAAGCAGTCCAGTTGGCCCTCAATCTCAACCAGGATTGTGTTGATGATGAATTTAGTTTAGCGAGGTAAAACAGGGTCAATTATAATTTTAATGCGTGTGGAGAACAAACTAGCAAAAATGCTACATGAGCATAATAAAACACAAACCGCCTACTCAGGTCGCCAAAGTGGCCGTCACGCATACAACTGGACTCAGTGTACACCCTCGCGTACGCAAGATATGAGTCAGTCTGCCATGAATCAGAAAAGAAGGGAGGCAGAGGCACTGGGGAGCTCGTCTGCTTTCCAAAAGCAGGCGAGAGGTAAGAACGGTTAGGAGAGCTAAATCTATTTTTGGCAACAAAACTCCCCAAGTATGGCTGTGCTGTTACTAATTTTTTAGAATTTCTGCTTTAAATGACACACAAGTTGACTTCGCTTCTTATCGCAGTGCTGTTCTTTTATGCACAGCGTTAATGTGCCCCGCATAATATCCCGCCCTTAAGATTATGACGTTTTTTCAGTACTTTTGATAATTTATGATAAATTACATTCATTCCTAGCTTTGAGCTTTGAGATTAAGATTACTGTAGCTAAGTGAGTCCCAAAGTTGCTGCAAAGGGTCCAGTCTCATGAGGCAAAATAGCAGTACATTAACTCAACTGTAAGCTAAACAATGCACCAGTTAAACTCACCTTAAACAGCTAAAATCTTAAGAGAGCGGGGGCAAAAAAGACTGTCCATAAAATCTAGCATCGCAGACAATGCTTTCCCTACACCTGAATGAGTAGCTGCAGTACTGGAAATTTTTCTCACGACAAATAATTGTATAACTTGCAGAAGTGAGCTCACTTGCAATTCTGCGTAATGGTATATGCGCCAACAAAACGGTGTGTGTGACATTTGCAATGCGCTGCAGTTTGGTCAGTTGGACAAAAAAGGATTGAACTTTCCCGAGGCTGTGTTGGATATGAGAGGCCCCAAGGCAGCACTGTATTGTACTCAGCATGGATGACTAACTTACGAAGCCAAAACTTTGAGGTAAATGCAACAAAAAATGCATGCATTAAGTATTTTTCATAACGATAAGTATGACTGATAATACTGATAAGAGTGCCATTCAAAACACGAATACATTTTCCAAGTAGAGTAGTGCATGCATGCGTGCAATCGTTGGGATGTCAAAATCCGTCTGGGGATCCCACAGTTGAACCATACATGGAGCTCAACAGAAATAAAAGCTGTGCTCAAGGTTTAAGACAGAATGTCTCTGTTGTGGTTACGAGGGCAAATGAACCAACCGCACTGCATGGTAGGAATTAACATTCAAAGGGATCAAATACCAACGAAATATCCAGAAAGTTTTATAGAACTCCAATGCAACTCCTGGGCACGACTCTATAATCTAAAAAAGCAAAATCAAAACAAAAAAATAACTTACCAGCCACTCTCAGGACAGCTCGATCAGCTTCATCTAGCTGCAGGATGCTAACAGGCAGGTAGGTTTTGGCCAAATCTGGATGGGCCACCCGGCCGTACAAATGCGAGTCCATTTTTAAGGACCGAATGTTTCTTTGCTGGTTGTTTTCTTTAAACTTCGCGGCGGCAGCCCGGTTGCCAGGGGGTTATTGAGCGCGTTGGCTCGAGCTGGTTATGCTAATTAGCTGCAAATTTCGCAGGCTTCAAGCGCAGCAATGATCTTGCGCACTGTTTCCTAGAAAGTATGTAGCCAAAAGGGCTCGTGGTCAGTCACACCTGTGGCAAGTTCCGGCCTAGTTGAAAAATCATGCTCGTTAGGAGGACGAAATACAGTCCTGTCTTATCGCTCGTTTTGCTGAAACAAAATTTGTCACCTTGGGGTCAAGTGTTGGAATTGTAAATTTTCGTGTCAAAGTCAACGTCAAAAACATAAATTAAAGCTAGTAAAGTTATTTCCTACCTTGTATTAGTTAATTGAAAGTACAATATTATGGAAGACAAAAAAATTGAATCACAAAAATATAATAATTTTGTCCTCTGCACTGTTCTGATAATCCTCTCAGCTTGGAATGCAGTAACAGTATAACTCGCTGCTTTATAGGTTCAGGTTAGGGTTTGTGAGGCATTGAAGTCAACATATTTATGCCACTAGGTGGGCCAAAATCGACAATGCAGGGAGAGAAGTCTCTCTCTCTAGCCTTAGCCTCTCTCTCCCTGGGCTGCGTCAATGCTGAGTACAATTTCTTTCCTAAGAAGGAAGGGGGTGGCGAACAGCAGAATTGAGGCTTGAGGGGAGAGCAACACTAGCTGCCAATAGTGCTGCACTGAAACTCCCCCGTATGATTTTCGTCCCTATAGCTATTGGCGCCATAAAATACATGGGACTTTGCCGTCGCTACGTCCGTACCAGACCATGATTGTAAGCAAGCTCACTCACTACCTCCCAACTGATCTACTTCTCAAAGTCTATTATATGGTACGCCAATGCTTAACGTGGACATTGTAGAATTCTAATGTGGAAAAATTTCATGCAAACTGCTGCTGTCGACTATTATAGGAAGCCGTGGGATTTAAATTTTACTTAGCAGTTCCGCTAAAGCCACCGGCACAGCCTGGTACGGCTAAAGGCAGATTAAATAAATTTTAGAAGCACAGCAAGCAGGTTTCCTGAACGTGTGTTTGAAAGGCTAAAAAATAGCTTTTCGGACAAATGCTTTGAATTTTTTTGACTTGGCATGAGTCACAATGAATAGTCAACAGTAAATAATGGCCGGCTGCCAGCTACACGTAGTTTCAACAAAAATAGTAACTTTAATTTTTACGAAGCCAACCCTGGATCTGAGAAGAGTCAGTGTCTTTTCTGTGTCTATATCATGTCTCTACATAGAAAGAAATCAAACTATTGTCCCTCAAAAATTGCGTCGAGGAGAGTAGCAAAAGCAATTATGTGCAAACAAAAATTTTAAATTGATTTTGAAATTTCCTTGTAAAAAATTTAAACTTTCAGTTGAAAAATTCTGAACTTATATCTTAGCAAAAATAATTTTATTATTTGATACTATACATGGAGCTTGAATAAGCTAAAGAGTGAGTTACAATTCTCATTCAATAAAAAAAGCAGGGTAAAATCTAGCCTCTTTCAAAAAGAAGTGTTCTTGCTGTACTTAGACATTAAATTAAAATAAAAGGCTATTTACTGCGCAAAGAGTCAATAAGATAAAATGTATAAAGCGCAGACTATTGTGTTTATTGCATGAAAAAGCAGCAAAATTACATGCGCTTGTGTACGATGCAGTCTGTTATTTTTTCTGCAAGTTAAATTAGGTTCTATATAAAATTTAGACGCTAAAAAACAGCAACAAAATTCAGCGCAAAATGCAGCAAATGCAAAAAAATAATATTACTGTCTCATCTACTAAACTTACGATGTGTGGGTAAAAAACTTAGTAAAGAAAAAGTTCTCTAAAGCAATAATTTTACAGTTTTAGCAAAAAATTATATTTATGTGCACAATAAGCACATCGCACCGCACGTGTAAGAATAAAAAGGTTTATCTTGGAAAGGTTGGAAGTTAAAATACTTCGACGACTCAAACATGAATAACAAACAAAGGAAATAGTAAAACTTAGCCATTTTACCAAAAAATTCTAAAGAACATCTTTAAACACTATTTAAATAGAAATTTATGTCTAAAAAAACAGTGAAATTTTAAATATTTTTTTATATTGACTTTTAACGCATGAATCGTGCTCGAGCAAACCAAGGACATTTCGAGCAAGCTTGTAGTGCTGTTGTCAATATCAACATATCAATAGCCAAACTGTGTAAAGGTCTCCAATAGTTACGCCTCTTATAAGCCGTGCAATCTAATAGTCCTGCTGTAAAAGCTGAATATTATTTCGCTATAGGACTATTAGGTTTCTTATTTTAATTTTATTGAATCAGATTCAGAGCCTTGCAGAGGGCAGAGGCCTAAGGACATATGATAGATTTTTGTTGTATACATACATCATACACAATAATCACTGAAATTAGTGATGGACATAATAAAGATGTTGGAAAAATCGAAACGAAAGCACTTTGTAATAAAAAATAATAGGGTGAGTTATTTTTGTTTTTATTGGGCTGCAAAACTTAATGCCAATATTTGGCTATGTACAGCTAGTTCATAGGCTACATTGCATTTGTTTTTTTGCACAGACCAAGGCATGATAGAGTTATTATACTGTAGATATATGCCCATTATTCATTAGTATTGTACATTATGGGTCTTTTGTACTGATAGCCCCTCCTATTAATATACAGAAATATTGGCTGCAAACCATTTCAGTATCTTATAGTGGCATTTAGGAACTCTTTAAGTTTTTGAAATTTCTAGATGTTTTGTATTGACTTGACAATGGTTATGGTTATGATATAGCAAGAATTCTACAGAGTTCTTGTCTAGTATTATTTTTTGGATGGGCACAGGATGCAAAATTGCATCATGTTCTTAATTTTAGGATACAATTTCAGGGTTTGAGATGCATTTTTTAAAAGTCCTATTTAAAAGGTCTTTTATTATGAAGAATTAAAAAAATCAGGATGCAAAATCGCATCCTATATTAAATTTCAGGATACAATTCTTAAGTCTACATGCTATAGTATCCCTATCACACAAAAAATAAACCCAGCATAAAGTGATACTTTGGTAGTTCATCTGTAGCTTTTTGTAGCTTGTAGCTTGGTAGGTAGCAACTTTAGGCAGCACGTGGATAGTAGAAAAGTTCTGAAGTAGTAGAAAAGTAGAAAAGTATTAACAGAGTATTTTTAAAAAAAATTATTGCCATGTAATTCTATATACAATCTTGGGTGCAAGGTTTGCACCCAGATCCTTAAGTCTTGGGATAGGTTGTATCTTTGGATTTTTACATTGCTTTGCTTGAGATTTTACAAAATCCTGCCACCATCCAAACAAAAAAACTTGAAATTAAATGCATTCAGAAAGCTCATTCATACTCTACAAAGTTGGCTCTAAGCAGCACAAGTTGGGTGCTAAAATCCAAGCAGACCCTGTTGATAGGGTGCATATGGTGTTGATAGTTTCAAGGGTATACAAAATACGAGGGGCGTTCAATAAGTTTCCGGACCATAAGAGCCAGCTGCACTATAGGCTGCTCAAAATGTACTCACATGAAAAATGTACATCTCCTGAGATTTGATATAAAATATAAAGATTACACAATAAACCTAAATCTCACAACTTCACTTCAAAGTCACCTATCACCTCCAACTTCAAGTATGTATTATGGAACTGTCGCGCATCCACTGGAGAGCGATGATTTTTTACGACTACAAATGTGGTCTGAACCAGTCGCAAAGCTTAGAACGGCTTCGCCTAGCCTTCGGGGATACTGCACCCTCGAGAACAACCGTCTTTGACTGGTTCGCGGAATTTCGTCGGGGCCGAGTGTCGCTCGAAGACGAGGCTCGTGAAGGACGACCCCTGAGTTCGACCACTCAGGAAGCAGTGGCTGCAGTGCAGGCCCTCGTTGAGAAAGACCCGCGGTTGACAGTGCAACAGCTAGCCACCGCTGTGGGCATTTCATCGGGAAGCACCTCAACCATCCTGCATGAAAGGCTTGGCCTCAGCAAGGTGTCCGCACGCTGGGTGCCTCATCACCTGACCCAGGAGCAGAAACAGGCCCGGATCGATTGGTGCCATTCAATGCTCGAAAGATTCGACGGTGGAAGATCAACGAGCTCCTGGGACATCGTCAGTGGTGATGAGACCTGGGTGTACTGTTTTGACCCGGAGAGCAAGCAGCAGTCAGCTCAGTGGACCCCCATTGGCAGCCCGCCACCTTCAAAGCTGGTGCGGTCGCGAAGTGTCGCCAAGCAGATGGTGGCTGGTTTTGTGGCTCGCAGCGGTCCCGTAGCCATGATTCCGCTGGTAACACAGCGGACGGTGACTGCGGGCTGGTATGTAACCGAGTGTATGCCCCAGGTGCTGCAATCCATCGCTGAGAAGCGCCCAAGGACTCGCCATCGTGGGTTGCTGCTCCACCAGGACAACGCCCCAGCCCACACTGCGCGCCTTACTGTGGAGTTCATGGAGCAGAATCGCGTCCAACTGCTTCAGCACCCACCCTACAGCCCCGACTTGGCACCGTGTGACTTCTTTGTGTTCCCACGAGTCTAGCGCCTGCTCAAGGGAGTCCGATTTGCATCGCCGGAACAGGCCGTCGAGGCCTTCCAAAGTCACCTGTTCGACATCCCTCAGTCAGAGTGGGCTGGCTGCTTTGCTACTTGGTTTGAAAGGATGAGAAAGTGCATCGAAGCTGCTGGAGAGTACTTCGAAAAGGCCTGACATTTATCTTCCCTCTGACGCTTTTCATTTCTGTGCATCCGGAAACTTATTGAACGCCCCTCGTAAGCAGCTTATTTTGTATACCCTTGAAACTATCAACTCCATATGCACCCTGATATAGCAGCTCTGCTATATCAGTAGGAGTGCTAATCTGCCTATAACTCGCCTGCCTTTAACAACAGCTTCCTGCATGCTGGTCCCTTCAAGTAACCTCCATTGTATTTCTCATGACAAATGCCTGCTCCATGGGCCCACTTTTAAGACAATTAGTAGAATGTTTTTATGCAATCTATCGAAAAATGCGTCAAAAAGTGCAATGCCTAGCTAAAAATAGATCAGATCAGACCACTGGGCTATATCTAACAGGTATTTTATTAAAGTAATATGTCGAAAAATTAATCAAGCAACTACAGTGGTCACAATTTCAAAATCGCTTAGTCTTGACTGTTTTTTAGTAGGACTACTTTTTGATACTTGCTCAAACTTGAATTATTAATTATTTATCTAGTTAGGAAATCCTCTTATTAAACCCAGTTAAGCGACAACATCTATTTACAATTTTGATCATCTTATATATTTTCTTAAGAAATGAGTCAATAATCAGTGAATAATTTGCGAATTCCCTGCTTGGTCACGCCAGATCCACTGCACTCTAACTGGCCACGAGCTGCCGCCATCAGCGGACGCCCTACTGGCTTATGCTGGCGGTAAAAAGTTTGACAAAGCTCTAGCCAAATGGACTGTTGAGTCTTCTGTGCCAAGCGAGTATCGACGCTACTTAATTGATGCATCTGTTGTTGAAACTGGCTCGAAAAAATCTGAAAACGATGGAGCCGAACCTTCGCAGTCCGGCAGCAATCGATTGTTCTGTCAGCTGACCTGTCGATTTGTGTCGGACACTCCGGCTGATGTTGCTAGGCACACCTCCGGTCGCCGGTTTCTCACCGCTCTGATGGCCTATAAGACGGCCCGACAGGCTGGTCAGCTGTTTGAACCGAACACGTCGCTTTATAAAAAATATCGCTCGAAAATGACGCTCGAAGGCTTGGCTCGTCCTGAAGGCAGTTGTCGACCTGAACAGAGGCCAGCGAGAGATGATAGTGGTGATGATGACGATGAGGCCGAGCTGATGGATTCTGACCAAGACGATCTTCAAGACGATGTCGAAGAAGAACAGGAAGATGAAGATGTTGCTGAGGAGGAGTCGATGACCGTGGAAGAAGCGCCGCCTCCGTCAGCTCCGCCAGCGCAGAAGTTGAAGCGAAAGCGGCAAGAGACTCTCCAATCTGGGCAGTCTACCAGCGAGCAGAAGGAGGTATTTTTCAAACTTCACTACTGACAGTAGAGAATCTAGGAGAGAAACTTCGAAACAAATTGTTCGGAAGAGTAATTAGTGTCAAGCCAGATCAAGCCAGCATTTTACATTTTTTAATCGGCTGAATACTAAATCAAATCATATTAAACCTTTTCCAGTCTCTCGCCACCTCCGAGTCCAAAACGAAGAAGAAGCGAAGGAAAGGTCAAAAACTCTAATCGCTGAAACTATTTTAAACGAAGCATTTTCAAAGCTGTTAAATTTCTAAATAACCACGATAAATATTTCTGGACTCGAGTGTGTATGCGGCGTTGTTAACTGTGCGCTATTGTATCTTGTCAATTTTAAAACTAATTTTCTGATCAATCAGTAAATAAGAATGATTTGAATTGTCATTATTTCAGGAATTTTCCTTGGTGAAATTAGAAAAAATTTGCGAACAATAACAGTTTATAATTTTCCTTTTATTTATTAAAATTGAACAAAATCCAACTTACAAGTTCCTAGCTAGTTTGTACGGCCAATCAGTGTGTTGACCAAATGCTCGAACTCACAACCTTGCAGTCTTAAGGCAAACGCCTTTTTAAATAATAAAAAAATACTGGGTTTTGCATCCTCGCCAAGTACCGCTCTAGGCGTACATCTAGCCTAGTTTTTATAGTACAAAGGATGCCTTGTTAACTCAGCTCCATGTGCTTAGATTTGCCTACATATTTATTTCTTACTGTGATTAAACAGTTCCAACAGTACAGCAAAGTTCAGCAGTGTTTCTAGCGGTTATTAGTCAAATATTTGGTGGCTCAAAAAAATTCTTTTATTTATTATGCAAGCGTTTTGGCTTGACTTTCTTAGAAGGGTAGTTACCAAGCAAGTTAAATATCAAGCTTTTCTTACTGCCCTAACGCGTGTGTGGGCCAGTTTTCTGCAGTATTTGAGACTCAGTCTTTCTTTGTACTTTAGGAGGACCTTTTGAACAATAATTTTGTTCACGGAAGTCAATTATTAGTGTACTTATTAGTTAGATTTCTCACTTTACCATTAATTGAATTGAATTTTCTAATAGCTTCAAAAGCCGCCATGTTATGCTTAAAGAATCACGAAGCAAAGTGTTTAATTCGTATTTACGAGTTCTTGACTAGAAAACCAGTTTTGTTTTACCATTTAAACGGCACCGTTTAACCACTTAATTCATTCAGTCTGCGCACAGCGCACCTCGAGTGGAAGCGAGTTTCTGTAACTGCAGCAAAAAGGCCTCAATGATTTATTGAGTTCAATACTATTAAATTGAAGTTTCATTGGTGTTTCATTGGCCGCTATACATCGCTATTATAGTTGGAATGCGAACTACGCAGTACTGTTGTGGTTGATGTATGCTATTAAAAATCCATTAGTTCACAGCTCATTGGCTGGCTTCGCGAGTTTAAGTACAATTTGCAAGAATCGGAGTACTAATTTTCTGTATAAATAACTTTGGACAAAGGGTTTGTCGCCTTGCCTAAATTACGAATAGCCAAAGCGAATTAACTGGCTTAAAATGAGCTCCACCTTGCCAAAGGCGTCAAAGTGCGCCTCACCTGATGACGTCAATGTTGTCAATGAACTCAGCAATGCCGACTCGCAAACTGAGGAAAAATCCGACAAACAGCCTGAGGAGCAGCAGCAGCGCGAAAGTTGGGGATCAAAATTAGATTTTTTGCTATCAATTGTGGGATTTGCCGTGGACTTGTCCAACGTTTGGCGTTTCCCATATCTGTGCTACAAATATGGAGGCGGTGAGTCGCTAAGCTATTTCAACATCAAGCAGCTAATGTAAGGGGATATTCGGATTAAAATAAGTTACAGTAAGACAAGAGTACGTAAGACAGTATTAATAATAAATGTAGGCTCCTGACCTTTCGACCAAATGTACAGCCCACGGGCACAGCCGCAGCTAGTTGCGCGGCGCATCCGAGGGCTGTGTACAGCTGCTCAGTCCTGGCGGGCTGGAGGGGCCGCAACACCCCACTTCTAAATTTACCCAGCTCAAACTGGTACCCGATCTCAGCTGGGTGGACTGGAGCAATGTGGGATTAAGTGCCTTGCTCATTGTCATGGGCAGAAATTGTCTCCTACGGCCGGGGCTCGAACCCGTGACCTTCCGGTCATAAGGCAGATGCCCTAGCCACTAGGCTACAACGTGAAAATAAAAATAATGATAAAAGATAATGAAGATTAAAAAAAACCAGAAATGAGAGACATTAAAAACAGAAAAGTTTCTGACAACTGAAATATAGAATCAGTCATATTCAACATTTAGACACACTGTCCATCAATAAAAAATGCCGCATTTGCAGGCGCCTTTCTCATCCCCTACCTGCTGATGAACGTGTTCCAAGCTGTGCCGCTGCTCTACATGGAGCTATTGCTGGGACAAATGAACCAGCGCGGCCCAATAGCCGTGTGGGATATTTGTCCCATCGCCCTGGGCCTGGGCATGGCTCAGAATCTAATGAGCTACCTGGTGGCATTCTACTACAATGTCATCATTGGCTGGTGCTTTCTGTACCTGTTCAACTCACTGTCGCCTACTGACACTCTGCCGTGGATGAAATGCGACAACGATTTTAATACTAGATGGTGCGTCACCGTTGAGCAATACCGCAACTTGTCGGCGAGGAATCTCAGCGCCAATGCCACGCTTGCTTCCGAGGAGTTTTTTGAGTAAGTGATTATGACTCCTTAACTCTGTCCGTCCTCTTCAGCTTTACGTGTGCGTCTCCTCTCTGTGCGTTCCAGACGAGGCGTTCTCAATCTGCACTTGAGTAGCGGCATTGACAATTTGGGCAGTCCGAGGCTGGGACTCGTCATCTGCTGCTTCGTGGTCTTCACCTGTCTGTATTTCTCACTGTGGCGAGGAGTGAAAACTTCTGGGAAGGTCTGTAATTCTAACTGTTTTACCTATCTATCTATCTATCTATCTATCTATCTATCTATCTATCTATCTATCTATCTATCTATCTATCTATCTATCTATCTATCTATCTATCTATCTATCTATCTATCTACCTATCTATCTATCTATCTATCTATCTATCTATCTATCTATCTATCTATCTATCTATCTCTCTATCTATCTATCTATCTATCTATCTATCTATCTATCTATCTATCTATCTATCTATCTATCTATCTATCTATCTATCTATCTACCTATCTATCTATCTATCTATCTATCTATCTATCTATCTATCTATCTATCTATCTATCTATCTATCTATCTATCTATCTATCTATCTATCTATCTATCTATCTATCTATCTATCTCTCTATCTATCTATCTATCTATCTATCTATCTATCTATCTATCTATCTATCTATCTATCTATCTATCTATCTATCTATCTATCTATCTATCTATCTATCTATCTATCTATCTATCTATCTATCTATCTACCTATCTATCTATCTATCTATCTATCTATCTATCTATCTATCTATCTATCTATCTATCTATCTATCTATCTATCTATCTATCTATCTATCTATCTATCTATCTATCTATCTGTCTATCTATCTATCTATCTATCATCTATCTCAATCTTCACTATGTTTCAACTCACCATAACAATAACAATCCACCATCAAGGTTGTGTACATCACGGCCACTCTGCCATACATCCTGATGCTGATTCTCGTTGGCAACGGCGCCAGACTGCCCGGCGCAGCCACGGGTATCACGTACTTCATTTATCCGGACCTGACTAAGCTGAACTCGATTGAGGTAGATTGTTGACTTTGTCTATTTAAAAAAACTATTAGACTGGCCCAAATGCAATCCATTGATTGCCCATTTTTAAAAGCCGTGGATCGAGGCGGCAATCCAGGTGTTCTACTCAACCGGCGCGGGTTTCGGCGTCCACCTCGCACTGGCCAGCTACAGCCACAGGCGCAACAACTGCTACAGGGACAGCCTGATAGCCACGTGCGCCAACGTCTCGGCTAGTTTCCTTGCCGGATTTGTGGTGTTCAGCTACCTGGGCTACATGGCCGAGGTCACTGGACGGCCTATTGAAGAAGTCACTACAGAAGGTTTGATTTTTATCAGTCTTTGTTTATCTGATGTACAACGCCAGATCTTTGTTCATTGGATGTGTACTAAATCATTCTCTCCACGATTAGTCTTTGTTTAGCTAATGTACATTACATAGCGTACGTTGATTAAGTCTTTGTTAATCTAATGTACATAAAGTAAAAATTGCCAATTCTACGAGTATTAAACTTAAATAGTGTTAATGACTATAGCGTTAGCGAATAATCAACAAAATTAAAAATGTTCTTTCGATCATTTAGGTCCCGGCCTCGTATTCCAAGTCTATCCCGTTGCCATAGGAACACTGCCGTTGGCGCCTCTCTGGTCGATTTTGTTCTTCGGCCTGTTGATCACCCTTGGCTTGGATAGCGCTGTAAGAGCGGCCCTGTTAGCTAGGTATGCAATAAATATCTATAGGTCCACATTTTACCGACCTTCACGTTTTTTTTAGATGGGCGGCATGGAGAGCGTGCTCACTGGATTAGGGGATTATCTGAAAAAGCCGTTAAGCAACTGTCGATACTTCAGGGAGATTTTCTCCGCCATTGTGGTTTATGGAGCTTTTCTGGTGTCGATTCTGCTTTGCACCCCGGTTCGTTTTAAAAGCTGAATTTTTATCGAAAAATGTCGTTTACTAAACAAGTTGTTTCAGGGTATTGAGTGATTCACGGATAAGTCACAGCTTTACGACTGTGAATAGAGATAGATAGATAGATAGATAGATAGATAGATACATACATACATACATACATACATACATACATACATACATACATACATACATACATACATACATACATACATACATACATACATACATACATACATACATACATAGATAAATAGATTAATTCAGTTTAGAAGCAGTAAGCTAATGAACTCATTAACCTATTAACCAACCCTACTCACCAGGGCGGCATGTACCTGTGGAATTTGTTCAACAATTTCTCAGCCGGCCTGTCAATCATTACTGTAGCCTTCACCCAGGCTGTAGTCGTGGCCTGGATTTACGGTATGTCGCGTGTACTTTTATTGAAACCTAATAGTTAGTTCGATCTGGCAAGTACCAAAAAATGCTCGCCAAATCAAACGCAGGTCTCGACCAGTTCTGTCGCGACATCAAGCAAAACCTGGGCTTCGCCCCGGGTATCTACTGGCGTGTCTGCTGGAAGTTCGTGTCGCCAGCTTTCATTTTGGTGATTTGCCTGCTTGTAGCCATTTTTGTGATCTACATAATTGTTTACTATACATATCGGTAGGCAAGGACTAAACAGCCTAATACCCTTTTCAGGTGATCATCGTTTTCAACTGCATCTCCTTGGCCGATCCAACTAGCTTTCTGTACGTGTACCGCTACTCCAAATACCACCCGGAACTGTTCCCCAATCGTACAGCTGACAATACTTATGTCTATCAGTATCCGATGAGTGGCAAAGTCGCCGGCTGGGTGATGTGCTTCGTGCAGATTGCTCTGATCCCGGCGGCCGCTGTCATTGTTGTGATTTATTACCGGGTGAGAACTGGCGTTTTAAAAATGTAGCTAGTGTCTAACAGACTGTAGCCAGTGTCTAACAAACTGTAGCTAGTGTCTAACAGACTGTAGCTAGTGTCTAACAGACTGTAGCTAGTGTCTAACAGACTGTAGCTAGTGTCTAATAGACTGTAGCTAGTGTCTAACAGATTGTAGCTAGTATCTTACAGACTGTAGCCAGCATCTAACAGACTGTAACTAGGGTCTAACAGACTGTAGCTAGTGTCTAACAGACTGTAGCTAGGGTCTAACAGACTGCAGCTAGTGTCTAACAGACTGTAGCTAGTGTCTAACAGACTGTAGCTAGTGTCTAACAGACTGTAGCTAGTGTCTAACAGACTGTAGCTAGGGTCTAACAGATTGTAGCTAGTATCTAACAGACTGTAGCCAGTTTCTAATAGACTGTAGCTAGGGTCTAACATACTGTAGCTAGGGTCTAACAGATTGTAGCTAGTATCTAACAGACTGTAGCCAGTTTCTAATAGACTGTAGCTAGGGTCTAACATACTGTAGCTAGGGTCTAACAGATTGTAGCTAGTATCTAACAGACTGTAGCCAGTTTCTAATAGACTGTAGCTATTGTTTAATTTGCCTTTGATTTGCTCCAATATTTCCAGAGCTTCGCAAAGGCCATCACACCAGTCAGAGATCATGATCTGATAGACCAGGGCCTGATAACTCGCTACTCCCTGCGGCACTGGTTCACCCTGGGACCGCGCGACACTTTTCCTTTGACTTTGTGCCGCAGCAAGCAGAGCCCAATCGAGCTAAACGGACACGCCAGAGGCGAGGAGACCTACTACAGCATGTCCACCAGCGGCGTGAACGGATCTTCAAATGGGGCTTACGAATTTGATCCGTGAAGTTGTTTTGTTAAAGTACACTGAGGTTAGAATTTTGTTCAATAAAACCTCAGCTGATTCTTCTCCAAATTTTCACACCTTCACGATGTACCTTAATAAGGTTAACTGAAAATGACGTTATAAGCTGTTTTTAATTTATTAATCTTATTGGGTCAAAAGTTGTTTTCATGATATTTTTATAATTAAGTTACTAATCGAAGCTTTTTCATTGCCACGCGAAGAAGAAATTCCCATGCCTGCGGCATCCGAACATCGAGTTTTACCTTCAGAAAAAAGTATCAAGACTTCACCTACCGTGAGCAATATAGACACGCCCAACATGCGGGCAAGTCTCTCTGCTTTGTCGTTTGCTAATTAAATTTTCACAATCAAGCAACCACTAATCGTCACAACTTTTTTTAATTAATTCGTGTTTTTCTGTTTAGTTCTCAGAGATTTGACAAACATCTGGGGCGGGGGAATTGATGCTGGGTCGTCCTCAGACATATTCTTTTTCTTCCGATTGTTAATCTTCTGCGTCTTGTGTGAGCGCCGCGCGTTTTGAGTCGTTTGGCATCTGTCAACACCTGCACTGTATCTGGGGGGTACGCGGAGCTCCCCCTCTCTGTCTTTATGGGGCCCCCTGCGGTCAGTGAGAGTTTTAGGGGCGGGTGCGTGCGTGAGGGACCACCCCTTAAGCTCAATACCTCCGTCTTCACGACCCTTCACAGTTAATTAAAGCAATTTTCGCTACTCAAGTGGTAGCACAGCAGCAGTTTCTCCCCAATTGCTCCGATGCTTGGGGACTCAGCAGCGAGTTGAGTCTGGAGCTACTCCCTGAATTTAACTCCTAAGTGGAGCTTTAATTGAAAAATTGACTAGGGGGCTTCCAGAGATGGACAATTAATGCCGAATAATGGACAGTGGGCGAGGCTTCCGTGGGAGTGTCAGACTCTTCAGTTATCATTGGGAATTTCTGCTACTTTTAATAGTAGTATGTAGTCTAGTCTGCGCTAGTCTACATGTATTCGGCATTGTGAAATTTCGGTCTTGTGAAGGACGCTGCTATTCATTTCGGCTGTTGTGAAGTTTCGGTCTTGTAAGTTTCGGTCTTATGAAAGAGCTTGCTATGTTGGTTTTCGGCGTTGTGAAATTTTGGTCTTGTGAAGTTTCGGTCTTGCGTAGGACGCTGCTAGTCATTTCGGCGTTGTGAAGTTTCGGTCTTGTGAAGTTTCGGTCTTATGAAAGCAACCCCTAGCCACTAGGCTACAACTACGCATCATACTACTAACAAGGATAGTACGAGCGTATCAGTAAACGAATATGAAAAATTCAATTAAAATTTACTTTGCGTAGAAAGTAAACAACCAACAGCAAAAAAACAGTGGTAAAGAACAAATCAAACAAAGCAAGAAAGAAAATATCACCAATGGTGAAAAATTTTTTATGGTTAGTTGAATTTAAACTGATCCCCAGAATTTCCTGAAGAAGCTCACTGCAGAAACTGTGGCTAAAAACACGCTAAATACCAAAATTTGCAGTTTGATTCTACTATCTTTTTTAATTTGAAGAATCAATGCAAAATTCTAAGTATAAAACCAGCTTCAATATATTAATGGATTGTATTTAGGGTGCCATTACAGTGTATGCCTTTTCGGGAATCATACACATGTAGAACGACCGCTGTTACCTTCAGAACTGAGTAGGGCATTGATATGGCGTGATCTCTGCTAAAAGTATAAATTGTCTACCCAGAATGTCTTGAAGCTTAAAAGTAGGTATTAAATTAATTTTGCTTTTCAGCGCAGCTTAACATTAAGCTACGAGTATATCGCTTGAGCGGCTAAAGTCAAGTAGTCGTAATCGAAAAATAGGGCAAGGGAGGAGAAGAGAAGCCAATTGAAACAACAATAGACTAATGAACTCGCATCAGCTCTATAGTCTCAAGGCTTCTTATGGTCACAATCGTTATACTCATGGGACTGTTTTTAAGGCATTTTGAGCAGATGGTTCACCCTGGATCCACAGACAGCTCTTGGCGCCAAAGAAAGAAGTCAATCTTGAATTATTTGCGTCAGCAAAAAATATCGTCGAGCTAAACGGACAGCTGCAATTAGGAAGCGGTTTGGGGGTCGCGCTGGCAGAGCATATACTTGTAGTATACCTCAGTTCAGTTTAGTTGGTTTGGTAAAATTCATAGAAGGAATTTTGACGGAGAGCTGCGGCGCTGTAGTAGAAGGTGGATATCGAGGCAAGACTGACACAAGCCACCTGCAGGCCCTATTTACGAAACCAACTTCTACGAAAAGAGATCTCTCAGCTCTACCCTCTGAGCGAAATAAGCATTGTTCTTTTAGCCTAATGCGGCAGAGACAGGATCATTATTCAGCAACTCACAACACGACTCCAGCTACTAGCCACTAGCATATCTCCCCCCAAGTCCCCTACCGCCAAACTCTATAGCAACACTGCTCCCTCTTGAATGCTGAAATGCTGGTATTGATCGAACATTTATGGACTTGGGGATATCCGGGGGGGGGGCTATATCGCCACAATCCCAGATACTATCTGAGACTATAAATAAACATGCGATTTTCGGTACTCCGATGCTAATTTAGTCAAGAGTATCGGTGTATTATAGTCGTTCAGCTTTCACTTTACTGACTCAAACAACTGAATTCTCCATGGCTATTCGAGTTGTTCTGCTGGCTATCTTCCTCTGCGTGACTCTACAAATCAGCACAGGTAAGACGCAGAGTCCAACCAACTGTCTACCACCACTCAATAATGCTAGTTTTTAATGTTAGCTACAGATTCGTCATAAAAACAAGTGATAGTTTTGTTTGTGATGCATCAACTACTTAGACCTCAGCGTGTACCGGTATCCACCCATGAGTATGCTACCCACCGACTCCAGACTCGAAACCCGTTACTAAATTGTGCAAAGCACATTAGAAGGCTGCCCGGTCAAGATCAAACTCGTAAATATTCAGACCGAATTTCCCGAGATGCATGCCTACTTATTTAAGTCACTAAGCTGCTTTGCTGCTTGATTGGAATCAACATATAAATGCATCTCAGACTCTTTTTCATAGCATCCGCCATGACCTTTGTCAAAGCGCTTAGCTCCTCGATCAACAGCGCCCGTCCCCATAATGCACCACTGTAGCATTAATCCACACAAGCAAAATTGCGTCCTTAATCGCAACCATGGTACATGTATAATACGATTGCCCAGTGATTTGCGTATGTGCTCAAAGGCAGCACAAAGGACTGATTAAAGTGCGTCCGTTTGCCAATGCAATCACAACTTACTGATTAAATTGTTCAATTAGTTTTTCTTACAGTGTAACATGCAAGGGCCCTGGATACTTAACGCACATAATTTAAACTAACTAAAGGGTTTAGCTTAATTAAGGCTCACATGCTCTTCCAATTTGTGTCCTTGTGTGCTGATGGGTGATCAGCAGAGCAGGTGAAAGTAGCGCGACAAAGCTATGACTGCCTTTCCGCCTCCTTAAATCTTCCTTCCTTCAGCCAATGGCTTCCAGTACCTCGGGTGCTTCGTCGATAGCCGCAATCGTGACCTGCCGAAACTGGCCGAGTCCTCGCACCGAATGAGCGTGGGCAGATGCAGCCAGCTGTGCAGGTCGTACAGTTACTTCGGTGTGCAGAACGCCAACGAGTGCTGGTGCGGCAACTCGTACAGCAAGCACGGCAAGAAGCCGGACAGCAAGTGCCACAGGGCCTGCACGGGCAACTCGAAGGAGAGGTGCGGCGCCGGCTGAAGAAACAGCGTGTACTCTACTTTCTCGGTCGTTCCCAGTGAGTATGCTTCGCCTTTGAACTTTCGTTAGCTTTTGTTTTACCATAGTATCAATTACACATCGTGGCTAAATTTCTATTTTTGTAAATCTAAAAGCTACAGCCACTAAAGAAACTCGTGCTGTTCCAGCGAGCGAATTCTTTATGCGCTGAGTTTAAACTGTCACCGTCAAATTCTTTGTACTTTTCCCAACTGAGCATCAGACCTTTTGAGAATGTTGCTCCCAAATTGTACAGCTTACTTACCGCTCCTTTAAACCCTGCAACCATGGCTTCAGCGAAGAAAAATGCAAAGAATTCACAGGTTTACTAAGTCAGCGGTCTAAAATGGCACTAAATGGATATTTTTTTAAAAATTGCCTCCTTCATTCAGCCAATGGCCTTCAGTACCTCGGTTGCTTCAGCGATAGCCGCAATCGCGACTTGCCTAAACTGGCCGAGTCCTCTAACATAATGAGCGTTGGGAGGTGTGGTCAGCTGTGCAAGGCGTACAGTTACTTCGGTGTGCAGAACGCCAACGAGTGCTGGTGCGGCAACTCGTACGGCAAGCACGGAAAGAAGTGCTGCGCCGGCTGGAGAAACAGCGTGTACTCTACCGGTTTGGCGAGTTCCGGTGAGTGTGCTGGCCCGTATTACTTGAAAAGTCATTGAAACTTAAGCTATTGAAAATCTACCTAGCTACAATCGATGTCAGCGCTAATTGTAAATAAATAATGTCCCTAAGCCTTACGCTACTATGGCTTTGAGGGATTTATACGTTTATTTGTTTGTCACTACTTACTTGTAGGTTTACCCTCGCGTATGTTCCCTAAAATCGAGGGCTGCGGTAAGGCACCCGCAGTTTCGCGTGGTTAGATATGATTGCTCATCTTAAGTTCATAGAGAAGTCCTAGCGTGGAGAAAACATCGACGATAAAGATTCGGCTCAGTTAATAATACTACTGCGAGAGAAAAGATTTGAGCGAAAATGGGCGTCGCCACTTAGAAAAAGTACTCAGATAATGCAAATATCATCCAGGCTTTATTCCAAAGTACATTTGAGCTAAATTAATCAAAACACTCCATATAGCTCGTAGAGCACCTCTTAACCCTTCGAAAACTGCTGCCTTCAGCAAATGCCTTCAAGTACCTCGGATGCTTCAGCGATAGCCGCAATCGGGACCTGCCGAAATTAGCCGAGTCCTCGCACCGAATGAGCGTTGGGAGGTGCGGCCATCTGTGCAAGGCGTACAGTTACTTCGGTGTGCAGAACGCCAACGAGTGCTGGTGCGGCAACTCGTACGGCAAGCACGGCAAGAAGTCGGACGCGCAGTGCAACAAGGCTTGCACGGGCAACTCGAAGGAGAAGTGCGGCGCCGGCTGGAGAAACAGCGTGTACTCGACTGGCTCGGTCTTTTCAAGTAAGTATGTCAACTTGACAGATGTCAGAAGTCCCAGATTTAATTTGGGTTTTTAGCTAACACACTGCTCTCAGGAACGCAATATGCTTTAAAGTTTAGAAATAAAGAGGCTATCATAAAAGTACTTTCATTTAGCATTGGAAAAAAAACAAAAGTTTTGGGCCAAAAATTGTGGGCAAATAATGTTCAAATTTGCGGGCAGCTGGCCACTGGCGTAAAGTTAAAGGCGTTTATTTAAGATATTATAAAAACAACCGGGGAAAACCTCGCCCTTACGCAGTAGAGACAAATGATAAGGGTAAATCCGTAGCACCAATTTGGGATAGATTGCAATTTTGTCACAAAAAATGGCAAGATTGACTCTTGCTGTCACCCTAAAAATTGTGTCGTACAGCTGTAAGCCTCGAGTACCTCGGGTGCTTCGTCGATAGCCGCAATCGCGACCTGCCGAAACTGGCCGAGTCCTCGAACCGAATGAGCGTGGGTAGGTGCGGCCAGCTGTGCAAGGCCTACCATTACTTTGGTGTGCAGAACTCCAACGAGTGCTGGTGCGGCAACTCGTACGGCAAGCACGGAAAGAAGCCGAACAGCGAGTGCAACAGGGCCTGCACGGGCAACTCGAAGGAGAAGTGCGGCGCCGGCTGGAGAAACAGCGTGTACTCGACTGGACTGGGTGCGTCCGGTGAGTTTTCAGTCTTTTATTGTCTTGAAATGTAGTCAGTTTGCTTAAGTAATCTTGTATAAGATAAATTTTCATCTTTGTTTTGAACCTTCATGATGCATCAGAAATCTTTGCTTTCTGAACGCAGAGACGCAGACTCAAACGATCACGCAAGAGGTGCCGCACTACGAAACCGTGTACGAAACTCAGGAGGCCAACGCCTGAAACGCGGAGCGCTTTAACTAAACTATAAATTGGTGTTTGTTAAACTTTGCGCAACATCCTGGAAGTGATGAAAATAAAAAAGACATTTCAAATAACTTTGATAAAAAACATAGTTTGGTGTCGGCTAGACTTAAAGTATCGCTCGTAGGCATTTTTTATTGCATGCTAACGACCTATATTTAATCGATTGAGGTCGCGTTTTTAAAGCGAATATAATGAAAATGGGATACTGGTTTTCTTGAGCAGCATTATCAAATCTGTCGTTTAAATAATTTTTGTTTATAACAAGCAATACATCCCTGCAAAACACACACACATCACTGCACATCGTGCTTTGACCGTTGCATTTCTTTATCCCTCAAATAATTATCTCTGCCTGCCTCTCTCTACCTCCTGGTTGCTCTTCTAATTCCCACTTAGTCTCCCTTTCCACTTTGACTTCCTTCTTCTTCTGTCTGTGCCGTCTCTGGTGCATTTTCGGGCCATTTTCTGAACCCCAATTGCCGATTGTTGGTTTTATTTGGCTTTATTGATTGCTGATATTTTCCCGATCTCACGCACCACATAAAGCCATAACTTCGCAGCCTAGCGATGTGGTCGAATCGTATCTATCTATCTATCTATCTATCGCATCTATCTAGTAGGGGCTACCAGACTTCTATCTTGGAGTACTGTTTGTCATTGGCGGATTTCAGTGTAGGGAATTGATTTTTAACTCTTCTGTTTTCCCTCACATTTTATTTTACCAAACTTATCATTTGCGCGAGCCAATGCACACTGACTGGTAGCAATAAATAAATTTAAATTTTGGTCTTTACTCCACAGCAAACCTAACCCAGCTCAACAGTCAGGCAACTGTGGGAATAATATTGCACGAGGGAAGCCAGAGTACATAATTAAAGCCCCCGGACAACTAAGAGTATTGTACTAGCTAAGCAGTTCAGCGCACCACTTCAAGCTAGCTAGACGTTTCCTGGCGCCCACCAAAAAGATGTGGCAGCTGAAAATGGTTAGCATTTTAAACCAGTATGGAGATCGCTAGCCGTAAAAGTACTTCTTATGCGTACAACATTGCTCCCTGGCAGTATTGAGAGCAGTATTAAGCTGGTCCGGCATGTTAAGGGCCCAATGTAGACTCTTACGATAGTTTACGGCACAATACACGTATAGAATATATAATTTAGAATAATAAGGGTTAGCCCAATGTCATAATTGATATAATTTTCAGCATCCAGAATTCAGCAATTGAGATTACGGTAGACTTTCTCGGAAAATAGGCGCTCAACGCAGTAAATATATGTATATTTGTCTTTTATTAAGGCAATCAAGTAGGTTTTTAGGTAGGCGCTACTTCTTTTTCTAGGGAAGCAAGCCTGGATCTAAGGCTGAAGTATTGGCAAAATTTTTTTAACTATGGCGCCAGAAGACCTGCCTAGGCTGTTTGTACGAATGGCTGTTTTCAATTCCAGAGAACCACCTGCAAGTTGCGCGCCAGCTCATTCTAGCCACTATACAGTCAACAGAGTAAAGCAACTGCAATGCTTGCTGTTCTGAACGTGTTTACGAGACGAACTCTTAAACAACGTGATTTAGCAAACTGGCTAACGAAAAACGATGAACGTGAAGTCAAAACACGCTCTAACTGGACTTATTTATTTAGATCGATGAAAAGGAGAGGTTGTCACACAGGGGGAAGAAAGTACGCTAGCAAGGCTTACGATGTACGCAATAAATAAATGAGGGGGGCTAGGCTCTAATTGGCGTAACGCATGTGCCGTGGGCAGGTGCAAAAAAAGGACAGAAATAACTAAAAAATAAAGGTTCGACATGCTCTCCAAACCATACTCCCCACCTTGGCATGTCTATGGCAAAAACTTAACCGAAAGAAGTAATACACTTGAATCAGTCGCAGTGGAAGCAAAATATAATATACGCGTAGCAAATAATTGTAGTACCTGTACCGTCGAAAATGAAAAAAAAACGAATAAGTACAAAGACCTCAATGTGAAAATAAATAAATTAACGATGATAGCTTAGCGCAGTATTGAAACGGCAAAAAACTTGCAACGGCAGTATACGGGAAACGTAAATTAGCAATTCAAAGCAAAAATTGAAATAAATCTGGAGAAAAATTTTCCGCATCCTTTACATAAGAAAAAAAACGAACATTTTGAACTGCATCGAAACTAATAAATTAAATAACAATTAAGATTTAACTGATGAGGGCCCGAAAATAGTCGAAATATCAACGAACGCACTTTGACAAGCAATATGAACAAAAAACTCATTGACGCGTAAACCAAAAACACGAAAATGAAAAAGTCGTAAAAATACGAAAAAATAGTCGAAATTTCTTAGAAGCACTCGCAAAACAACACATAAACGCAAAAAATTATAGACGCGGATAATTAACAACCAAACCACCACAATAAAGATGAAAATTCAGACACAATATACGAGCGTTAAATAACCTTATAGGAAAAATGAGCACTAATGTTACTAATGGCAAAAATTCAGCACAAAATTTTAACTCAAAGTCCATCAATCTACTAGTCAATGAGTCAATCACTCACTATCAATCAATCAGTAATCAACGGGCACAGCTTGTTGATCGGCCTCGTCAGGACCCTATCCGCCACTTGCACCTTAGCCACTCGAACGTGGCCGTCGGTACCCGGGAAGACCTCCAGGACTCGAGCCTGCGGCCAGTGTCCGCGCGGGCTGTCTGGGCAGACGTAGAGAACGACATCGCCAGGCTTCAGGTCAGGCTGCACTCGCCGCCACTTGCTTCGAGCACCAAGACTGGGCAGCCACTCTCGCAACCATCGCCGCCAAAAAGCCTTTACCAGCTGTTGCACGTGGCGCCACCGCTTGGTTGGACTGAATGCCTCCTCCGTCGCGATCTCCGGTGCCAACTGCCCGCCGACGTGTCCGTACAGAAAATGCGCTGGCGTCAGGACAGGATCATCCCCAGGATGTGACGACTGGTAGGTCAAAGGCCTCGAATTCAACAGCGACTCTGCTCCTGCGAATGCTGTCACAAGCTCCTCATCACTGACTTCTGCCTCTCTCAGGATCGCACTGATAGCTTTTTTCGCTGACTTTATCATGGATTCGTGCACCCCGCCGAAATGTGGAGCTGCAGGCGGATTGAAGTGCCACTTGATCGGCACGTGAGATGTGCGCGACAACAACGAGTTCTTGTCTACTAACTTCCACAGTTCTTTGAGCTCTCTATCGGCGCCAACAAAATTTGTGCCATTGTCCGAATATATTTCAAGAACTTGACCTCGTCGGCTAATCATGCGAAAGAGAGAATTCAGGAAGCTGCTCTTATCAAGGCCATACGCCATCTCCAAGTGAACCGCACGCGTTGCCATGCAAGTGAAGAGCGCCAAGTAACGCTTCTGCCGCACACGACCTCGACCTGGTTTCGTTAGGAACGGCCCGCTGAAATCTACTGACACTTTTGTGAACGCTCTTAACGGTTCTAACCGATCTGGAGGCAGTGGCGCCATCAATTGCGAAGCTGGCTGGGCTCTTCTTCTCTTGCATTCAGCACACTTGGTCTCCCATGCTCGAATGGCTTCTCGTCCTGCTGGAATCCAAAAACGAGCTGTCACTGCTGCGAGTACTTGATTTGTTCCTGCATGATACGACTTTTCGTGATGATGCTTGATGATCAACTCTGTTACTGGATGACTCTTCGGCAAGATGATTGGAGACCTAACGCTAACAGGCAAGGCTTCGGCCAGCTGCAGACGACTCTCCGACACGATGACGCCATTCGAATCGAGCTTTGGGTTCATGCCAGCCAGCTTGCTGCTTTCGCTAATCCTCTTGCCTTTGCTCAAAGCTGACAGCTCCGCACCGAATACATCCCGCTGTGCGTCCTTGATAATTCTCAGCTCCGCATCCTCCAGCTCCGACGCATGCAGCTCTCCTCGAGTTCGGTACTGTGGTTCGAGACGGCAGTTGTTGGCAAATCGACTAATCCAGGCATTCACCCTCAAGAAGCGCATCCAACTTGAGAACCTTCTCGGATCAATCCGCTCAATTTGCTTTATTTGGTCGCAGCTGGTCAGAGTCGCACCCAAAACCGCTCCAGTCCCGACTGAATCCTTTGCCGAATTTTTCATCTCGAGGTTTGCTGGCCTTTCCAACACGGTGCTTGGCCACGTACAGTCCTCTTTCTGTAAAAACTCCGGACCACTACTCCACTTCGGATCATCCGCTAGCTGAGTTATTGTGGCTCCTCGCGACAGCAGATCAGCAGGATTACACGCGGTTGGTACATGTCTCCACTGGCTCGGATCAGTTTCCTGCTGGATTTCGCCAATGCGATTAGCAACGAACGGTTTAAAAAATCTGCCTCTGCCGCGAATCCAGAACAGGACATTCATGCTGTCTGACCAGAAAACTGCATCCTTGATGTCCATCTCAAGCGCCTTGGCAACCTTGATCGCTAGATGAAGACCAATGACTGCTGCCATCAGTTCCAGCCTGGGAATGCTCATAGTTGCTACAGGTGCCACTCGAGACTTGGCAGCGATAAGACGAACTGATGTCGAGGCGTTGGCGTACTCGCATCTTAGATAGCACACCGCTCCGTATGCCTTTTCAGAAGCGTCGACAAAGCAATGAAGCTGAAACTGAGTAGGCTCGTCATAGAGCTGTAGACAGCGTGAAACTTTAAAGCAGTTCAGCTTAGCCAAATCAGCGCACCATGCTTGAATTCTCTTCTGCAGGGCTTCGTCAGGCGCTTCGTCCCAGTCAAGTCCGTTGCACCAGAGCTCCTGTAGTAGAATTTTCGCTTGTGCAGTAAATGGTGCAATGAGGCCCAGAGGATCGTACACTGACGCTAATCTCTTGAGCAGATCCCTCTTTGAGTTGACTTGACTCAGCTGGCTATCGGCTGCAAAGGTGAATTCGTCGTTCTCACTTTTCCAGACAACTCCAAGCGTCTTAGAAACCGGCAATGGCTGTCCATCTAGGCTCACATCGGCTGCTCTGTCCTCCGGTGAGACGCACGCAAGCATCGCTCTTGAGTTAGAGATCCACTTTCGAGCGTGCATTCCAGCTCGCTCCCACAGCTGACTCAGCTCCTTGTACAACTGAATGGCCTCTGCGTCCGTCTTCTTGGAGTCCAGGCAGTCATCCATGTAGGTGGACTGCAACACTGTTTCTGCGGCAGCTGGAAACTCCTGCTTCAACCGTTTAGCATGCTCTTGAGTCACGAATTGCGCGAGAAATGGTGAGCTCGTTGCTCCGAAAACCACTCGGTTGAACTCGAATGTCTGCGGCGCCTTTGTCGGATCCATATCTCACCACAGAAAGCTGTGCGCTGCTCGATCTTCTGGTGCGATCTCGATCTGCAGGTACATTTCAGAAATGTCGCAAGCAACTGCAACCGGATGTCTCCGGAAGCGAAGGAGCACGTCGACCAAATCTTGCTGAAGCTTCGGTCCTGCCAACATCCGATTGTTCAACGACTCCTCACCGCCAGCTGAAGCGTCAAAGACAATGCGGACTTTTGTTGTTGCTTTGTCCATTCGAACTACTGGAAAATGAGGAAGATAGTACCTGTTTTCAGGCTCTGTTTCATTCTGCAGCACCTTTCTCACGTAGCCGACTTTCTCGTAGCGATCGATGACATCCTGGTACTGCTTGCCGATCTCCAGGTCCTTCAAGAGCCGCTTCTCAGTGTTCCCCAGCCGCTTTAAGGCCATTTCGAAGTTATTGCCTTTAAACTTTGCGTCTGGTTTCCATGGAACACCTACTTGGTAACGTCCGTCGACGAACTTCAGCGAAGCTCTTGTGCGTTCCAACGCAAGCTGCTGACTGATGGTGACTCCACACGCTGAACCTCCTCCACTTCCCAGAATTTACGCAGCAGTGGCGCTAGGTTCTCAGTCCCGCCTCCACTAAAGAACGTGCTCGCGAACAAAGTCTGTTCAGCAGCTTCATCAACCTTGCCGATGCATGTCCAACCTAGAGGTGTTAGCCGGGCTTGTGGATCTCCAGGCTTCCCGCACACTTCCAGATGAGATGCATGCAAGTCAGCGTAATCAACTCCGATGAGCAAGTCTACAACCAGCGGTGCTTTCATCCTCGGGAACGGAATGTTGGACAAGTGCGGCCACTTCGACGCGACTTTCTGCCAATCAACGACTTCCATGCTTCCAGTGACTCTGTCCGCTGTGAACGCAGTGATTCGTTTGCTGATCTGACCGTCCAGGCTCTCCAGAGTGCACGTGACCGGTGCCGTCAAGAAGGTGTCCACTTGTCCGTTTAGCACGTTGACTTGCACTGATTCCAGCTTGCCTTGCAGTCCCAGCTCCGCAGCAATCTCCGAATTCAGGTACGTCTTCGTGCTGGCGTCATCAAGCAATGCGTTGACTTTCACCGTTCGCTTCTCCGACTTCAGGATGACCGGCACGGTTCGAAGTGACACTGCCCTAGCCTCTCTCGACATCATAGTCACCGCTTCAGTCTTCGGCTTCGCCTTCTCTTCTTGCTGCTCAACAGCTGCTTCTGCTTCTGGCTTCATCTTCGTCTCCGACTTTGCCTTGGAGTGCAGCAGGCGATGATGCGAGTTGCTGCATCCGTCAATGCCGCATTTGCGGCCTCTTCGACAATTTTGACCATTGTGACCATGTCCCAGACAGCGGAAGCAGGCTTTGGCTTGCTGAGCAGCCTTCCATCGTTCTTGGGACGACAGCTTCGTGAACGCCGGGCACCTCCACAGATCGTGCGGCTCCTTGCAGACAACACAAGAGTAGCTCTCCCTCCTCGAATTCTTGCTCTCATGCGCTGCGTGGAAGGTCTTCTGCTTTCCTTCCTTTTTTTGCTGCTCCTGGCTAGCAGAAGTGGCTACTCCGTGCACGATCTCTGCTGCCTGAGTTCGAAACTCAGCCTCGCGCAACACCCACTCTCTAAGCGTCTTCACGCCCTCTGCTTTCTCTTTCTCGAACACCCAACGGCGAAATGCTGCAACCATTGACTCTGGGAGCTTCTTCTGCAATCGGGCATAGAGTAGGCCGTCGCTAAGTTCGCTATCCTTGCCTGCCTCTTCTTAATTAATCACGGCAACGTCCAGCAAATTCGCGAATTTCTTCAGCTCATCCGCACTATTTTGTTTTACAGGTGGAAAGCTGTCCAGTTCTTCTAAGTAAAGCGCCAACTGACGTCTTTTGCCACCGTACTCGCGCTCCAGCCTCTCCTTCGCCGCCTGATAAGCCGCCGCCGAATGACCTAGGTGCTCAATTACTTTCAGCGCCGCTCCCTTCAAATACTGCCGTAGTTGAGGTAGCTTAAACTCTGGAGTTGCTGGGGCCCTATCGATGCATGCCATGAACGCAGCCTTCCACGCTTCATACTGCTGCTTGTCGCCGAAGAAGGTCGGGATCTCTACTCTACGCAGCATCTTCCATAGATCCTTGGAAAGCTCTTGCTCAGAGGAGTTGCCGATGCCGCCCTCGCCTACTTCTCCAAGGGAACTTGCTCGATCATCTGCTCCCAGCTCGAAGCCCGCATGCTGATTCGCAGAAGGCAGGTAGTCAAACTCACCAAAACCTCTGTACGAACTCTGCTGTCTCTGGAATGGCATGAACTCCGTCTCTGCGATTTTGAATCCGAGTCGACGCTCTCGACCGGCTGCACCCAGCGGCTGAGCTGCTGCCGCCGACGCTGCCGCCGGCGCTGCCGCTGCCGATGTTCTTGCCGGTGCTGCTGCCGATGCTGACACGGCCGGAGCAGTCTCCTCCGATGACGCCGCTGCTCCAGCTGAGGCGTGGTGGCCCTTCAGGTACTGTTGGACCTCCTGCATGGCTGATCGATAGTCGTTCTCAATCGTGTCGATCTCTTCGAGCAGCTTCTGCGGCGCTGCTTCATCCGATTGCCGCTGTTGCTCATCGTAGAGCTGCTGTAGTAGCGCTGCGGCCTCCTCATACGCGTTGGTGACGGCCTCATATTGCTGCTGAATGGCTGTTCTGTTCTCGGTGGTGAGCAGCCACGATAGCCTACTGCGGCTCTTAGTAAGTGCTGATTTGCGAACAGCTTTTTGTCGCTTCAGATCATTCAGCGAAGCAACGTCCTGCTCTGACGGTTGCGTCTGCGTTTCTGTCTCGCTCATGTCAATCTTGCGATATTCTGGTGGGCTGACTATATTCTATTGCTATGCGATTCGATTCGATGCGATGAAACAATGTGGCTAGAGTGAACCACGCTCTGCTACCAAATGTTTACGAGACGAACTCTTAAACGACGTGATTTAGCAAACTGGCTAACGAAAAACGATGAACGTGAAGTCAAAACACGCTCTAACTGGACTTATTTATTTAGATCGATGAAAAGGAGAGGTTGTCACACAGGGGGAAGAAAGTACGCTAGCAAGGCTTACGATGTACGCAATAAATAAATGAGGGGGGCTAGGCTCTAATTGGCGTAACGCATGTGCCGTGGGCAGGTGCAAAAAAAGGACAGAAATAACTAAAAAATAAAGGTTCGACATGCTCTCCAAACCAGAACGCTTGAAAAGTCGTTGGCTTTTTATTGCTATTTAGCCTTTTGATTGCCAGAACTTCTTTCTAGTAGTAATAGTGAGAAAGAGTCTTAGCATATGTGCCTGAAACACAAAACTGCCGCTTCCTTACTTTGCGGACACTAGCATGGGCAGCATACAGTGAAGCGATCCCTTCTACAAATATGCTTCTCCGACGCCTTCTTTCATTTCTAATTCTATTTCTAACAGAATCCCTAATTACGCCCGGACTACGGGTATTCTAGTTTCCATTTTTTAGTGACCCCGGACCCAAAACCCGACCCGACCCCAAACTTTCACCGAATGTCTCCTGGAAATGGAGTGATGGCTGAGGAGAGTAAACCAGTTTACCGCATTTTCATTTTTCCACTTTTCATTTGTTAAATCTTCTCCCCACTAATCACTACACTACTTGACTCCTCAGTCGTACTCTTCAAACGTTCTTGGTTAGCTTAGATGTGGGATAAATTAGATAGCTAAGTAAAAATAATACATAATTAAAGACAAAAGACTTAATGCAGAGTTAAGTTGAGCTGCTTGGACTTTATATATATTTTATTTCATAGAAAATTCGTAGAATGTTATATTTGCATTAGAATGATTACCGAATTATGCTTTTATTAAGTCATTAGTACAGTGCATGACGCCAGTTCAGTTCACGGGAATAATATTTTTTAATTGGCGCGATTACGAAAGACGCTTTATGACGTAATAAGGCAATAATAATTGAGTAAAACTGAAAATAAAATAAAATAACCGGAAAACCCGAACCGGAACACCCTAACATGAACCTCGAACCCGGTACCAAAACCCGAAACGAAACAATGGAATTTAAAATGTGAGTTTTAATGGTGCTTCTCGTATGCAAAGTCTCCTGGATTCTTCTGTAGCTTTTTATCCCCTCTCTAATGGTATCGTGAGACTGTTAGGCTTTAGCTCCGAAATGCGCGTATATGGGTATTTTTTAATTTAACCCTTAACCGGTGTTTTGATGCGCTCATAGCATGAATTTAACGCGTTGGCAACTCAATAAATTTTTTTCGACCACGACAAAGAGTTTAGGTTTAAACAATGTTACAGTAGAAGCTTCACTGCACTACTTCTGAGCAGTGTTGGGCACTTCCGTTACTTTTTAAATTTTGGTTTGACCAATTTACAATTTGGTCAAACCAATCAACAAATTGGTCAAACCAAAATTAAAAAGTAACGGAAGTGCCCAACACTGCTTCTGAGTAACAATTACTTAAATTAAACTCTTCACACTGCCAATTTGCATATCCCTGCTCTCGGCTGAACATGAGCAGCCAAATATAAGTGTTAAGCGGTTCCTGAGCTATCAGCATTCAGTTGTCAGCATACCCCGGCCAATTAGTTACAGATTGAATTTTCAGGAAATTTTATTGAATTTAAAGACGAGCAGTGCCCTAACTTGAGCTGTTGTATTTCCGGATTAAAAAATTAAGGGAAGTAGGAAAACCTTTTTAGGAGATAAGATTTTAATTTAGATAGTTCATCACACGCTGTTACCACCAATAACTCTAGAAAACTATTCCTCTAAGCTGCTTGAAGTACTTTCAAGGTGCCGTTCATTTAGGCTTGCTTGTGCGATATCTTAGTAGGCAGATCTAAATTTAGACATGACGTCATGGCTTATTCCAATCCTCTGATCCAAATCATTTCATTTGCCTACAACCTAGATCAAATCAATTTGGGTGTTGATTTGAAAAAATATAACGAATTCAACATGTTTTTTATTCTGCATTAATGAAAACTTTGCATTGAATCACTATTAATCACTAATTATCCTTATGTTCGGCGCAAAAGTACCGTTAGGACAAATGACGGGCGACTGCAAAAATATGGAATAATCTGGCCGCCCATACTGCCCTACCCAAAGAGCCCCTGCTTAGAGACGCACTTGGCTGCAGTAGGAGTAACAGACGCGGCCAAGGCAAAGCTCATCGTGCTTCGTTTCTGTCCTTTGTTAAACCAACTCAGGCAGAAGGAGAAGGACCCATGTTTGCTTCTGAACTGAGCAGAGCATTGATTGATATGGCGTGATCTGTGCTAAAAGTATAAATTGTTCACCCAGTCGGTCTAAGTTTGAAACAAGGACACCTTAAGGTAAAATTTGCGTTCACCTAACTAGGGAGTTTTTTACTAAAATTCTTATTGAAAATTCTTTATGCATAATACTACTTACACGGTAGTATTTCGTTTAACTGTAAAGTTTATATATTAAATTAAAAATATTACAACTATCTATCTATCTATCTATCTATCTATCTATCTATCTATCTATCTATCTATCTATCTATCTATCTATCTATCTATCTATCTATCTATCTATCTATCTATCTATCTATCTATCTATCTATCTATCTATCTATCTATCTATCTATCTATCTATCTATCTATCTATCTATCTATCTATCTATCTATCTATCTATCTATCTATCTATCTATCTATCTATCTATCTATCTATCTATCTATCTATCTATCTATCTATCTATCTATCTATCTATCTATCTATCTATCTATCTATCTATCTATCTATCTATCTATCTATCTATCTATCTATCTATCTATCTATCTATCTATCTATCTATCTATCTATCTATCTATCTATCTATCTATCTATCTATCTATCTATCTATCTATCTATCTATCTATCTATCTATCTATCTATCTATCTATCTATCTATCTATCTATCTATCTATCTATCTATCTATCTATCTATCTATCTATCTATCTATCTATCTATCTATCTATCTATCTATCTATCTATCTATCATCAATCTATCTATCTATCTATCTATCTATCTATCTATCTATCTATCTATCTATCTATCTATCTATCTATCTATCTATCTATCTATCTATCTATCTATCTATCTATCTATCTATCTATCTATCTATCTATCTATCTATCTATCTATCTATCTATCTATCTATCTATCTATCTATCTATCTATCTATCTATCTATCTATCTATCTATCTATCTATCTATCTATCTATCTATCTATCTATCTATCTATCTATCTATCTATCTATCTATCTATCAATCAATCTATCTATCTATCTATCTATCTATCTATCTATCTATCTATCTATCTATCTATCTATCTATCTATCTATCTATCTATCTATCTATCTATGTATCTATCTATCTATCTATCTATCTATCTATCTATCTATCTATCTATCTATCTATCTATCTATCTATCTATCTATCTATCTATCTATCTATCTATCTATCTATCTATCTATCTATCTATCTATCTATCTATCTATCTATCTATCTATCTATCTATCTATCTATCTATCTATCTATCTATCTATCTATCTATCTATCTATCTATCTATCTATCTATCTATCTATCTATCTATCTATCTATCTATCTATCTATCTATCTATCTATCTATCTATCTATCTATCAATCAATCTATCTATCTATCTATCTATCTATCTATCTATCTATCTATCTATCTATCTATCTATCTGTCTGTGTGTCTGTCTGTCTGTCTGTCTGTCTGTCTGTCTGTCTGTCTGTCTGTCTGTCTGTCTGTCTGTCTGGCTATCTGTCTGTCTGTCTGTCTGTCTGTCTGTCTGTCTGTCTGACTGTCTGTCTGTCTGTCTATATGTGTGTGTGTGTGTCTGTCTGTCTGTCTATCTGTCTGTCTGTCTGTCTGTCTGTCTGTCTGTCTGTCTGTCTGTCTGTCTGTCTGTCTGTCTGTCTGTCTGTCTGTCTATCTGTCTGTCTGTCTGTCTGTCTGTCTGTCTGTCTGTCTGTCTGTCTATCTGTCTGTCTGTCTGTCTGTCTGTCTGTCTGTCTGTCTGTCTGACTGTCTGTCTGTCTGTCTATATGTGTGTGTGTGTGTCTGTCTGTCTGTCTATCTGTCTGTCTGTCTGTCTGTCTGTCTGTCTGTCTGTCTGTCTGTCTGTCTGTCTGTCTGTCTATCTGTCTGTCTGTCTGTCTGTCTGTCTGTCTGTCTGTCTGTCTGTCTATCTGTCTGTCTGTCTGTCTGTCTGTCTGTCTGCCTGTCTGCCTGTCTGTCTATCTGTCTGTCTGTACTGTGCTGAGTGCCAAGTTTAATGAAATTTATAATACGAGCTACTATCTTATTTTCACCTAAATGCTGCTAGGCGTGCAAGCAGTTCTTTAAATCTAATATTCAACGGACTTTTTGTCAAGTAATACTTTTAAGAAAGTGATGGAATATAAAGTATACCTTAGGAATTCAGAATAAAGGCCGATACCTTTCAGATGAGGGCAAAAAGTACGCATGCATTGGGGATAGCTCGGGGTAATGCACCGAGTAAACCATGGCATGAACTCAAGCAGCTTTAAAATTATAAAATTTCCGATCAAGCCTTTTCGAGTTGGAGCCAAAGAAGATATTAATCATGTTTGCCAGCTCACATTTAAGCTATGCGCCTGTCCGTGGCGTAGCTTGTCAAGTTGGAGTGTAGCCGTATGCCAATATAAAGTAGTGTAATAGGCAAGACAAAAAAGACTAGGGAAGGAAAGCGAAGCCTACATCCAAGGACTTCCCAAAAAGGCTCACAAGGCTCACGTATAGCTTGAGGCTAAGGCTTATTCTTGGCGCCACCCAAAAAGGGTTGTTGGGGTCAGCAGAGAAAATTTATTTGCATAGACAACCAGAAGAGACTTCTGGGCGTTATGAAAAACTGGCGCGAAGCAGTTTTTGAGTTTTCTGGGGTTGGCAAGCAGTGCATTTAGTGCAGTCATAAGTCTTTCGGTACAATTCCTGGGAAGACACTGGGGGTAGGGCAGGGGTAGCTACAGAAAGACTCGGACTCACAGCCCTTGCTGACGCCAGCACCTGCAAGCTCCAGTACCAAAAAATATCGCTCGGAATCCTCTGAGCTTCCCACCCACGGCAGAGCCACGGTATTAAATATGAACGATCAATAACCACCACCAGCACTAACTACTCTATAATGGCTTCAGTTCATGGCTTGCAGCCACTATCAAGGAAGTTCTGCAGCGCTATCCACTGCCAGCAAGAAGGAACCCCCCTAAACCCAATAGCTAACCTGTTCTGCGTGATCATTGATTGATTTTTTTATGGTCCATCAGCCGCAGGGAGGTTCAACGCAGCAACCCCTAAAATTGAAACGACGCCTGATTTTGACTCGATGCGACGAGTATAAGTAAAGCGGCGATTTTCGCCCTCCAGAACGAGACTCACGAGTAGTGCTGCATTGGCTCTTAAGCTACCACTTTGCTGACTCCAGACGCCGAAGTCTCCATGGCTGCTCGCATCGTTCTGCAGACGCTCTGCGTCTTCATTTGCCTGACACTGCAACTCAGTACAATTATCTTTAACATTAGTTAATGGTGAATTTTGTTTTTAGAAACTAATATGTTTATCAATTTAATAAAAATATTATTTTTTATAGGCTTCGGCAAGACTTGAAGCTAAAGCCTACTAGGTAGCTGATGTCGAAGAGATTAAATGCTGGCTAGGTTCCATGATAGGAGATGATAGTTAGGAAGACACACGGATACATTAAACATGTCTGCATGTGTAAGTGAAAGCGTTATTGTAAGTCCCTCGACAATAAGTGTCCAGTAGCTGTCTAATCCATAAGTCATAGCCGTATGAGGACACACTGCAGAGACAAAATCTCATGCATTGCGAAGTCCAGTGGGGACTCCATGTCTCTGGTGCAGGGATCTACCTTTTAGCCTGAAATTTACCAAGAAGCGAATCTTTAAGCGATAAGTTTAAGAGCCAGAACTTCCAGAGACGCACGGTCTGGACTGGACGGTCTGTACGATAACGTTATTACCTAGAAAATTACATATGAGAGCTCAAATACCGCAAAGGGACTTGGTAAAGTGATTCTATTGGCCAATGTAACTGCCAATAACAGATGCACGTATTGTTCAAATACTCATACTTTTTATTGTACTGCAATCAGGAGCCTAGGAACTGAAATTGCATGAATCGGTGATTCATTGAGAAATACGAGAATATGATTGGTCAATAATCACCTTGACCAAGTAGTCATACTGGATGGTAGTAGGTATCTTTGACGCAGTGGTCCGTATTGACTATCCGATACCCAAAAATAATAAGCACGAATCACTTACACCGAATCCATTTTAAATAACAGCAAAAGGAGAGATGCTCTGACGTATTAAGCATTTTTTCTTTCTCTAAAACTGCTTCCTTCAGCCACGAACTACCAGTTCCTCGGTTGCTACATCGATGGCCACAATCGCGACCTGTCTAAACTGGCCGAGTCCTCCAGCAGCATGACCATAGAGAGATGCGGCGGCCTTTGCAAGTCGTACAAGTACTTCGGTTTGCAGAACGGCAACGAGTGCTGGTGCGGCAACTCGTACGGCAGGTACGGCAAGAATCCGCACTTCTTCTGCAACAGACCTTGTTCAGGCAACAGGGGGCAGAGATGCGGCGCCGGCTTCAAAAACAGCATGTACTCTACTGGAATTGGCCTCTCTAGTGAGTAGTCACATCCTGTGCCACCTATATAAAATTTCGAATCAGCTTTTTTAGAATTTTGCACATTAGGAATCACCTAATTAATTTATATATTGAACTATAGGTATGGGCTTTGTTTTACAATTGAGCGAAATTTCTATTTTGTCTACAGGGACAAGATCGCATGACTCTGGTACAGGGATCAATTTGCACTAGCTTACTTACTAAGAGAAAATTATTTACATTTTGTCTCAAATTTAGCACGAATCAGATCTATAAGTGATCAACTTAACAGCCCCAAATTCCAAAGACACGGGCCTTTTTTATTTAATTTTGCACTAGTCCCCTGCGTGAGTTAAAAACCTCAGATTGATTTACAGAATTGCACTTTCGGTACTTGGTTTTGTGAATCAACTTTGACCATTACAGTGCCCAAATCGCTTAGCTCTTTAACAGGATCCTTTGACAAAGCGTGCAAGACCAGGAAGCGAAAAAAGCTGTGGCCTCATTACTGCCATACCATAACGTTATTACCCAGCAAATTACATATCAGAACTCAAAGACCGCAAAGGGACTTGATAATTGCCAAAGTGATTCCCAATAACAGGTGAAATTATTGTTCAAATACTCGTACGTTTCATCGTGCTACATGCAGGATTCTACGAGTAGTTAAACTTTCCTGAAAGGATGAAGTTCAAGATGTATGTCCTTTGACACTGTCACTAAGTAAGCATTACGGATGGTAGCCGGTATCTTTTAACTCTTATTTTGTTCCAGTCTTGCTGTTTAAGCCCCAGAGAAGCGACTATTTATTAGCATTTAGTAGCATTCTTTCATATAATACCTAAAACAGGCAAGTTGTGGCACAGCAGGTATGGAGTCGCAGTGGTCAGAATTGAGTATCCACTAACCAAAAGTAATGAAAACAAATCACTTACATCAAATAAATTTTAAATAATAGCAGAAAGAGAGATGCTCAGAAGTATTAAGCATTTTTCTCTCTCGAAAACTGCTTCTTTCAGCCAAGAACTACAAACTCATCGGTTGCTTCCTCGATGGCCACAATCGCGACCTGCCTAAACTGGCCGAGTCCTCTCACAGCATGAGCGTAAATAGATGCGGCTACCTGTGCGATTCGTACAAGTACTTCGGTTTGCAGAACGGCAGCGAGTGCTAGTGCGGCAACTCGTATGGCAAGTACCGCCGTATTCCGACCTACTTCTGCAACAGACGTTGCCCAGGCAACAGGCTGCAGAGGTGCGGCGCCGGCTTCAAAAACAGCGTCTACTCTACTGGAAACTAGACAATTAAAAACTCTTTAAAACTGTGTACAAACTGGGACGAAAACACGCTTATATTGGTGTCAGGGCCCATTCGTATGGTGCTGGTAATTTCTCCCACTGCATGCTCACGGCTAACATATTCACTCAAGCCGTGATTTATATTAAATTAATAAATCAGATAAATTAGGTTTTCTTGGCGGCAATTGAATTTTTGCGTTCAATTTTAGTTGAATTTTCAATGCCTGGTGTTAATACTAAACATTCAAGTTAATTGCCGTGTGCGTTCAAACGGACTAGACTTTGTAGTTAGACCATTTCGTATATTATTTATTTCTCGTAGAATTAACTCTACCTTCCTCCTCGCATTGTGTATCGGACTGCCTAGCAACCATTATTAGCTGACTGAGTAATTGGTCGATGGAAATATTGCTTGACTGACATTGATACGAGATTCATTGAAAAATCGTTAAATGCTGCTATATCGGCCAAAAGAAGTAAAATTATGTGAAACGAATGACAAAATTATTTCATGTAATGATGCCATCATCCATGTGTATTGATGATGATTTTTAGGTGATAATTTCTTCTTAGTATTCTTAGCTTAGGACAGTGAAGTTTATACGCTTTTTCGCATAGCTCTCGTGTTTAGCAGACTTAGAGGAGTTGGAATAAGGGACTAGCTCGTATGCGAGATGTAAATAATGAGTTCTACTAACGAGATTACAAGATTTACGCTCCAAATTACTAGAGAAATGAGTGGTAATGAATAAGTGGCTTTCCGAGTAAGACAGAAAGAAATTAATGTTTTTCTCTTTAGTTCATGCGGTTCAACCATTGCTTGTTGCTTGTTGAGCAGTTGGGCAGCTTTAAGTAATAGCAATTCACTAGGGAAGTCAGAGCGGAGAAGAAATTATCACGGGTGACTCAAGGACCACTAGGAATTACGTATACAAATTGTCCTTTAGTTGTTCTACTTAAGTTGTCCCTGGGGCGACTTAGAGCAGTTAAATGTTTAAGCGCGCATTCAGTCCGCCCCCTTGAATTAAGCTACCATGGTTTTGTGAGTCACCTACATGTACAGGTAGGCCTACAGCTGGGGTGGGTAAGCTGCGACTCCCCAGGTCCCCAGGAAAGCGCCGCCCGACCCGCGTCCAGGAGAAATGACAGAGAGAAAACAGTAAACTCACAGCTGACGCAACGTTTAGTGGCCGGTCGGTTTATTTGTGCTAGCAGAGCAGTTTGAGCAGTCCCGCAACAGGTGGACAGAACAATTCTAAATTACGGGGTCTAATTAACTGAGCACAGCTATATAGCTAGGTTGGGGCTTTAGCGACAAAACAAACAGGGGGTAAGAGGGCGCGCAAGTCAGGTGAGATGTACATTCACCAATACGGGGTAAGCCGGGGCGATCGATAACATTAACTGGGGTGGGGCCGGAATGAGAAAGAGATGAAATAAAAAATATAGAGCAGAGGTGAGGGCTGCGTCACAACAATGGTTACAAAAAGGTAAACGATCCAGTCGCGATGGCGAAGGCAGGTGGCCATTGGCACTGTAGAAGGATTAAACCGAATCAATTGCGTGCATAAAAGTATATAAAAATCATTCATGCAGTACTAGGATTTGATGAGCATACGATTTAAAATACTTGGTACACTACTCGTAAAAGTAGTGCAACGCGCGTGCGTTCGTCTAAAACATATGTACTTTTTAAGTGATGCGCATGCACTAGTGATATAGGAAATATCAATAATTATGAAATTTGCATTCCGCACCTATTACTAAAAACCCACGTTAAGCTTTATAAACAATTATTCGGATCCCCAGCTGCTTAGGCCGGACTACGCACGTCGCATAAACGATTACCGTCTCCGACGTCAAAGGATTCTAGGCTGTGAGAGAGCCTGCTACTGCTAAAAAAGCTAAATCTGCAGGTGGGTAGCAGGCACCTTGATGCTTAAAGCGACATCGTCCCACAGCCAGCGACTGGGCATGATTGTCCATTGCACTGACTCTTGAAGCGCGTTCAGTCACACTAAATACGGTATGCAGGCATAGACACACATGCACAGGCCGGCACCCAGTCACGCAATCACAAAGGGTCTACAAGAGGCGATTCCGGGAATGTAAACTCTCTATGCCTTGGGGGTTGCCCTCATGGGCGTAAATTGCACAAGTGGCCCATAGCCCAACCAACTAATGTGACCCTGCACACGAAACAGCGCTAGGGAAAATAGCCAACCTACAGCGCGGGATCAAACCTGGACCAGTGGCACACAAGGCAGACGCGCTAGACCGCCGAGCCACTCGCCCCCGAGCCTGCCAGTGCAGTCTGAGTTGTTTGTTATCACGTCAGTAGTATATCGCGGGTCCTGCCGAGCCCCACAAAACACGCAAGAACCCCCTTTAATCAATACTAGCCTCCCCCTGCATCCTCCAATGCAGATTTCTTTGCACCGAGAGTTGTGCTATTCGAAAGAAGAACAAGCTATGCTGCGTTAAGTCGTGGAACAATTGATCTGAGATCTAATTCATGATGTTAGATTTTACACTTGATATGATTTGATACATGTGCAGCAAGTCTCGAGCTGAAACCCAAAAAAGATTATAAATAAATAATAAATTGGGTATGCATAAAAAATTGCATTAAGCTGAATTTTTAATGAAAACTATATATATTTCGAACGTGAAAAACTGCAATTTTATTACTTTTTGTTCAACTAGGAGTGAAGTAGTGTTAAAAGTTTTAACAAATTGAGTTATTCCGGTTCATACAGTATAGATTAAAATAGTACACGCATTCATATTTTGAAACACAATGGCACAACTATGCAATAATGTCAATAATTTATCTGCTTGAAAAATTTTAGCTGACAAAAGTGATTTACAGCTACGGTAAAAGTACTCAAAGCCTACATTATAGGGGAAAGAATAATACGAGCCAAAAAATTTTAATTTTGAAGAATCGGACCCAAATTTTTCGTATTATTCTAACTCATAAAATGGTCAAATTATTAACGCGAAATATCTGTAAATAAATATCGACGACATAAATATATATATATATATGTTTGATACATGTGCAGCTTCCCAATAAAAATTCACTCATACCGAACTAGTGTTCCGACGGCCTAGTTAATTTGGCTTAGCTTTTGTCCACCGACTTTAGGTGGCTCTGCAATTATAAAAGTACAATTTTAGTGTCTAAGCTATGCAATTATTAATGAAGCCATATAAAAAATTTGTTTCTCTAGATGGCTTCCACAGAAGCCAACACAAACTTATCGTATAAAGTCATGCTGATGGTGAGCCTGAAACTAATGCGATTGAGCTAAAGCCACAATAAACATGTCAACCCAATATGGTGTCATTCAGTTTCATTCATCACGGAAATATTCCTGCAGCTCATCCAGCACCGATTGAAAGCTATAAAAAATCTGAAAAACAATGGGGAAGCAACCTCAAATCAACTGATTTTATTGGTTTCAATGTGTTGTTACTTAGTCATGACGGACAAACTTAACATTAAAGTTTTGTTATTTTTTTAATTTAAGTTTGTTCCAGTCATTCGACATTAAATTAACAAACCTCTCTGTTGAAAAGCATCCGCTGCTCGGAATCTTCAGAAATATTTTTCCAGTTCGAAACCTAAAAACGTAGAATTTACGCATGTAGATACGCTCGTATGGCACAGACAAAGGTCTTTTTCTCTGCGAAAGTGCACTTACATTTCGAATTATAGCTCTCCAGAAGTACTCAAAGGCATCGAAAAAGTTGAGTAACGTCAAATATCGTGGCTTGAGCTCTGGCGGTGCTGTCGGAATCTGGTTCCCCTGTATCGATGCGCAGCTGCAACCTTGTCTGCTTGTAGGCTGCGAGGCACTCGGCAAACCTGGCTTTGCCTACGCTGTCGTGCTTTCACGTGCACGTAGGAAATTAATTTTGGATTATTTGGATAGTGTGATAGCACTGATAGATAATTACTTCTGTATATTATTCAACAGGCTGAATACTCTTCAAATTCACTTTAGGCTCTCGATGAATAAGCAAAACACCAAAATATGCTACAGGAGCATGACAGTGAAAGTAAAGCGCAAATTTAGAAAGTGCAGAAGCACAAATAAAACTATCAGATGTAGGGGTTTTAGCGCTTAAAGTAGAAGTGTTGTACAGTGGCAAAGTGAGATCGATCTTAGTTGAGAAGACGGATGACAGTGGCCTCAGAAAACACACCCCACGATTGTAGCCAGATGTAAACTTGGTCGTCAGAAAAGCCCTCGATTGAGCCCTCGATTCTGCCCAGACTACCACAGTTACATAATTTTTTCATGGAATTCGGTACAAAATTATTGTAAGTACTTCTTACTTGATCAGTTTCTGCTATTCTACGAGCGTACAGAACCAGGTCGACGAAAATGATAGCCTTGGCTGTTGCTGCAACTTCAGGCTGGAAATAATAGGAAAAATAAAAGAATAATCTGCAGGAGGGCTGTAAAGGCCAACCTGTCCCTGGAAGCGACATTGTTCCAAAACTAGCAACGGGGAATTTCTATCCATCGCCCTGACTCTTGAAGCGAGCTCAGTCACACTACGAGCATAGATACCGAACGCAGGCAGAGGCACTTATCTAGCATGCACTACGGGAACTCCAGTCTTGCACGGCTACATACAAGTTATACGAATAATTTTAATTTTAACCGATCCTAGATCCCACAGGCTTCTAAGAGCAGCAAATATGCAATCTTAGCGGAATTACAGAGGCTGCTCTAATGTGCTGCTCTAATGGGCAACCTTGTCTACCCAAAATACCTAGTTTTGAAAACAAAGTTGCATTCTAGTGGGTAGAATTTTGTTTAATTACAAGACAAATACAATTTTGAAAACATACCGCATTTACCAGGACATCGTTTGCGCTATCTTTATCTTTAAGTATTCTTTCTTTCCCTAAGTTTCCACGCTGAAATCCTCTTCCGAATTTTGCCATGTACGAGACAAACCATTCTGGAACCTAAAGAAAAGAATGATTACAGTTAAAAAAACATTTTGATACAGCTGTCTGATTATACTTATGATCATAATTTTTTTATGCATTTATAGCCACTGCCGCAGTGCGTACCTGCTCTCCCTGCTCGGAAAATCCTCCGAATAAACGGCCAGCAAATTCCTGGATAGAAGGATCAAGGAATTGGCTTTCAGGCTGTGGACGTCCAGATTGCCCTAACAAAAACTAAGGCAAGTCTCTCAAACGTACTGATTTAAGCCAGACATGTAGGAAATTTAAAAAATTTACTGGTAGTACCGTTCTGTTCTATATATGCTAGGATTTACGTTATCTACATTAACTGAATTTCATTCTTCCAGCTTCTGTGTGGTTACTGACGTACTTGCTAACTAATAATGCCTAACAAGGTTCATTTTACCCAAAATGAAAAAAGAAAGCACTTTAAAAGTGTAAAACGCTTCGATGTTAAAAAAATCGTTTAATCGATTCATATGATCAGAAAACTTGCGGTGAATAGATTTTCCAAAGGCGAGGACTCCGGAGTTTGCTGCAGAATTTCCTGCCACTTCAGATTAACAGGAACGGATACCAGATCCTGCTGGTCGAATTTTTTGTCTTGCTTCTTTCTTTTTTGTCTTCTGTGCCACTAAAAAGCCAATTATAAAAATAAAGAAATTGAAATCCATAATTTAGTATATAAAAAAAATCAATTAACTTTAAAGCGAAAGTCACCTGAAGTGCTGAATCGCAAAAATCTTCCTCTTCGGGGCTAGATGGTCTGGAGCTGTAGCTATCACTGCTGTCTGACTCGGATGACAGAGAGCTGTAGCTATCACTGCTGTCTGACTCGGATGACAGAGAGCTGTAGCTGTAGCTATCACTGCTATCAGTTGTAGAAAGATTCGATTGTGTGCCGTTAGAAAGAAAATTTTGCGTAATACCTTGCAACTAAAATTGCGATTAGAAACTGTTGCTATTTATTCAGATTCAATCAATTTTAAATTTGAAAAAGGAAAAATACTTCATATAAAATTAGACAAATCACGTACTATGATTTGGCTGGCTTGTTGTCCGAGGGCTTCAGGGTCCAACTAAAATATAAAATAAATAAGAAAACAGATAATTTTCAAATGCCCCAAAAGCGTTCAGATATTACCCATATTTTTACAATTGTCATCCAGTACATCAATAAATTAATGTAAAGTCAAATTTAACTACTTGAACTGGACGGTCATAAGGGAGATTTGAGGCTACATCGAGTTTAACGAAAGGGTCATCGCTAGAACAGATGAAGAGGCTGAAACAAGTTTATCTTAAGTCGTTCTGTTTTTTTAGCTCTGATATCTAATGCCAATGGGGTAATAAGCGGAAAATCCGTTCCGGGTTTAGATTTTCTAATTATTGCATCCCAGACTTCCTCAATGGGGAAGAGAGGCAGTCCTTCCAGTAAAACAAACCCGCATATTTACCTTTAACAGCAATTACGCACATTAAGCTGGATATTAGGAGCGGGATGGGGTGGGCTCAATAATACGAGATAATCAGTTGTGTCTCTCTCTTTAAGCGTTGCCAAGGTTACTCAAAAAACAAAAGCTACAGAGCAACATCGCTCACGTTAAGCCAGAGTCCTACTTGTATGCCCTGTGCACAGTGGGGAGCCGCTTTAACTATAGGAGATTAATAAGCAGATCATGTAAAAAAAGCTAAATCTGCAGGAGGGCTGTAGGTTTGACGCTCTCAAGCGGCATCGTCCCACAACCAGCAACTGGGCATGACTGTCCATTGCGCTGACTCCTGAAGCGCGTTCAGTCACACTAAATACGGTATGCAGGCATAGACACACACACAGGCCGGCATCCAGTCACACACTCACATAGGGTGTACAAGCGGCGATTCCAGGAATGTACACTCTCTATGCCTTGGGGGGGGGTTGCCCTCATGGGTGTAAATTGCACAACTGGCCCATAGCCCAACCAATTCGTGCACAAGGCCCCATGCAGATTAATGTGACCCTGCCAACGAATACGAAACCGCGCTTAGGGGAAATCTCAACCTTACAACGTGGGGGTCGAACCTGGACCATTGGCACACGAGGCACACGAGCTAGACCGCCGACCCGACCCCTAGCAGATCGTGTAGGATAAAAAATGTACTCCGCTTGTAATTAAACTGAGAGACAAATTGACTCATCAAAGAGGGGAGGAAATATACGAGATGGTGATATATGTACGAGGTTTGGGGATTTCGAAAGTTATGGGATGTAAATACTAGGGATGCAAAGAATTCAAGGTGGGAAAAGTTAATTCATTTAAAACTTAGGGAACAGTAACTGTGACTAAATCGCCAACTGAATTTAAAATCAACCCTAGCGTTTTATTTTGGCTAGGAAATAAAAAACCAAGACTTTAATAAAAGAAAATTCAAGAAACTTTCCAAATCACACTGAGGCATGATCCAAGATTAAAAAATGCATTTTTATTAGCACATTGTATTTGTCCTCTCCAATTTAAAACTGCACTTTGGCAACAATCAACTACGTTAAAGCGTCATTCATTCAATCAGGCAGTTCGCAAATCAAAGATCTGCTTCGGACGCTTCTGTCGCTTCTTCTTTCTACTAGTTGAAGCTTCGTCAAAGACAGCATCGGCCAGCTGCTGGCTGGACGCCATGTTCTGCATGAGTCGCAGGGCGGCCACGTTAAAACCCAGCATGTCGTTGAGTCGGCTGCCGCACCCAGCCAGACGGCTCTGAAATCCCCCAGCAGCAGCGGCGGCGGCGGAGGACCCGGCCAGGCAGGGGAAGTGGAAGCTCAGCAGCAGGCAGGCGCAGCGGCAGACGCGTTCAGGCTGAAGGCCGCCAGCCGCCAGCAGGTCCAGCGCTTTCAACAGACGCTTGGCGTGGACGGCAGGCAGGGCGGAGATCGCCTGCTCGAGCTCGTGCAGCGGCTGCTGACCCAGCCAGGTGGCTAGCGAGGCCAGCGGCTTGTCGACAGCTGACGCGGCTGGAGCGGGGGCGGCGACGGCGGCGGCTGTGGATGTCGATTTTTGATTGTCCGTGTCGGACTCCCAGCGCTGCGGGTGTTTTCAAGGTAAGGGGAGTTGGTGGGATCACACATTACAGACTGAGAGGGATTTTTAGCTGAATTCTCGATATTACTTAAAAATTTGGGATTTTCGAAAAATAAGTCTACTCGAAAATTTGGGATTTCTGACCAAATGGCTAATAAAAAAATTGGGATTTGCTACAAATCAGAAAATTTGGGATTTCTGACAAATCGGCAAACTTGAAAATTTCGGATTTCTGACAAAGTGGCCTCAATTAAAAATTTGGGATTTCTTACACATCGGTCTACTTGAAAATTCTGGATTTCTTACAATTTGGTACTTACAATTTGGTTAAAAATTTTAGATTTTTGGCAAATTGTTTGATTTTGGAATTTCTGTCACTTGCTTTATCACTCGTCACAGGGCTTCCGTTACTAGCAACTTGCAAATCATGAATTAACGACAAATTTGCACTTTTACAAGTTAGTGTCTCAGAGCTGAATCGGATAAAAGTCCGGCGCCGTTGAGAATCTCACCTCAAGAGCCGCCAGCAGAGCCTCAGCTCCCCGCACCGACTGCAGACTCAGCCGGGACACCAGGTTGCTAGCCGCGCTGTCAGCAGACTCCGCCTGCTGCTCGGCCATCTCCTCCTCAAACTGGGCGTCCTTCTCTAACTCGCGCTGCTCTTCAAGCACGAGCGGCTCCTCGGTTCGCTGCCAGGTGCGCACGGAGCCGTCCTGATCCACGCTGGCAAAGTAGTCGCCATTGGGAGCGACAGCCACGCAGCAGACGCCGGACTGGTGGCCGTGCAGGGCGGTGATTCGGCGCAACTTGCCGGCGTCCCACAGTCGGAGGCAGCGGTCGGCGCCGCAGCTCACCAGCAGCCGCGATGAAGAAACAGCAACGGCGGCTCCTTCGAAACCTTCGGGCAAGGGCACGAAGGCTAAATCGGCGATGGCGAGGTCGTGACCGCGCAGGATCTTCTGGCAGTCGCCGAACTGCAGGCCCCACAGCCGGATAGTCCGATCGCCGGAGCCGCTGGCCAGCAGGGCCGAGTCGGACGTGACGGCGAGAGCCGCCGCCGGCTGCGAGTGTCCGTGCAGGTGGAGGAACTGCCTGACGGAGTCGGTGAACAGCACCCGGATGGAGTTGTCGAGGAGGCCGCAGCACAGCAGGCGGGCGTCGGGCGTGTTGCACACCGAGGCCAGGCAGTCGTCAAGGGCGATGCTTCGCGACAGCAGCAGGCCGAGACGGCTGCTGAGGCCGCCTGAAGCGCCGGCGTTGGACGCGGAGGCGGCCCGGGTGATCTCGTAGCGCCACTGCATCGCCTGACGCTCGCCGGAGCTGCCGCTGATCAGGCCGCTGGAGTCGCTCAGCTGACGGAGGCAGGTCACCGGGCCGGAGTGAGCCTGCGACAGGGGAGAGGGGGCCGATCTATCTATCTATCTATCTATCTATCTATCTATCTATCTATCTATCTATCTATCTACCTATCTATCCATCTATCTATCTATCTATCTATCTATCTGTCTGTCTGTATATACTGTGCTGAGTGCCAAGTTCAATGAAATTTTTAATACGAGCTACTATCTTATTTTCACCTGAATGCTGCTAGGCGTGCAAGCAGTTATCTGAAATCTAATATTCAACGGACTTTTTGTCGAGTAATATTTTCAAGAAAGTGGTGGAATATAAAGTATACGTAAGGAATTGACATTGCCAACAACCACCACCCATTTTTAGATGACTGATGACGGGCACAACGTGACTACTTGTACATAGCACTAACCTACCGTACCGTGTGTTACTTTTAAGCCCCTATATTAACAATATTCACTTCGCTTTTCTAAAATTTTTTCCGTTAAATATAGTAGACCCTGACGAAGGCTAATACATAGCCGAAATATTGGTCAACCTTTCATTCAAAACTTGGTCTTTGACTCCACAGTGTGTGTGGTTTTTTCTCTTTTTCGCCCATATCTTCTCCCGGGACCAGTGAGTCAAAGAAGCAGGCTATGCCAAACAGAAGATTTGTAACTCTAGACACAAACGCCGATCCAAAGACGATGAAGAACGCAACCCACGAGAACGACAAGACCACCGAAGGAATGTACAATCTACAGTACATAAGAGGCTACGCCAGCAACAGCGACAACGGGACAGAGATGATCGACCTCGGTACGATGGTGAAGCGACTGGCCCTTCAAGAGTCACTCATCGGCCTACGACTTCGGGACAATCGGGTGATCGCAGCCTGCCAGCCGACGCAGCTAAGGTGGCCCGCTTGGTTAAAAAGCTTTTTCGATCGGCCCACCACCTCGAAAATTGGCGGAGTACACCTAAAGGAGTGGAACGCCAGACCGATCAATAGAAGAAGTTCATTCGTCCTGCTTTGCCAACAGCTAAGACCACCGAACGCATCAGAGACAATGCTGACACTTGGCAATTCAGCACGCTAGATACTATGCAGAGCCATTACGAATCTTGCATCCCCTTCGGAAATTGAGGAGTTGACTGAGAACATTGACAGCGACAACGTTCGATCAGGCTGGGAGGTCGGCTACAGGTGGGCCGCGAAAGACGCCGGCAAACGATTCAATAGCGACCCCAGGATGCTCCAGTCCCTACTTAACATGTTGCGTGTAGACTTCAAGGTTCCAGAAATTAGCGGAAGCAAGCATGCCGGTGAGTCTGTCTATGCCGTTGAAAAAGTTTCAACTGCCCGCTCGCCACCAAAACCTAGAGGCATTGCCTGCGTTTCTGATCTAGCTGAAGTGGCTATTAATACAACCAATATTAGGACCTGTGCAGGAGCTCTAGGGTTTCAAACTACCGACCCATTAGGAAATGAGGTGCTTTCTGAATGGCAGAGTTTCAATGAGGAGCCAAGTATGCTCAGTCATGATGGGATGCAAGAAAATGCGGGGGAAGCCCCCTCTTATCCACGGACGCCGACAACGAATATGCCAAGCACTCAGACTCAAGCTATGTATGCTCCACGACTCGACAATGTAGTAACTGGCGAAAACACCTTTCCACCTGCAACTGATGTTGCTGACAGTGAAGGTCTGATTGGCACGGTTGCTATCGCTCCAATCACCACAAGTTCCGAGCCACCATCGCAGGGTCAAGCTGCCTGTGCTCAGGAGCCCGACACGGGGCTGGTCTGCGATCAGACATCCCCACCTGTTACTGAAAACCAAGGCAACTCGGACTCCCCACCAATTATCAGAATCTCGGATTCCCCATCGCAGGGTCAAGCTGCCTGTGCTCAGGAGCTCGACGCAGAGGAGTTCTGGGAGCAGACACCTCAACCTGCAAATAACAGCAAACACAATCGGGCGACTCAAAGCAAAAGCTCATCACCCACTTGTGTCACTCCTCTCGACCAAATATCTAAAGAACAGCTTAATTTAACCCGTTCTCGGCAGCTTAACAACCGTAGGAGCTCAGACGCCACCTACTGTTAACGAATAGCGCCATCCGTCAACGCCAATTCCCAAAGGCGTGGCATCACCAAAACCAAGCCCATTATCAATATTCACAGTGGCTTAAAACGGGACTGGACCCTGTAAACCATTGAAAAATGTCATTGTTTTGGGTGACGAGAATGTGTCTTATCTTGGAATCGAATATCCAGACACTCAGTTCGAGATCTTTCCGAGTCTTAAGGCAGAACACCTGGTCAAAATACTTAAGAAAATAACTGCTACACCTTCCTTGACCGTTAAAGCTGTCATCCTCTTCCCATGGGGACATGACCTTTCAAGACAATTCGAAGGCGTGGACAAGCTTCTCAGAACAATCTTCAACCATTGTTGCAAAGCCTTTCCAAACGCTAAGATTTTCACGCTTGACTCTCACCCACGCTGATGCAACGAGGGCCATCCAAAATACGGCGGAGAAGGTGAACCGCTTTCTTCACAGCATCAACAGAAGTGATCATATCCAACTATCCCCGCGTAGACTAACCTTTCAGCCGAACCGGGTCACTCTCACCGAATACTCATCATCAAAAATATTCCTGAAGGTTTACAACAGGCTTAAAAAAACTAGACAAGACAGCCAATGCTGAAAGCAGCCTGGTAGTCAACCTTTCAAGGCACCCTCGCTCTGAATGTGAAGTCCAAGTCCTGAAAAAAGGCAAAAACTTCGTTCCAGCGCCACCAGTTATGGGTAGCGGTGCCCTCCTTAATTGCATCACAAACCTGAAGCAGAGAATTGCTTTGAACTCTATGCTCCAACGCCGCACTTGCGCTTTTGCACCCCGCATGTCATTCACTGGTCGAACGTCGCTACCCAACTTTAACCTGAAAAACTGGTACTCTCATGAGGGATTGTTTGAAGCCCTGGACAACATTAAAATTCCCTATTTTATCTACAACAGGCCAAATCTTACACAACTGCAGAGCGAAGCTCTTCAGCGCCTCCGTAGTAACAATAACATTCTGATTAAACCTGCTGACAAGGGCAACAACATGGTTGTCTTAAACCGTGAAGACTACATCCAGGAAGCTAGCAGAAAACTATTAAATACTTCTTTCTACCAGCCTGTTGATTCTGCTATTCGTTCTCAAAACAGTCATCGTATCAAATCGATCTTTCAAAAGCTAAGGGATGACAAGATAATCACCAATTATCAGTTCACCCAATTGATTTCACCACCGGAACCGAGGGATCGAATCTTTTATCTTCTCCCTAAAATCCACAAAGATCAGGAGACTTGGCCCATACCTGGTGTGCCACCCGGCAGACCAATTGTCTCGGACTGCAACTCGGAAAGTTACATGAGCGCCAAATTTATCGATTTTTTTCTACAACCAATTGCTAGAGTGCAGCAGTCTTTCATCCGGGATACTGACCACTTTCTCGCTGTCACTCAGGGCCTGACTTTTGACAAAGGTGAGAACGTCTTTTTAGTTACTATGGACGTCGAATCTTTGTACACCAACATCCCGACTGATAAAGGAATGAACGCTGTTCGAGAGGCATTCCTTAATTATCCCCAATCATCAAGACCAGACGATCATCTAATGGAACTTCTAGACATTAACCTAAATCAAAACGACTTTGTTTTCGACAACAAACGCTACCTGCAAGTGAAAGGCACCAGCATGGGTAAAGCCTTCGCGCCTTCCTACGCTAATATCTTTATGTCTGACTGGGATTCTAAAGCCCTTAGAAGCGCCCCTTTCACTCCACATCTGTACAAGCGGTACATTGACGACATTTTTATAGTTTTCGTCGGCACGGAACTGCAGCTTCAACGACTGCACGAACACCTGAATGGCTTCGACAGTAACTATGCAGTATAGCAAAGAAAAAATCCATTTCCTCGGCTGTATTGTTTCATTGACGGATGAGGACAACACGTTGAGACTGGCGCACTCCATCTTCTTCTTGTCACCTGTTTAGCCCTGATTCGTTTCATCCAGCACACACCTTTAAGGGCATTGTCAAATCCCAATTTCTACGCTACGCTTGCCGATGCACTTTCAAAGAAGATTTCGATAAAGCCAGCAGCAGTTTAATGGGTATTCTAAAAAGCCAAGGGTACTCGGTCCGATTGATTCGGGATGCCAAAACCTCGACCCTCACACAACTCGGCTACTACATGGACCACAAGTGGGAGTTCGGTTTTCGTGACTGTGGCAACCAGAGCTGCCAACTTTGCAGACGGCACGGCCACTTCGGCCAAATCTGTCCAGGCTCCCATGCTACCAATATGATCTACAGAATCCGTCAAAAAGTCTGCTGCGACTCGAGAAATGTGGCCTATGCTATTCTATGCAAAACATGTCACAATCGTTGTGTCTATATCGGTGAAACTGGGGGCTCGCTAAAGGTCAGGCTAATGGCTCATCTAAGTGATATCAGACTTGCGAAAGACACACCAGTTGCCAGACATTTCAATGCTGCGAACCATAGTTCTCACGACTTCCGCTTCATGGGCCTATGGTATCTCAGCACTGATTCTGAAACGAGCAAGGCGGGAGCTTAACGCAGACGAAGAATTATGGAACAAAAACTCATTACTATACTAAGCACCCACAACCCGTTCGGGCTCAATACTGGTCGAATCTACTAATAGTGCTTGTGTCCCTATCGTCATTCCTTTCACGGACCACTCCCCGAGCATTGTACACAAAATCCGCTCTGCCATCTCGGACCACGCAACTGAGCTGGATACGGTAGCAGCGCACACTAGATCGCGCTCACTTAAGGACTTTCTTTGCCCTTCCAAAATGCCTGCTTGATCGACATTGCCAACAACCACCACCCATTTTTAGATGACTGATGACGGGCACAACGTGACTACTTGTACATAGCACTAACCTACCGTGCCGCGTGTTACTTTTAAGTCCCTATATAAACAATATTCACTTCGCTTTTCTAAAAATTTTTTTCGTTAAATATAATAGACCCTGACGAAGGCTAATACATAGCCGAAATATTGGTCAACCTTTCATTCAAAACTTGGTCTTTGACTCCACAGTGTTTGTGGTTTTCTCTCTTTTTCGCCCATATCTTCTCCCGGGACCAGTGAGTCAAAGAAGCAGGCTATGCCAAACAGAAGATTTGTAACTCTAGACACAAACGCCGATCCAAAGACGATGAAGAACGCAACCCACGAGAACGACAAGACCACCGAAGGAATGTACAATCTACAGTACATAAGAGTCTATCTACCTATCTATCTATTTATCTTATTTATGTATTTATGTATTTATGTATTTATGTATCTATCTATTTATTTATCTATCTATCTATCTATCTATCTATCTATCTGTCTGTCTATCTGTCTATCTATCTATCAATCAATCAATCAAGCAATCAATAAATCAATTTATTAACTAATCTATCCATCAATCTATCTATAGAGCTAGCTACATATATTAATCACACGAAACCACGCCAACGCCAGCCAACCTGAATCTGCTCGGCCACCCGACCGTCGCTGAGATCGCACAGCAGCAGTCGGCCGTCGGCAGTGCCCACGGCGGCGTACCGATCTCCGGGCAGAAACACGCACCGAGTCATCTGGCCAGCGCCTCCTCGCTTCTCCTCGCCATCATCGCCACCGCCGCCGCCTCTGGCATCGGGACAGGCGATGGTGAGCAGGCAGGCCAAACTGGAGAAGCGCCACAGCTTTAGCTGAGCGGCGCTGACTGTCATCACGGCCAGACCGTCGGAGCTGACGGCCGCCCAGCGCACCGGACCCTCGTGTCCGTGGCTGATTCGAGAGCCCAGCGACTCCACGGTCACGGCGCCTTCGTTGAAGCTCAGACGGTAGGACTGGATCTGGAGTTAATCAGTGAACTTTGGGGTAATAATATTATCTACAATAGGTGACGGTCAAAAGCCTGGAAAACCCATAACACGTGAAGGTCAATACCCTTGAAAAACCCAGAACACATCAAGGTCAAAACCCTTGAAAAAACCCAGAACACATCAAGGTCAAAACCCTTGAAAAACCCAGAACACATCAAGGTCAAAACCCTTGAAAAACCCAGAACACATCAAGGTCAAAACCCTTGAAAAAACCCAGAACACATCAAGGTCAAAACCCTTGAAAAAACCCAGAACACTTCAAGGTCAAAACCCTTGAAAAAACCCAGAACACGTGAAGGTCAAAACCCTTGAAAAAACCCAGAACACGTGAAGGTCAAAACCCCGGAAAAGCCAAACACGTGAAGGTCAAAACCCCGGAGAAGCCAAAACACGTGAAGGTCAAAACCCCGGAAAAGCCAAACACGTGAAGGTCAAAACCCCGGAGAAGCCAAAACACGTGAAGGTCAAAACCCTGGAGAAGCCAAAACACGTGAAGGTCAAAACCCTGGAGAAGCCAAAACACGTGAAGGTCAAAACCCTTGAAAAAACCCAGAACACGTGAAGGTCAAAACCCTTGAAAAAACCCAGAACACGTGAAGGTCAAAACCCCGGAAAAGCCAAACACGTGAAGGTCAAAACCCCGGAGAAGCCAAAACACGTGAAGGTCAAAACCCCGGAGAAGCCAAAACACGTGAAGGTCAAAACCCTGGAGAAGCCAAAACACGTGAAGGTCAAAACCCTGGAGAAGCCAAAACACGTGAAGGTCAAAACCCTGGAGAAGCCAGAACACGTGAAGGTCAAAACCCTGGAGAAGCCAAAACACGTGAAGGTCAAAACCCTGGAGAAGCCAAAACACGTGAAGGTCAAAACCCTGGAGAAGCCAAAACACGTGAAGGTCAAAACCCTGGAGAAGCCAAAACACGTGAAGGTCAAAACCCTGGAGAAGCCAAAACACGTGAAGGTCAAAACCCTGGAGAAGCCAGAACACGTGAAGGTCAAAACCCTGGAGAAGCCAAAACACGTGAAGGTCAAAACCCTGGAGAAGCCAAAACACGTGAAGGTCAAAACCCTGGAGAAGCCAAAACACGTGAAGGTCAAAACCCTGGAGAAGCCAAAACACGTGAAGGTCAAAACCCTGGAGAAGCCAGAACACGTGAAGGTCAAAACCCTGGAGAAGCCAAAACACGTGAAGGTCAAAACCCTGGAGAAGCCAAAACACGTGAAGGTCAAAACCCTGGAGAAGCCAAAACACGTGAAGGTCAAAACCCTGGAGAAGCCAGAACACGTAACCCAGCAGAGCCTTACCGAGTTATTAGCCAAGCTAACAAAGCACTCGAAACGCAACGAATCGGTCTGACCGACTTCCGCTTGGCCATCGGCAGCATCTGCATCAGCATCAGGCCGATCCGACTGCCGCACCGCGCCTATCGCCGCCCAGCGCAGCTTGGCAGGAAAACCGGTCAGCAAGCCGGCCGGTCTAAGCAGATCCTCCGCGGTCAGTTTGACTGGCCGCTGCTGCTGGTCGGCGCCAGGCAGCTTGTCAGCCCGACGAGCCGCTTTCTTCTGTCGCTGTCGCAGGCGAGTTCGCTGCTGACTCGAACTGGGACAGGTGAACCATTCGAGGCCGCGAGCGCCGGAGGACACGCAGATTAGGCGACCGTTCGGTGTGGCTGCCAGAGAGTGGGTGCGGCCTTTCGACGATTTGGTCACGCTGCCCAGGAATTCGGCGGACAGGGCGTCCTGTGGGAGGGGAAAAAATGGGATTTTCCTCAGGCAATGAGACGGTGGATTTTTAGAAACCTCGAGATCTAGTAGATGGGTTTCTGAGAAACCTGGATGTCTCGAAGATTGGAAGAAGGTGGTTTCCTGGAAACCTATAGATTTTTCTAGGAAACTTGGGAATCTAGCGAGTGGTTTCTAGGAAACATAGGAATCTGATGGGCTTTCTCTTTTGAAACCTTGGGATAAATTTCATCTAACCTGAAATCTCACAGGATTGCTTCTTATGAACTCATCCCACAAGGCTAATTTCCTAGAAATGTAGCTATCGCACAAGGCTACTTTCCTAGAAATGTAGCTATCTCAAAAAGCAACTTTCCTAGAAATGTAGCTATCGCACAAGGCTACTTTCCTAGAAATGTAGCTATCTCAAAAAGCAACTTTCCTAGAAATGTAGCTATCGCACAAGGCTACTGTCGTGTCTCTCGTAACGCAAGAAGAGTTATCTACTCGTTTATTAAAGATTCGAAGTTCGCGCTCAAGAGGGGTTCCTCTTTTTACTTCACCATAAAACGCATGCCGCGCAAAAGAAAGGGACAGACAGACTACGCTAATGTCATAGAGGGTTAGAGCATAGACAGTTTGTTGCTTCGGCACCACATCCCCCCGTCACCAACGAGCGGACAGGCGATCAGGAGGGACACCCTTGTTGTTCCTCTCGCTTCTTCTTGGCTGCGGGTCAGTCACCTCAGGTCGAGCCACTTGAGGTCGTTCCTCGGCTGTTGGCTCGGCTGGGTCGCTTGTCGGTGTCTCCAGAAACTCAGACTCCGGGCCACCGTCGTCAGCCTCGGCCCCGGCCGCGGCTGTCAGAAGCCGCAACTGATCCCGGTGCGCCAAGACGGGCCGGTCCGCCTCGGTCCGGGTGATGATCGCCGTGTTGTGGCCGGCCTGCACCACGAACCGGGCGAGCTCCTTTGGGGCGCCTTGACGAGCCTGGTAGGCGACCGGAGCATCCGTCTCAAAAGTCAGCGTCAGCGGGCTCCTCAGCTGACGACCCATCAGCGCCGAGGGGCTGCCCCGGCCGTCGCTCCGTGGAGTCGCTCTGTAGTTCAGCAGCAGCTTGGCTAAATACGCTTCAAATGATCCTTGATGAGCCGCGAATGCCTTGAGTCCTCGCTTGACGGTCTGCACCATCCGTTCCGCACAGCCGTTGGACTGCGGATGGTACGGCGGTGTGAATAGCTGGGTGCAGCCGATCCGCTTGAGCCAACCGTGGAGCTCCTGGTCATGAAATTCCGGCGCATTGTCAGACACCAGCGTCTGCGGCACGCCTTGCCTAGAGAAGATCGCCCGCAGCACCCGGATCACCGTTCTTGCGCTCTTGTCGGCCACATGCACAGCTTCTGGCCAGCCAGAGAAAGCGTCAACCAGCACCAGGATCAGGCCGACCCCGGGCACGTGCGCATGGTCCATGTGCACCCGCTTCCAAGGAGTCTGCTCAGCAGGCCAGGTGTGCAGAGTGCGGGCTGGCTGCGGCCGAATGCTAGTACAGGTCGAGCACTGCTTCACGTACCTCTCAACATCGTCGCAATAACCTGGCCACCACGCCTCACGTTTGAGTCGGTTCCGGGTTGCCAGAGCTCCGCTGTGAGTTACCCCATGAGCCGCCTGCAGGATCTTGCTGCGGACAGTGGCTGGCGGAACCAGCAAGTCGCCGAGGCATACGATGCCGTTCTCAATCGTCAGCTGATGTCTCACCGCCTTGTACGGTCGCTCCGCAGCCGAACAGTTGGACCATACGTTCCGTTGGATCCGCCGCTTGATCTTGGTGAGCACCGGGTCGCTTTCCGTGTCCCGGCGGATCTCGTCCAGCTGCAGCAAGTCAGTCTCGGTCCAGTGAATGAAGCCGTCATCGCCACTAGAGTGCTCGCTGTCGTCGTTCTCGAAGGTCATCCTTGACAGGGCGTCCACGTGCGGGATGCAGCTGCCCTTGACGTAGGCGATGTCGAAGTCGAACGCAGCCAGCTGGATCGCCCACCGCATGATCCGCGCTGAAGTCACCTTGGGCAGCTCCCGGCTCGGTCCGAAGATAAATTCGAGTGGCTGGTGATCGCATTGGAGCAGAAATTTCTTACCCAGCAGAAAATGCTTTGCCCGCTGAGTCGCCCAGACAACCGCCAGGGCCTCCCGCTCGATGTTGGAGTAGTTGCGCTCAGCGGGTGTGAGGCGCCTGGACAGGTACAGCACCGGATGGCCGTCCTGGGTGAGGATGCCCGACACTGCGAACTCACTGGCGTCTGTCGTCAGAGTCGTTGTCTTCCTGGGGTCGAAGATGCGAATCACCGGGTACACTGCCAAAGCGCGCTTGAGGTCCTCAAAAGATTTCTGCTGCTCCGAGCCCCACACGAAGCAGGTTTTCTGGCTCCTCAGTGCAGTCAAAGGCTCAATCTTTTCCGAGTAGGCCTCGATGTAGCGCGCATAGTAGTTGGTGAGGCCCAGGAATGACTCCAGCTCTTTCTTTGTGCTCGGCGGCTTGACTTTCTGGATCTTTTCCACAAGCTTCTTGTCAGGTCGAACTCCGTCTGCGGAGATGCGATACCCGAGGAAGGAGATTTCGGTGCTTCTAAAAACGCACTTCTCGGGGTTAATCTCCATGCCGGCGTTCTTCAGCTTGCTTAACAGTCGGACAACCTTGGCGTCCAGCTCGGCTTCCGACGGAGCGCCCACGCAGATGTCGTCCTGGTAGATCACCATGTTGGAGACCGCGTCGCCGATGGTGGCCTCCATGGCTGCCTGGAACTGGGCGCTGGCCGTCTTGACTCCGTAGGGCATCCGCGTCCACCGCAGCAGGCCAATCGGCGTGTTGATGGTGAGCACCTCTCTGGCGCTGTCGTCCAGCTCGATCTGGTTGTAGGCATTCGTCAAGTCGACGGTGGCGAAGTGGGTCATGCCGGCCAGGGCGCAGAAGGCGGACTCGATGTTGGGCAGTGGGTAGGAGTCGGCACAGATCTTCGGGTTGACACCCACCTTGTAGTCCGAGCAGATGCGGAGGTCGCCGTTCGGCTTTCGCACCACGACGATCGGCGACGCCCAGCGGCTGCCGCCGGACGGCACGGGCTCCAGAATCCCACTCTGCACCATCTTCCGCAGCTTCTCAATCACCAGCGGCTTCATGTGGATCGGCACCTGACGCGCCTCAAAATAGCTCGGCTGCGCATTCCCCTTCAGTAAGATCCGGGCTTTGAAGCCCCGCAGCTTGCCCAGCGACGGGGCAGTCTCTGTATGGCTGATGGAGACTCCCTCCAGCTTGAAGTCTAAGGCGTCGGTACCCAGTAGTCCATGATTCTTCTCGCACGCTGTCACAGTGAACTCAACGCAGGCAACTCTGTTGCTGAGCTCCACCACAGAGTTGAAGCAGCCCAGGGTCTTGATGACGGAGCCGTCGAACTGGCGAAGCTGCCTGGGACACCGCTTCAGCCGAGGTTCTCCCAAGGCTTTCCAGAAGTTCTTGGGGATGATGCTGGTGTCGGACCCGGAATCCAGCTGCATCGCCAGCAGCTTTCCGTCGAGCTTCACATTCTTGATACTGCTCGCCTTTACTTTGTTCGTGCTGCTGACAGTGAAGACTGGGTCGCCTTCCGGTTCCTCGGCCTCGAGTTTGTGTGCCGCCTTGCTTTGGGAGCTGCTTCTGCACACTGCGGCAAAGTGGTTGCGGCGTCCGCATTTTGCACAGGTCTTGCCCCAGGCTGGGCATCGGCCGCTCTGATGCCTTTGGCCGCAGAACCTACACTGCTTGTCGGCACTCCGGTTCTTGTCCACACTGGCAATGGCTGCTGCGGCTGGCTGTTCGGCTGAGTTGCCGGCTGCAGTCTGCTTGAGCTGCTCAGAGCTGCTGTACTGCTGAATGAGCTCCAGCTGCTGAACGTAGCCGACGCAGTCATCCAGATTCACAGCTGCCGAGGCGCTCTGGATGAACTCGAGAGTCTTGGCCCGGTGCTGCCCATTCTGCAGACCGCTGATCAGCATCGTCTGGATGAGCTCGTCCTCTGCGGTCTGATGGCAGTCCTCGGCATTCAGCTTGCTGAACTCGCAGTACCGGGCGGCATCCCGGAGGCGCTGAGCGAACAGCTGAATCGATTCGCCGGACTCTTGCCGCAGAGCCATGAACTTGGAACGCTCAGCGATGATCAGCTTCTTCTTCGGCGCCACCTTCTCCAGGATCAGCGCGCTGATATCTGCAAAGTCCATCTTCTCCAGCTCATTGGGCTGCGCCATCACCGAGACTCTGCGGACCGCATCAACTCCAGCTCTGGACAGGAAGAGGTCGGTGATCTGGCGTTCTTCATCGGAGTCCTTCAGTTTTTTGTTGCGACTGAGTGCCGCGAAACTTCGGAGCCACGCCTCAGTCATGGCCGGATCGTTGAGTGGCAAGTCACTTGCTTGCGACGCCATTGTCGTGTCTCTCGTAACGCAAGAAGAGTTATCTACTCGTTTATTAAAGATTCGAAGTTCGCGCTCAAGAGGGGTTCCTCTTTTTACTTCACCATAAAACGCATGCCGCGCAAAAGAAAGGGACAGACAGACTACGCTAATGTCATAGAGGGTTAGAGCATAGACAGTTTGTTGCTTCGGCACCACAGCTACTTTCCTAGAAATATAGCTATTTCAAAAGGCAACTTCCTAGAAATGTAGCTATCGCACAAGGCTACTTTCCTAGAAATATAGCTATCTGATAGCTATCTGGCTACTTTCCTAGAAACAGGTATCTTAAAAAGAAAGCTATCTTAGACAGGCAGCTTTCTTAGAAAAATAGGTATTCCACAATATTTATTGCCTAGAAACTACAATCTAGGAAGGTTTTTTTTCAAGAAATCTTGGGATCTAAAAGTAGTTGCTGCCTAGAAACACAGTTATGTCACACGGTTGCTTTTTTAGAAACATAAATATCCCACAATGCTGCGTTCCTAGAAACAGTGGGGATCTAAATGGGTTGTTGATTCTCTAGTCAAACAACTGACCTCAAGATCGGCAGGCTGCAGGTTCTGATCCAGCTGTCGAGCTGCAGTCTGAGCTCGCTTAGCCTCTGGCTCGGCCTCCTGGCGCACCGAGAGCCGCCACACTCGCAGCTGGTTGTCGCAGGAGCCGGTCACGAGCAGGTCCTTGGCGTCGCCAATCAGAGCGAAGTCCCACACCTCGCCGGGATGTCCGGTGAGCGTTTTGAAACAGACGCGAATGTCTAAATTCCAAAATTTCATTAGGCCGTCTTTGGAAGCGGTCAGCAGGCAATTGTGCCAGTTTTCCAGGAATTCAACCTGCAATTTTCCAGTATAGAAATGGACTTATAGAGAGATCTGATGGGTATATGGATGAAGAAATGGGAAGATTAGATAAAATGGAGCGACTAAAAGACGAGATAGAGTAAACAGGGAAGAAAGGGAATATGGAGGCGATACAGATAGGGGAAAAAGGGGATATAGCGGGGGAGAAAGCAGATATAGAGGGGAAAAGGGGATATAATGGGAAAAAGGAGATAAAGAAGGGGAGAAAGGGGATAAAGGGAGAGAGGAAATATAGAGATGCAGAAAAAAGGGGATAGGGGATACAGAGGAGAAAAAAGAGGATATGGAGGGGAGAAAGGAGATACAGAGGGGGAGAAAGGGGGTATAAAGGGAGAGAAAGGGGATATAAAGGGAGAGAGAGGGGATATAGGGGGAGAAAGGGGATAGAGGGGGAAATTGAATATAGAAGGGGAGAATGGGGGAGATTGCTAAAACGTTTTCTAAACGGGAAGATAAAATTTAATGTTTGTAAAACTACAAAAAGGCTGTTGCAAAAGTCATCAAGAAGTTACTACAGACACAATTACTCGTAGATAACATTTACAGTTATAAACTTCAACCTGAACACGAGGCAATCTCACCTTGGTCACGGCATTGGTGTGGCCCTGCAATCGGAAGCCGCTTTCGCCTTCAATACGCAGCAGCGTCACATCCGCGTCCATGCCGCCTGCGGCTAGCAGAGAGCCGTCAGCGTTGAATTCCATCGCCGAGACTGCGTTCTTGTGACCGCAGAATTTCACCAGTAATTCGCCTAAACAGTCAAGGAACCAAATGCCAACCTTTATTGCAAGTGAAATCATACATAAGTAACTGTCCGCTCCCTACCCTCAGCCAGCATGTAGCTACAAAGAGTCCCCGATCCGCTCCCTACCCTCAGCCAGCATGTAGCTACAAAGAGTCCCCGATCCGCTCCCTACCCTCAGCCAGCTAGCAGCTGCAGACAGTCCCCGATCCGCTCCCTACCCTCAGCCAGCATGTAGCTACAAAGAGTCCCCGATCCGCTCCCTACCCTCAGCCAGCATGTAGCTACAAAGAGTCCCCGATCCACTCCCTACCCTCAGCCAGCTAGCAGCTACAGATAGTCCCCGATCCGCTCCCTACCCTCAGCCAGCTAGCAGCTGCAGACAGTCCCCGATCCGCTCCCTACCCTCAGCCAGCTAGCAGCTACAGATAGTCCCCGATCCGCTCCCTACCCTCAGCCAGCTAGCAGCTACAGACAGTCCCCGATCCGCCCCCTACCCTCAGCCAGCTAGTTGCTACAGACAGTCCCCGATCCGCTCCCTACCCTCAGCCAGCTAGTTGCTACAGACAGTCCCCGATCCGCCCCCTACCCTCAGCCAGCTAGTTGCTACAGACAGTCCCCGATCCGCTCCCTACCCTCAGCCAGCTAGTTGCTACAGACAGTCCCCGATCCGCCCCCTACCCTCAGCCAGCAAGCAGCTACAGATAGTCCCCGATCCGCTCCCTACCCTCAGCCAGCATGTAGCTACAAAGAGTCCCCGATCCGCTCCCTACCCTCAGCCAGCTAGCAGCTACAGACAGTCCCCGATCCGCTCCCTACCCTCAGCCAGCTAGTTGCTACAGACAGTCCCCGATCCGCCCCCTACCCTCAGCCAGCTAGTTGCTACAGACAGTCCCCGATCCGCTCCCTACCCTCAGCCAGCTAGTTGCTACAGACAGTCCCCGATCCGGCCCCTACCCTCAGCCAGCAAGCAGCTACAGACAGTCCCCGATCCGCCCCCTACCCTCAGCCAGCTAGTAGCTACAAAGAGTCCCCGATCCGCTCCCTACCCTCAGCCAGCTAGCAGCTACAGATAGTCCCCGATCCGCTCCCTACCCTCAGCCAGCATGTAGCTACAAAGAGTCCCCGATCCGCTCCCTACCCTCAGCCAGCTAGCAGCTACAGACAGTCCCCGATCCGCTCCCTACCCTCAGCCAGCTAGTTGCTACAGACAGTCCCCGATCCGCCCCCTACCCTCAGCCAGCTAGTTGCTACAGACAGTCCCCGATCCGCTCCCTACCCTCAGCCAGCTAGTTGCTACAGACAGTCCCCGATCCGCCCCCTACCCTCAGCCAGCAAGCAGCTACAGACAGTCCCCGATCCGCCCCCTACCCTCAGCCAGCTAGTAGCTACAAAGAGTCCCCGATCCGCTCCCTACTCTCAGCCAGCTAGCAGCTACAGATAGTCCCCGATCCGCTCCCTACCCTCAGCCAGCATGTAGCTACAAAGAGTCCCCGATCCGCTCCCTACCCTCAGCCAGCTAGCAGCTGCAGACAGTCCCCGATCCGCTCCCTACCCTCAGCCAGCTAGCAGCTACAGATAGTCCCCGATCCGCTCCCTACCCTCAGCCAGCTAGCAGCTACAGACAGTCCCCGATCCGCTCCCTACCCTCAGCCAGCTAGTAGCTACAGACAGTCCCCGATCCGCCCCCTACCCTCAGCCAGCAAGCAGCTACAGACAGTCCCCGATCCGCCCCCTACCCTCAGCCAGCTAGTAGCTATAGAGTCCCCGATCCGCTCCCTACCCTCAGCCAGCTAGTAGCTATAGAGTCCCCGATCCGCTCCCTACCCTCAGCCAGCTAGCAGCTACAGACAGTCCCCGATCCGCTCCCTTCCCTCAGCCAGCTAGCAGCTACAGACAGTCCCCGATCCGCTCCCTTCCCTCAGCCAGCTAGCAGCTACAGACAGTCCCCGATCCGCTCCCTACCCTCAGCCAGCTGGCAGCTGCAGACAGTCCCCAATCCGCCCCCAAGGCCAGAAACCGGCAGCACCTGTCCACAGGTTGTACAGCCGGATCCAACCATCGGAGTAGCCAACAGCCAGCGCCGAGACGCCCGCGTGCCAGGCCAGGCGCGCCACAACGGCGCCGGCGCGCAAACGAGGCCGCGCCGCCTCCTCGTCGGCAAAATCTTCGTCGTCTTCTTCGCGAAATTTTCTAACAGCCTGACCGGTAACGGGATTCCAGGCGATGGCGTCCTCGGCGGCGCCAGCCAGCACCAGGGGCCGGTGCCGGGTCACGGGGTCGGACACCACCAGTATGTTGCTACGTGGTGAGGCTGTCAGGCCGAATCGAGAGTCGGCTGCGTAGCGCGGGTACTCGTGAGTGACTGGCATGGCTGGAACCCATTTTATGACCGATTTTTTATTTTACTGGGGTTTAGTGCAGTTATTAGGTCGGGCAAAGGCTTAAGAGAGATAAGAGAAATATAAAGACTGTACATTTGGGGAGAGGGGTTGTTATCTAATGTGGTGTACTCTGGTAAAGAGAGGAAGGAAGGAGAGAGGCGAAACAATGTACACTAGGGGGGACGGATTATTGATCTAACGTGGTGTACTTTAGTTTGGAAGGGAAAGAAAATGAGTTTCAATCGGAAAGTTTTCGCGATGTACTTTTTATAGAAAGGGAAGAAAAAAACTTGGCAGTTTTTGGCTTCATTAAAATTTTCAATTTATTAAAGCAAAAATGTGTACAAAATACGTCAATGAAAAGGCAAGTATTCCACTTTCCGCTCTAAACTTTAGCATGTTTTATTTTATCAAAATCAAAGAAGTTCAAATGCAGGAGACAAAAATAACTAAAAAATAGCTTATAGAGACTTTTTAAATATATATACTCAATACTGTTCAAAAGAAAGCTTTTATCAGAATAAAATTTGAATGATAGTGACTGAACGGCGGTTAAGTTCTTTGTTGGAAGGGCAGTCAGTCCCTATTTTAAGGCTCGTGGCTCAGGAATGGTTAAGCGGATAATAATTTAAGAGATAGCTGGGAAAACTGGCATAGGTGAAAAGTTTGTGTACGAATGAAAAGTACAATTCGGTTATGGGGATGAAGTTTAGGGGCCCAAGTACCAAGGGACACGAAATTGGACTGAGTACTTAAGGGAACGAGATTCTTTATGGGGCAGAGTACTTAGGGGGGCGAGATTCTCCAAAGGCCAGAGTACTTAGGGGGACGAGATTGTGAATTAGCCAGAGTACTTAGCGGGACGAGATTGTGCATGGGCCAGAGTACTTATGAGGACGAGATTGAGGCCGAGTACTTAGGAGGGACGAGATTTTGACTCGAAAGAGAAGCAGGCGTATGAAAGTTAAGTTCAGGTTAATAATAAAAGCTTTCATTCAAAAGTAACAAAAAATGCATTGAAATACTCCGAAAATTAACAGCAAAGCCGCCAAGGAAGTTATCTCAGATAGAATAACTTTGCAGACTTAAGAGCACATCATAGCCTCTTCATAAGTTGGCGGCGGACTGCGACATGCATCTGCGGGGTACCGAAATGGTCTGTCCTGCTCTGGCGCTGATTGGCGCCAAGAATTCCGGTCGCCAAACTGTCTCACAATCACAGGATTCAATCGAACAGGAGGCAAAGGCAATACGGGAAGCGGCGGAGCAGGAAAATGATAGGGCGATCGGTTCAGGCCAGCGCGAACAATTGGAAACGGCGGACTCAACATGCAACGATAGAAGCCATAACAGAGCAGCCCTATAAATATTAGAGACACTACAACCAGTCCTAGGGGCACAGGCTGCGGTAACTGCAGCATTTTGCCGCCGCCTTGAGCAGGTGCACTGGCTAGGCCCTGGCCAGGTTCTGGAATTTAGAAATTGCCTTGGCTTTGAGTTTTTGAAGTGGTTCGGTGAATTGGTGATCACTATATTAAATTATTCCTTCATTCATTATTTCTCAACTTTTCATATTATACACTCTGCGCCAAAAAACGGCTACCCTCTTGTCCTGTCTAAAGTTGCAAACTTCAATTTAAGTGGTGGGCTAGGTTTGGTGGATAGGGTGGTAGGGTGTTGAGATGACTGGCCCAGATGATTTTTACTTCTTTGCTTCCTCCCTGCCTTTGTTATCAACTTTGTTAGTCATGTGACCATGTGGTTGAAAATTTTTAGCACTGCTGCTTTCCGAAAGGGTATTTGTTTGTTTGACATTTAGAGTATATGTATACACAATGCTAAATAAACATATTCAAAGCAAAGTTAGTTTATTTCTACATCACCATACAATTCTCATGGTAATTCAACTTTATAGTTACTATTATCTATTATTGTATGCCTTTATCTTAATTGTTTGAATTTTCAAAATCACTTTGGTATGTCTACCAAATTTTGTGAAAATCTTTATGCTAAGTTGTCTATACAACTTAAAATATCCCAGATAACAGTGCCAAAATTCACTTAATTACTAATTCTATTTGTATATGAGTCTAGGTATAGTATTGGCCCAACTTGTATTTTTAAGGATTAATTTGTAAATTAATAAATTAATTGTAAGTTTATTTTTTCTCTTAGAAAAAACTTAAATAGTATTTTACCAAAGTTATGAAAAAGATAACCAGACAATTTCAAGCTCTAAAGCAAAGCACAAGATTCAAACAATTTAATTAAATCTTAAAGTTTGGTATTCCTTTATTAAATTTACTTAAAAAATGTCAATTTACAAACTTTAATTAAAATTTTAAATTAGTGAGTAGAGTCGGCCATTATGGCAGCTTTACTTGCCTTTAATGTGGAGCACTGCCTTGTGTCTTTGCCCCTGTTTGGTTACTTTTACCATAATATATAGTGTGGGTACACACACCACACTGTGCACTGACTTAGTCCTTAATTTTGGGTGCTGTGCACCCCCTTTTTAAATGCAGCTCTAAGCATCAAAACACTGCTGCCTTTATTTGATTCTCCCTTTGTTTTTATGTCATAATCTTTTTTTTCTAAACTATAAAATACAGAAATAACCACCACAAGCTTTGTCACTTGCAGGCATTGCTTGTTTCCATTTTCTTTTGCGCCAACCTGCACTTTCCACCTTTGTTGCTCTGAACATTAATGCCTAAAACTGATTAAAAAAATAATAGCAAAAGCATATAAAATACATTCTTTTTATAATTTTTTTAGATAAATTTAATTTAGGATATATACATCTATGTATATTTCCTACATTTTTATAACAATTGTTATTTCTCGAATCAGAATAACAATTGTTATAAAAATACTATTAGGCCTATACTAATAATTGTTAATGTAGTCAATACATCCTTTGGAATTTTTTTTTATTTTTACCAGCCAAAAGTGCAACTAAATTAAAGAGTTATAAATGAATATTTTTAATTAGCAATGTTTTCCCAAAAGCTATTGTCATTTTTAAAGCAGTTTATTTAAAAAATTAATAATGTCAATAAGCACTAAACTTTATAATAGTTAAGTTAAAATTGTGAAGTAGGCCTTATTGGAATGTATATTCATTGTTCAATATGTTTCCTAGAAACTACAAATAGAATACCTACTATAGAGCAGGGAGAAACTGTCTAAGAGGTAAAAAAAGGAGTTACCTGCAAGAGGCAGAGGAATTACTACCTTATAGTAAGACAAAAGATTTGCTGAGGTAGAGAAATACTGATAGAAAAGTGAGAAATTACCACTTAGTGCAAGATCTAGGAAGTAGGCCTAGGGAATAGTAGGCATTAGGAAATTATAGGCTGCAACCATCTAATCCAGGGAATGCCCTATATATTTTGGACTTTAGCTAGTATGTTGAATTAAAGACTTCAATAAATAGATAGGTCTATACAAAATAAAGCATGACTCATTTTCAGGTAGGCAAGCTACCTTACCTTGAGCCTCTTTACAAAATTGTTTCTAGATTCTAGAAGTTAGTAATATATTCAATACATTCTAGTTAGAATCTAGAACCAGAACAAATTCAATTTCTGGAACCAGAACCAGAGTCAAAGAAAATGAGGAGCTTCAAATAAAAACAAATAATACAAATTATGAAATATTTATTGTATTATAGCATAAACTAATAATCATCATGCAGCTATTTACTATTACTAATTTCTACCCAGGAATAGTATATAAATACAGTGTATTTTTTATTACATAATAAATTTTTTTAAACAATTTATTTGCAAGAAATAAGCATTGCTAGCTTGTATAAAGTCAGTCCACAGTGTATTGTGCAGGGTGCATTTTTTTACTTCCACTAACTTAGAATAGAACATCTGACAAAATTTCATTTCCTAAAAGATAATAGCATGATTGAAATTGCTACAAAGTCTGAGAACAAAGCCCTGCAATACCTTAATAGCTAGATATTCTGTATACTAGGAGAGCACATAGCTATATGATATCCTATAAGGCATTAAGACTGACTCCTAGAAGCACCAATTTTTTAAGGTACTTTGGGCAATAGAAATACATGTGGAGACAAACAGTTTGCTATAGCCAGTGAATTTGAAAGTCTTATTTCTAACGATCTTAGTCTTAAAGCATTTGTTGAAGAGAAGAGTAAACCTGAAACAAAGTTCTTCTTGGCTTATATATAAGCATAATGCATAGGCCTAAACAAGAATTTAAAAGCAAGATCATTAAAAGAAAGTTATTTGGAAGATCTTAAAGACAACATGCAAAAGCAAAGACACCAACTACTTGCAAAACAGTGCAAGAACAAGCATAAAATTTTCAAAAATAATTACATTTAATTTTTAAATATATCCAATATATCCAAGAACTTTTTGGTAAACATGCTAATGATGCCCCTAAATTTTTTCTGACTGCACAAATGCCAGTGTCACTTAATGATCAATATTTTACTTGCATATCCAATATTATAAATGACAATTAGCTATTTGAGGTAAGATGCAGTATCAAAATTGACTTACAGCTCTATATAATAGCAATAGAGCAACAATAAAAACAGAGCAATTGACTTTCCAATAGCTAGCAGGCAAGCAAAATTTCAAGCAATAGAGAAAGAAGAAGAGAAAGAAGCAAGAAATGAAAGACTTAAAACATCATACCAGGCAATGATAAAGAAACTAGATAAGAATTAGCAAGAAGAACATAAGGAAACAAAGAGCCTAATGGAGTATCCGTTCATTATAAGTTCACTATAATGAAACTTTGCAATAGATTGGATTGCACAATGAAAGAATGGCCCTTATTTCTTAAAATTCATGGATAAATAATGTTAAATTCCCATGTGCGGAAAAATTCAACATGTAGGCCTAGGACATGTGTAACGTAAAAAGGTAGCAGTCACAGTATTGTGCATTTTCCATGCACCCAATATTCAATCTAGGTCTAGGACGGGTCCACCTTATCAAGTGCGTGCTTTGCTCTACTCCTAGTGGTCCTTGGTGCGTGCATGCACGAGTTCAATTTTAAATCGGGCTGTTTGAAATCACGATAATTTGAATCACCAATGCGTCGAATTAACAAAGTTAGTGCTGAATGTTTTGGAACTTCACTGCCGGGTCCTGAGAGAGAGGGAGGGAGGGTAGCTGAGCGGTAGCTAAACAGTATTGATAGCACAAACTCTATTAATGGATGGTCGGAATAGGTTGACACTAGGATGTTTAATTTGCTTTTCTCTGGGACTAATTAAGTCTGCACAAACTAGCTTAGGGGGATTAATAAATTTATACAAGCTGATTGCTACAGGGCATTCTAACAGTAGCTAATCGATACCATTACTGCTCAATTAGCGGAGAAGTATTAGCTCGATCAAGCGAGTCTCACTAAAAATTCATCTTTAGAATGACAGATCCTTGTCCGTTTTCAAATTTCTGGAGCTCTATCGAGTCAAAGGAGAATCTAGCAACACAGTGCTAATATTTATTTTAAAAGGCACATCGGCGCTCAGCAGTGCAATTGTTTATATATTTGTTTTGACGTTGGCAAACTAATATAAAAAACAGCGACTGTAATTGGCCTCGAGTAATGGAGCCTATATTTGGGTCGGGAGAGTACTCGACTAAGAGTCTGTGCAGGATTACGCCGGTGCTCTACTTTTATGGGCAGGATCTCCAGCGGCAAGACTCCGGGCCAGTGGGAGGAAAATCCCTAGGAGGGAACGGAAACGGCCGTTGGAAACAATCCCGGAGAGCGAGCGGACAGCCGGGGGGAAAGTTAATCAAAAGACTCCAGTGGTAGGAATCCTTCCTGCCACACTTTTATTATGGTCTACAGATTGTTTTTAAATGTGACTAAATGTAGCACTCGATTCTGTGAACTAGTCTTGATCAGTTTAAAAAATTTAGACTAAAGATTCAAAGTCTTTCATTGACGGCCAAGTTCCATTAGGTCCAGGAGAGGGTAGTTGATCGATAGCTGAGCTGTCTGTAGGCGATGAATTGCGCTGGATGGCTTGTAGTAACGGTAAGCTTTAGCGGGGATATATTGTGATCGAAGCTAATCTGATTTTCGATTGTTTTTTCTCGCTAAGTAAATCGTTTAATTAGAGTCTTTCAGATTACTTTTAGGCTTCAACAAGAGAAGGATCGAGTGTCTTTCGACGGCTCTATTGTTCAATGTCTAAGAAAATCGAAGAAAATCTACTCTAAATAATAATTTTATTGATAAATTGCTCGTACGCGCCATTCAACTTTTATTAGTGCAGCAAGCGCGAGCCAGTGAAGACGAACTAAGCTCATAGAATCAACGGAATTTTCGTGCTTATTTTTGCAGAAGTGAAAAAGAATTAATAGTTTTAAATAAAATTAATAAGTAAAATTTAGGTTTGAAAAGCTTCTTCAATTGAAAAAGTAAACAGTACAAACTAATAATTTACAAAAATTTCTCAAAAAAACTTTTAAAAAACTTCAATTTCCTTGTCATTTTCCCGCGAAAAAATATGCTAAATTTGGCAAGTCAACACAAGTCATACATCTCGTAGTGCTTGTCAAGTCGCAGTAAAAATCAAAGGAATACTTTACTAAGTCAACCCAAAAAACAACTCATCATTTTCATAATACAAGTTTAACATGTTTTTTCCGGGTTAGGATAACATGCAAAACTTCCCAAAAGTTCAAAAGTAATTGGAAAGAGTGAAAAAAAGACAAGAAACAGGCAAATGAAGTTTTCACCATCTACTATGAATGCAGAAAAGTATAGAAAAAACGTATACAATCGTAAATATAGGTATCGAAGCAACCTGTTACAGTTTGACCCCGCTAAAATCAACGATTGCACAGAAGGAAACCGCAAAGTTTCACAAGAAATAAACTGTATTTTTGGTGTACAATCTAACTTTAGAATTATTTGTTTAAATGATTGCTGCAATTTTCAACTTCGGCCCTCGATCTGCTTAGTCGAAAGGCGACAAGCACTCGCATAGAGCGAACAACATCGGCCAATTTTTAGGCAAATCGGACAGCTTCGTCTGATGCGAGCCCCGAAACAGGACTTACTCACCAGCAGAGCCTGGATTGTTTGGCTCGCCGCTGGCCCACAGGCTGCTGTCCACGCGGAGATGTTGCAGTTCATCCAGAACCAGCCGCCCGACGGCTCGGAGCTACCAGGCAGCTGTCTCCCATCGAGGAAGAATTGTTGGGATCCGAGTTCAGTGAAAAGCTGATCAATATGGCTCATTTCTATGTTGTCGATAACATCCGCCATCATGGACAGACCTCCTGCCGAGTCGCAGCGTAGCTTCTGCTCGGCCCACATGCCATTCCCCGTCAGCAGCTTGTACTTCACTCCGCACAGCTCGTGCGCGAACCCCACAGGACACAGCGAGCCCGGCTCGAGTCCCGGCTGCTGCTTTACAAACAGTCGGCCAGTGCTGGAGCAGCCGCAGTCCTTCACCGACTTGCTGCACTTGTCGAACACGAACAGCCGGCAAGGGCCGTCGGCAGTGGTGAAAGCCTGGCAGTGACGGTTTCGGCTGCAGAGAGCGGCGCAACCGACTGTCGTGAGTATGTTGGAATGAGTCTCCACGAACTCGGACCTTATGCACAAGCTCCCGATTATAGCGCTGTATAGCTCAGTTATTGAGATCTCGCTTTCTGCTAGGATGCAAATTGATCCCAGAAGCTGCAGTACAAGTAGTCTGAGAACAAACTTCATTTTAATAAACGAAAACCTCTTTAACTAGTATTAGTTTGTCGATTCAAGTTTTGCAGGTTCTGATGAAGCAGCGCAGTGGGTAGTGAATACGGGACCTCGCGTTGGATTTCTCCTATAAATTACTGAATGTAAGTACAGTTTTTTTTATTTTTAATTGGCTCGCTTTCCCGTTTGCAGAAAACTCAGACACGTCTTGGATGATGTGATTTGCTGTGACTACAAGAGCATCCCACTTTTGTCTAAGTCCCTCTTTTGTTACCTCTTTGGCTGCTATGGAATTTTTTCAAGCAGTTTTTCTCTATGCATAACCTTTCTTGCACGCCGCCAGACTCACTCATACGAGTAAAGAACTTGTTTAGCTGGTTGAAGATTGTCCAATGTACAGTATATCATTTGAATGGCAAGAATACTAAAAACTATATAGTCGGCCAATATGTACAGACGCTGTAGTACACTATTAGCATGTACAATCTCCATCTTTAGTATTGTTGCAGTAGACCAAGTTTAACTTCTGCAGTCATGTTGAAACCCTCCAGCAGACTCAGTTCTCGAGTGGGTAATCAATTTTCGCTTGATTTTTAGATACTTTCAATAAAAGGCTACTTCAATGCTGGAATGAAATACCATTATAGTAGCATCGGGTTTTGAATATAGTTTCTTGGTTTTTTCATGCTTTAGAAAAAAATTAAAACAACTAGCAGACATTGCTAGCCTATATGAAAGACACTGTCCTTGAAGTACTTTTCGGACCTAGGCTCTAAGTGCCAAAGAGCGCGGGGAAATTAGTGACAAAAATAGCAATGGTACGTCGTAAGTTGTCTACAAGGTTCTTTAGTTGGAAAATGCACGAAGAAGACAATAGAACGGCATTGTGGGAGCCTAGCCTATAGCATTTTAGTTATATTGCAAGCAAGTAGCTACAATGATTGGAAAGCAATAAAGCATCCCTTAATTAGCGGAGCCCCACCTCTACCACAAAAGGAACCATAGAAACAATGGAAATGGAAGGAACGAGTTGAAAAGGCTTAAAAAGTACGCGAGTACTTAAAAAGTTTCACAAGTATGGAATTTACATTGCCAGCACCTAAGTGGCCTTCTAACTTCCAAATCATGTGGGATAATAGTGCCGAGAGTACGTATGACGTCCCCAAAAATAGTGTCTTGATTCCTTTGGCAGCCAACGACGATTTTATTACGAAATTTCACTGTACTTGCAAAGAACTCGAGGGAATTTCCTCAGTATAATCGTAACTATAAGCAAAATAGGAGTGTAAGCCTGAATTGCTTATTCAAATTTCATTTCATTTCTGATCAATTTCAGAAAATTTCATTTTTCACTTTAAAGTATAAGTATAACCTTTCCTAACTTTAATAACTTTCTTAACGTACAGTGTAAGAAGATCTTCTAGAATTACAGTCCAAACGAACTGGAGCAGTTGCAGAACTCAAGCTAGAGGATGGGCCGGTTCCAAATAAGTTCCATATCATCGGATAAGCATCGAGCGGACTGCGAATTGCGAAAAAACCTAGGCAACTTGCAAGATCTACAGGAGGTCTCTAACCGCAACTACGTGATGTTTTCCTCGACAAACTTAACACAAACGTAACGAATTCTGTCCCATTTATCCCAAGGTATACTGTGCGTCTTTTGTGAACCGTGAACAACTCGCTTTCGAAGTCCAGGCCCGTGGTCAGAGTGGGTGATCGACACAGCTTCAAACGGGAGAATATCTTTACAGCAGAGTCCGGGATCGTCTTGGTGGCTTGGTTTGGGATCGGAGGAGCGGTTTTGAAGTTGAAAAACTAATCGTATACCACCAGCATTAAGCTATTGCCTTGCTTCGATGGCAGCACAATCCAGCACATCGATCGCCACTTTTTGCCTTGGATTGTCGATCGGCTTCTCTACCTCGTACAAGGGACCAAGGGTATCTGAACAGGAGGGGGCACAGGGGGAGCTGGAGCCCCTCACTTTTTGGAACGATAAAAAGGGACCTTTCTAGTTTCACACATTGCAGTTTTTTTCATTTTGATCTATTTTGATCATTTTTTCATTTAGATTTTAAGGATTCATGCGAATTTCAAGTTCGTTCACATTAAATTTACGATGACGGGTGGTTGCGATTAGACTGTTTAATAATTTGGTCGTTGACATTCGGAAAATAAAGCATGAATGCAGCCAAGGAACGTTTAACTCTGGATAATTCTCCAATCCTGTCGAGTCTCGATTTACCCGTGCGTTATACCCTTTAAAAAATGAAGCTATTCGGAATGACTGGATCATAAACCTTAGCAATATTGATCCTAAAACTAAAATCGATAGGAAAATAATAATTTACGAATCATGAAATGATAGCATTATAATTATGTTGTTAATCCCAGATTATCTCTGTCTCACAGAACATTAAACTTCATAGTTAATGCAGCCATAAGCCGGTACTCTTGAAAGTAATTATTCTGAGTCGGATCGAAAAAATCCAGAACATTGTTCCGGGACCGAATCTGAAAACAGAGCATGCAAATTAAAAAGTTTCGAACGGATTTCGGTTCTGGAATCTTAAAAATTGTTTAGCATTAAAGGATTAAAACAAGTTTCACACTAAGTTTTTATTCCAATTATGAGTTTCTGGTAAATTTGGCACTCTATAAGAAAACAAATTTTAAAAATGATTTCTTTAATATATATATAAACTCTTTTGGAATATCGCTCAGAAATGTTTCTCTGACAGCAGTTGATTTAAAAAGAAATGAATATTGTTATTTAATTATCGTTTAGGCTATTAGCAAGCCACTTCGGCGCACGATAATATATATGCCTAATGTGACTAGTCGCAAAATCGATTGCTTTGTTTTAAAGCAGGAATGTTGCAGTAATTCTGCCTTAATATCAATATGTTTAACAGATTTTACAAAAAACGATTTCCGTTAGTTTTATTAAAATAACTTAACTTAAAAATTTTGCGTGACATCAATATTAATCCGTGCAATTTGTGGTCTGAAATTATTTTTAATGCATGTTTTGTTGTTAAATTATCTATATGATGCATAGATATGTCTGGCAAATTTTAATAACTTTTTAGCTGAACTAATAGACCTATAATTGATGTAATTCAATCACTAAGCTAATGTGTAAAAATATTTTTATGCAATGCCTTAAAATTTTGTTTTTTAAAACTTGTTTTAGTTCTGTTTAATACAAACAGCAAGTTTAAAAAAATATGAAAATTAGATCCATATACCAATAGTTAGATATCAGTATCACTAGTTATTATAAAATTTAATTTAAAGTTGTTTTTATATATTTCCAGTTTACTTAGACAGAGGTTGTCCTTTTGATTCTATTTACCTGCTGATTAAAATAATGTACATTAAAGTATTTCTTTGTATTTTAAATCCAACAGAAAGCACCCTTTGATAAAAAAGTGACCAAAACAGGAAAAGGGAGCAAATATTTGACCCAGCCTTTCACCAGATGAATAGCTTAAGATACAGCTGCATGACACGCTGCTCAGTCCATCCGCATGTTGCATAAAACTTCTTATTCCTGAGTGCTGACTAGCCAGAGGGACCACAACACTGCGGGGATGGTGAGTGCATAGCTCGGCGGTCTAGCGCATCCGCCTTGTGTGCGACTGGTCCAGGTTCGACCCAAACTTCTTAGTCGTTCATTTTTCCTAGCGCTGTTTCGTGTGCAGGGTCATGAGGGTAGCCCCCATGGCACAGAGTTTAGATTCCTGGAACTGCCGCTTGTACACCCTGTGTGAGTGCGTGACTGGGTGCCGGGCTGTGTGTTTGTCTATGCCTCCATACTGTACATGTACGAGTATTTAGTGTGACTGAACGCGCTTCAGGAGTTAGCGCAATGGACAGCCATGCCCAGTCTCTGGTTGTCGGGACAATGTCGCTTTAAGCATCAAGTTGCTTATTCAGTCCTCCTGCAGATTTAGCTTTTTTAGGGACCAAAAAGCTAAACTTAATTTTCCCAGCACACACTGGTACCATTTGGTAGCTGGTAAACTGAAGTACTGCGGGATTAAGTACCTTGATCAATGGCACAAATTTCGTCTCCTAGATGTAGGACTCGAACTAGCAACCTTCTGGCCACAAAGCAGATACCCTAGCCACTTTTCGAATCGAAAAAAATAATGGCGAATTTGATTCAATAGATGCTTGGAACCCGCTAACTATTAAAAATTAATCATTAAAAAATTCAAAAGCAAATTCTTAGATTAATTGATACATGCTGCATCTTTATTTCAGTATGAAGTACTGAACTAAGTAAACTACCCATGCCAGCATGTTCAGTCCTCGCAGCTATGAGGCACCCAGCAGCCTGTGGGACATTATCTGCGAACACTCGGCCCCCTCTGAGCATCATGAGCTCAAGCATCTCATAGGGCCAGATCTCATTGATCAGACGCTTGAGCTGCGACGTGAAATCAGGCTTCTGCTGGAGTTATCTGTTGATGAGCCGAGTGACGACGAGTCGCATGATGTGAGCAAATTTTTCTTTTAAACTTAATAATTGCACGTGAAAACACGAACTTCAATAATTGGCTTATCTGCTTTGGGCCATAAAATGGGACGCTTTCACATTCTCGAAAATTCACTTTCTTGAAAATATAAATCTCGAAATATCACTTCTAGAAAACGGATGCTAATTGTATGCATCTAGGCATCCACGACAAGATAGGAATGACCACTGTACAAATGACCACGCATATCCGTTTCGAAGTATCAGTTTTCAATACCCACATTCAAAAGAAAGCATTATGAGATGAAAATTAGCGAAAGTGAATTTTCGCGAAAGTGAAAGTGCTATGCACTAGTTTTAGACGAAGTGAATTAAATTTCGAGATAGTGAAAGTGGCTGACACTTATTGCTTTTGAGAAAGTTCAAAATCAAAGGTTCTAGAAAGTGAAATTTCGAAATATTGGGACAAAAATTTAGTAGTTTATTGACTGGTGTTGCCATATAAAAGAAGAAAATTACGCAATCTTCCACTTAACCCTCCAATAGTCGGTGACGCCCCAACGCCCGGCACCTTTGCCTGAGCCGCCTCAAATGCGAGCCCGCCTGGCGCAGGAGATTGTCTTCTTCTTAGAGGCGATTCGCGAGCAGCAGAGATCGTTGGATTTGAGAAAATTTGATGTCAATCAAGATGTGGTGGATTACGCCTATGAGAGTAGCAGTAGTCGTGAGTTTGGTCGATTTTCAAGTTGAATCAATCACTTTTTTGTTTCGCTGTAATCGTAGGATCACTTTGATCTTTGCTACGTTGTGAATCAGTCAGATTGTCTTCTAGCACAAACCTTAGCACTCTGGTACTCAGAAATGATTCAATCAAATACCACTCACTCAAAGTTACGAAACTGTTTGAGAAAACCATGGCTTATTGTCACTAATTTAGGACAGCTGATCAGTAAAATCCCTTAAAAACGAATCTTTCAGGTCCCTCAACTGGCACCTCGCGACTGTCGTACGGCGAAATTCGAGTCACCCCCTGTTCAAGCGCCCGATCTGGATCGCGTCGCACAGGGCGCAGCTCTGAGGGGGCATCAGCGGCTGATGATGTTGCCGGGATGCGGGACCAGCTCACCTACATGCGCTGCGACGAAGTTCGAAGGAGTCTCAGGTAGCTCTTTGACTAAAATATGGGGGGCATTTAGGGCCAAAGAGGAGTTGTAGCCTAGTGGCTAAGGCATCTGCCTTGTGATCGGAAGGTTTTGGCTTCGAGCCCCGGCTCTTAAAGAGACATTTTTTGTCCCTAAGAATGGCTATTAATCCCGCATTGCTTCACTACCAACCAGCTGAGATCAGGTATCAGATTCAGGGATCGCTTTCACAACACCGAAACTTCACAGCACCGAAACTTCATAACACCGAAACTTCACAACGCCGAAACTTCACAACACCGAAACTTCATAACACCGAAACTTCACAACACCGAAACTCCACAACACCGAAACTTCACAACACCGAAACTTCACAACACCGAAGCTTCACAACACCAAAACGTAACAACGCCGAAAAGCTATTTTAGCCATCTCTTTCACAACATCGTTGTGAAGTTTCGGTGTTATGAAGTTTCGGTGTTGTGAAGGTTCGATGTTGTGAAGTTTCGGTTTTGTGAAGTTTCGATGTTATGAAGTTTCGGTGTTATGAAGTTTCGGTGTTGTAAAGTTTCGGTGTTTTAAAGTTTCAGTGTTATAAAGTTTCGGTGTTATAAAGTTTCGGTGTTGTGAAGTTTCGGTGTTATGAAGTTTCGGTGTTATGAAGTTTCGGTGTTGTGAAGTTTCGGTTTTGTGAGTCTCGGTGTTGTGAAGTTTCGGTGTTATGAAGTTTCGGTGTTATGAAGTTTCGGTGTTATAAAGTTTCGGTGTTATGAAGTTTCGGTTTTGTGAAGTTTCGGTTTTTGTGAAGTTTCGGTGTTATGAAGTTTCGGTGTTGTGAAGTTTCGGTGTTATGAAGTTTAAGTTTTGTGAAGTTTCGGTGTTATGAAGTTTCGGTGTTATGAAGTTTCGGTGTTATGAAGTTTCGGTGTTATGAAGTTTCGGTTTTGTGAATTTTCGGTGTTATGAAGTTTCGGTTTTGTGAAGTTTCGGTTTTTGTGAAGTTTCGGTTTTTGTGAAGTTTCGGTGTTATGAAAAAAGTGGTTTCGGCGTTGTGAACCCCCCCCCCCAGATTGAGCTGGGTAAAATTAAAACGGGTTTCGCGGGTTTGTTCTGAATAAATTTCAAAACATCTCAAATAATTTTTTTATTAAGTCTCCATTGAGAATCGTAGCTTACACTGGTCTTTAACCATTTATTCTGGTCATGTTACGCTCGCAGTTGAATTTTCATCAGCGCAAAAGGAGAATCTACGTTCGAGTCAGCTAAAGTGCATTTCTTGTTATTTTACTTTTAAATTTTCAATGTTATTTACACTAAGGCATCGTCTACAAGAAGAAATCGACCAGCTCAAAGAGGACCTCGAGCAGCTGCAGGACTGGCTCCAGATGCAGCAATCGGTCTCCACTTCCCGAACGGACGCCAGCCGAGCATCTCCCATGGCTGCTACGCCAACTCAGCGGTGGTCGAGTCGCGAGCCGACACTGTCAGATCTGCGCACCGAGCGGCACAAGCTCGAACGCGCCCTGCTTGAAGCCTGCAAAGATCAGCCGGCTCTACGGGAGCCTCGACGATCCGCTTCCCTAGTTGGGGCTTCATCATCTTCCTACAGCGCCACTGCTGCCAAGGCGGGTAGTCTGCATAGCAACAAAGCTGTCAACGAGACCATACCGAGACCATTGGCGCCGCTAGCTACGACGTCCGCTAGCAAACAGCAGCAGCGCCCGTCATCGGCTCAGCGACTCCGCTCGATGGTTCAGCAGAGCCGTCAGCAGTGGCACGAGTCTCATTTTGTAGCTGTGCCGCCGCTTGATCTGCCAACTGACTGACTGATTTTATTGAATTTTTCTACTTGATGCAACCAATAATAAATTTCTGCTGAATGCTCTACTTGTAGTAGTTGCGTCTGTGATTTTAAAATTTCAATTTTTGGTTTCCTTTAAATTTTCCTGAACGAGAATTTCCATTCAAATTTATAAATAAATCCTGTATAAAACGTAAATTCATACAGTTTTGGTACAGAAATATTAGCCAAATTAATAGGAACTGCCAACTGTTATTTAAGATATTTTTATTTTACTACTTTAGGTGAAGTTAAAAGCTTAAATTTGAATAAACTACGTAGAATTCTTACTATACTAAGTATCGCTTGTCGCAGAAAAAAACGGTTGCGTATTCTTCTTTTAGTGGATACTGTGACTGTTAGAAGGTACATGCGTTGGATTAGTCTCAAGATATCTCAAGACTGTTCATTGTGTGTACTCTGATATTTTGTAAATAATACAGCAAAAATAACTACGTTGCCATGTGGTTGCTATGCGGTTTTATCTGCCACCAACCCAATAGTGTTGGCCTTGAGCCGCAGTTGCTAATTAGGACAAGACGGCGTACACGTAGCGCCTAATGATGTCCTCGTGCGGGTCGCGCAAATTGTGGCAGGCGTTGGATTTTCGACCGCGCGCTTTCGTCAGCACGAGAGCCGGCGCCCCCTTGCCGGCGCCCCCGACCTGCTCGCCGTCATCAAAGTCGACACCGTCGAGCAGGCGCGGTAAAAGTCCGCGCAAACGCTTCGGCATGAATTTCAGCAGCCATCGATCGCGCCGGTCCAAGCAGGTCGCCCCGCCTTCGGGCACGAAGCCGTCTTTGGCGGCGCTGCACATTTTCCTCGTGGCGGCTGGGATGGGCGCCCAGTTTCGTCGAAAGTTCCAACGCCGTTCCAGACGTTTGTGCTGGCGCTGCACTCGATTGTGCAACTCCTTGGCGTGCAGCATCAGCAGGACGTCATGGTAAGCGGCCGTTTCGCGTTTCAAACGGAGCAAAATCCTGTCGTCCTGGTCCTCCGAGTTCTCCTGCATGGTTAGCAGAAGATTCTCCAGGCCTAGAAGACGTTTGGCCAGGTACGAAGCGTTCGCTTGGTGCTCAGGCTCCTTCTGTTCAGTTGCTTTCAGCGGCTCTTCCATCACCAAGTAATACGGACGCTTCTTCGGTGGCTGAAGCTCTAGAAGCAACCGTTTGGCTAGCGGCATTTGCTGCTGCTGCTGTTGCTGCCTCATCAGCCGACGCTGCTGCCGCCTTTTTGCTTCGTCAATCAGCGCCTGCTCCCTCTCCAGCTCCCTTTTCTTCTTCTTGCTCGGGCAGAAGTGCTGTCGATCGTACAGCACGTTCAGCGGGCACCAGCTGGCTGAGCCGCATGACGAGAGCTCGCTGGTTGTCTGCCTGTAGCCTTCAAAAGCGTCGTCTGTGTCGCTGAGCGGCGACAGGTCGGCGGTCACCCATTCCGAGTTGGTTTCGTCATCATCCGGATGTTTTGGCCTCTTGCGTCGGCAGCAATTCTCCGAAGCGTTTAGTCGCATTAACGAATCGAATGTGCCGTTGAGCTCTTCGATTGCTAATCTAATGTTGCCGTCCATTTGGCTGCGAAGCTTTTCAACAGCGGTCGGAGTTCCCGTGGCTGTTGATATTGTTGCCTGTTGCTGCTGCTGCTTTCGTGACTCATTTTGCTCTCTGACTCCAACGTTGTTGGTTGAAGCACTTGGGGGATGCCTAATTGATGAGCGGTGGAATTTAGTCGATATTTAGTTGCACCAACTAGCCTGTACAGCTCAAGCAAATTCATAAAGATTGACATGTTGTGTAGCTATGAATTCTGTAAGTTCTTTAAACTTCTTAAAACCAAATGCTAATCAAAAAAACTTTAAGTTACCATAAAACTCTTTACTTAAATCTCTAATTTCTAAGACGGAAGAAGCTTATGATATAAAAATTGATAATACATGATTTATGAATATTTTGTAATACCTTCTGCCAATTTTTATTTGCCGTCTCTTCTTCTGCGCTCGTTCAAACTGCCTCCAACGTTGAGTCTTTTTTTGCACTCGAACTCGCGACCTCTGAAGCAAGCGGGCCTGACCGACGCCACTGTTGTTGCAGTTCTCACCAACCACCGCCACAGAGCTCGCCGAATTGTCGTCATCGCACACTGAGTCGTAGCCGTCTGTGCTGCTACTACTGCCAGTAGTATGGCTGCTGAAGGTGTCGGATTCGCTGTCCTCTGTGACGTCATCCTCAATGTAATCCTGAGATCGATAAAATTCGTTAGACCATTTGAAGGCGGGCGGCCGATCACTTTTTGGCATAGTTTGAATCTAATGGAACTCTCGTGTCTGTAGCTTTTTTCTCAAGCCATAATCACCTACTATCCTGTTTTTAATGCTTAAGATTTGAGCTACGCAATTTTGCTTATCCGTAATTTACGATCTGAAATATTTCTATGGCCGAAAGCAGATGCCAATAATTTTAAATCTAAAATAGGAAACTTAGCTAGACTACCATACAAGGGAAATTATTGAGTTACAAGCCTTAGAATAAAATTTAAAGTTTTCGCAAAAAAACTACCAATTGATAAATAGCCAATCCAGAGAAAATCGGACATTGACATGTGACTGGACCGGCAAAGCTATCTAAAATACTGATTGATAGAAATGTTCTTTCAATAAAACAGACTTTTTTACAAGAGGATCAGAACCTGCGCAGCTGGTAAAATACCATTTTATTAAAATATTCTTTTCGAAAAATGTTTTACAAGGGAAATAATTTAAAGATCAATATTTCACAAAGAAGGACATACATAGTTCGATAGAGTAAGAAGGCAGGAACCACAAATCAAAAGATGAGACTTGCATCTGCTTCAAAAACTTTCCTAGAAACGAAGTGTCCCGTCCTTCTATAGATAAGGTGTCCTTGCTTAAAACTAGTATATGCAGGCAGAAGAGAAGCCTTCTTCAGTACTTGTCGAATTAGCTTTTTTGCAGACGAGTAAGCTTTATGGCGCGGAATCAATGATCGATCGATGCAATTAAAACCCATCTAAAAATCCCATAATGGTCGAGCTAAAATTCTCAGTACATTCAAATATAAGCTGCGTGTACTGGGTACAATAACTAAAGTACATGTATTCAAAATTATTGCAAGCTACGAAATAATAAAATGTAATCGTCGAAAGCACTAAAAGGGTGCCTCAAGAATTTACAATTAACTCATGGCTTTTAAGTGAGAATTTGGACACGTAAAAAACCAGTTAGAATCTTCAGTAACATTTTTGACCCTTTATTAACATGTTATTAAAAAAGCTAAATCTGAGGGAGGGCTGTAGGCACTTTGACGCTTAAAGCGACATCGTCCCACGACCCACAACCAGCGACTGGGCATGACTGTCCATTGCGCTGACTCCCGAAGCGCGTTCAGTCACACTAAATGCGGTATGCAGGCATAGACACACACACAGGCCGGCAACCAGTCACGCACTCACATAGGGTGTACAAGCGGCATTTCCAGGATTGTACACTCATGGGCGTAAATTGCACAATTGGCCCATAGCCCAACTAATTCGAGCACAAGGTCCCAAATTAATACGACCCTGCACACGAAACCACGCTAGGGAAAAAATCCAACCTACAACTCGGGATCGAACCTGGACCAGTAGCACACCGAGACTGCCAAGCCTTGAGTGACGTATTAGGCTTTTGAATAAGATTATTGAATGACCTTTTAGATTCTTAATACCATTTTACAACATGAAAAAACCTACAGTACACTGTGTAAGGAATTTTTAAAATCTTTTCGATAGACAAATTCTACTGTAGGCAAAAGTTTAATCTGCTTGATTTATCAGTCAATTATTTGTTAAAAGCTGCATCTGAGATTTCCATGTTTGGCCAATTCCACTTGGGAAGAGATACGCTGATTCTGATTGGCCAAAATCCTACTTAGAAAATGATGGAATGTCTTTAAGTGTTTGCGTGGGCAATGCTCTGTGTGGAGCAGAACTTGTTAAAGCCTCCAAGCTATCGGAGTTACTGGTATAGCCCTGAAGACAGGGTGGCATTTTGCGCAGTTTCTAGGGCTAGAAAACTTTAAATTAGTGATTGGATTCAAGTAGGCATATTTATTGCGAGCGGCAGTTTCAGAAATATTATTGGAGCTTGATATGAATATCAATAGAAGATTCTCGCTAGTTCTGGCTGCATCCGTGATACTTGTTGCAGCAACTGATTTTGGACGCTTAACTGATGCCTTAGTAGTTGTGCCTACAGCAGCTGGTAAGTGTTTTCTGTCTCTGTCTGTCTGTCTGTCTGTCTGTCTGTCTGTCTGTCTGTCTGTCTGTCTGTCTGTCTGTCTGTCTGTCTGTCTGTCTGTCTGTCTGTCTGTCTGTCTGTCTGTCTGTCTGTCTGTCTGTCTGTCTGTCTGTCTGTCTGTCTGTCTGTCTGTCTGTCTGTCTGTCTGTCTGTCTGTCTGTCTCTGTCAGTTTGTCTATCTGTCTGTCTGTTTGTCTGTCTGTCTGTCTGTCTGTCTGTCTGTCTGTCTGTCTGTCTGTCTGTCTGTCTGTCTGTGTGCCTGTGGGCCTGTCTTTCTGTCTGTGTGTCTGTCTGTCTGCATGTCACCTTGTCAGTCTGTCTGTCTGTCTGTCTGTCTGTCTGTTTGTCTCTCTGTCTGTGTGCCTGTGGGCCTGTCTTTCTGTCTGTGTGTCTGTCTGTCTGTCTGTCTGTCTGTCTGTCTGTCTGTCTGTCTGTCTGTCTGTCTGTCTGTCTGTCTGTCTGTCTGTCTGTCTGTCTGTCTGTCTGTCTGTCTGTCTGTCTGTCTGTGTGCCTGTGGGCCTGTCTTTCTGTCTGTGTGTCTGTCTGTCTGCATGTCACCTTGTCAGTCTGTCTGTCTGTCTGTCTGTCTGTCTGTCTGTTTGTCTCTCTGTCTGTGTGCCTGTGGGCCTGTCTTTCTGTCTGTGTGTCTGTCTGTCTGTCTGTCTGTCTGTCTGTCTGTCTGTCTGTCTGTCTGTCTGTCTGTCTGTCTGTCTGTCTGTCTGTCTGTCTGTCTGTCTGTCTGTCTGTCTGTCTGTCTGTCTGTCTGTCTGTCTGTCTGTCTGTCTGTCTGTCTGTCTGTCTGTCTGTCTGTCTGTCTCTGTCAGTTTGTCTATCTGTCTGTCTGTTTGTCTGTCTGTCTGTCTGTCTGTCTGTCTGTCTGTCTGTCTGTCTGTCTGTCTGTCTGTCTGTCTGTCTGTCTGTCTGTCTGTCTGTCTGTCTGTGTGCCTGTGGGCCTGTCTTTCTGTCTGTGTGTCTGTCTGTCTGCATGTCACCTTGTCAGTCTGTCTGTGTGCCTGTGGGCCTGTCTTTCTGTCTGTGTGTCTGTCTGTCTGCATGTCACCTTGTCAGTCTGTCTGTCTGCATGTCACCTTGTCAGTCTGAATGTCTCTTTGTCCGTCTGTCTGTTACTTTGCGTTTCTGTCTGTCTGTCTTTTTTAAAAGCTCAAGAAGCGTATTCCAAAAGAGACGAAACGAAATGGACTAATAAAAGTCCAGGAAAAATAAAACTTTTCAGTCATCACCCCACTGAATCGAACTTCTCAAGTACTAGTCAGAAGTGTTTAAACAGTTTAAACAGTGTTTAGAGCCATTTATTCTTATTTTTCTCTGACTCAAGGCTAAAGGAATTCGTAGTGTCTTAAGAAACGATTGCACTTTTAATTTTTCAGCTATGTGCTCGTACAAATCATGCATTTTGATTTTTCCTACAATCTTTGATGCTCTAAATTTTTAAATAGCTTTCCTTAAATCATTTTAGACCGTTCAGCATTAACGCACCGATTCATAAATCGTTTTGATTCGGATTTTAAGTTCAAACGCTCATCACTAGCCAGTCCTGATAACAACGGTGAGAATTTAACCGAATCGCCGTGTGGCTTAATTGCTTAGAAATCCGTGATAAATAAACAAACAGTTTTCTTTCCAGAAAGCACTGAACAGTTCTTCCGACTCAAACTGACACATTGAATAAATATGACACTTAATTGTAATTGTGTTTGTAGCATTCTTCGCACAAAAAAAGTATTTTAATTTCAGCTTTGTAAAGTACATAAAGAACAATGTAACTGGGTCAGTGTGTTCAGGTTGGAGACATTGTGCTGGGGTGCTAAAGCCCTTTTGGGAGTCCTGTTTGGGGGCTCTGTTTGGGGGGTTCTGTTTGGGGGGCTCTGCTTGGGGGCTCTGTTTGGGGGGTTCTGTTTAGGGGGTTCTGTTTGGGGGGCTCTGCTTGGGGGCTCTGTTTAGGGGCTCTGTTTAGGGGGCTCTGTTTAGGGGGCTCTGTTTAGGGGGCTCTGTTTGGGGACTCTGTTTAAGGGGCTCTGTTTGGGGAGCTCTGTTTGGGGGGCTCTGTTTGGGGGGCTCTGTTTGGGGACTCTGTTTAAGGGGCTCTGTTTGGGGAGCTCTGTTTGGGGGGCTCTGTTTGGGGGGCTCCGGTTAGGTCTTCTTTTTAAGAAGAAGCCACATTTTAAATGTGCAATGTAGAAACATTTTTATACCCAACATTATGTTGCCCAAACGCTTGCAGGCCTGAGCGAGTTCGGCAGTCACCTGGCGTGGAGCGCCGACGATCTGGTGTTCCCCCAACCGGCCGTCGTGTTTCAACCGTTGCGCGGCAGAAAGCGGACCTTCAACAACGATGCATAGTTGGAAAATGACGCCTAACCAATTTGTACTATTGTGTCTTAATCAGTTAACTGGCTTATTCTGATTGAAAAAAATGGGGAAATATTACTTATTTAAAAGTAGAATTCACGAAAACTGCTTAAATCTGATTGACATTCAACAAAATAATTATATCTGATAGAATATGCCTTGCATTATCAAGATGCATTCTAAAATCCATTCGTTATCCTAATACGTAGGTTAGCTTCAATTATACCGAATTAACGGCCTAGAACTGCAGGTAGCTGATTGAGTTGCCGCATTTTATGGTCAGTGGTTCATGCATGCGCGGCTTGCCTTGGGAATTAGGGTGACTGCAGTACACTGCAAGGCCATGTACTGCGTCAATGGCCGAGCAAATCAATGTCGGAAAAAAACTTCCTAATGGGGAATGATTACTTTGAATTAATTCCAATAATACTTGGAATATTCTGAAGCTTATTTTCTTACGAAATCAGTCAGCTAGTCCTTCAATTAGTAGCTATCTACAGCTCAGCTTCTGTTTTATAAGAACAAGTGAAATTATTTTACGCTCGTTCATTGCAACTGCGCTGCCAATGTATTAGTTCTGGTCAGCTTTGTATGCTTAAGTCTGTCACTTTTGTAGCCGAAGTCTGTCTGTCTGTCTGTCTGTCTGTCAGTCTGTCTGTCTGTCTGTCTGTCTGTCTATCTGTCTGTCTGTCTGTCTGTCTGTCTGTCTGTCTGTCTGTCTGTCTATCTGTCTGTCTGTCTGTCTGTCTGTCTATCTGTCTGTCTTTCTGTTTGTCTGTCTGTGTGTCTGTGTATGTCTGTCTGTCTTTCTGTCTGTCTGTCTGTCTGTCTGTCTGTCTGTCTGTCTGTCTGTCAGTCTGTCTATGTGCCTGTCCATTTTTCTATCTGTCTGTTTGTCTGGCTGTTCACCTGTATTTTTTGCGTATTATTGCCTCCCTGCCCCGAGTTCTGTTTTGAAAATTAAATTATTTCTTGTTGTTAGACATTCTTTCTATTGATTGATCCTAACATGCAATTTTTTTTACATTTTCTTGAAATCTCGAAATAAGTAAGTAATATATCGTTCTGATCACACAGAAACATTCATTCCCTAAATTGGTACGTTACAGGGCTATACTGTAAGCTCACTGAGATGGGAAACAAGATGACTAAGAGGGAAAGGGAGCGATAGAGAAGCTGGGCATGGGGAGTGGCTGGGGTAACTGTCACCAGCAGAGCAGCCTGAGTTGTCATCATTTCTCCTGTTGCTAAAAATAATCCGGCACGCTGTGCTGTCAACGTACATTTATTTATACGCCCCAAAAAGCCACACCTTCAGCTATGCAATTCCAACAGCTGGCTCTGATCCCAACCAAAAATGGGAGTGACGTACAGGGCAACTCAATTCCCACATCCCCTTAGGGAGGCCTATAAATACAGTTTCCACACAGGTTGAAATTTCGAATTCATAAAAAGTTGCTAACTTTCTCCGACAAAAAAACTTTCCTAAACAAATAGACAATATGAGTCGAATTATTGATTTGGTTGCAAATCTGACCAGCAGCTTACCGGAAGTGTCGAACCAACAGTTGATGGGAGCTCCGCTGTACAGGCTTGCTCAACGGAATCACCAAAGCGAAGTTGCGGCGCCAACGGATCGAGGTAGGCCGTAAATCATTCGGTGTTACAACACCAAAACTTCACAACTTCGAAACTTCACAACGCCGAAAAGCTATATAAAGCTAAGCTCTGGCGCTGTACTTTTCGGCGTTGTGAAGTTTTTGTGTTATGAAGTCTGTTGCTATACTTTTCGGTGTTATAAAGTTCCGATGCTATGAAGTTTCGGTGTTGTGAAGTCTCGGTGTTGCAAAGTTTCGGTGTTGTGAAGTTTCGGTGTTGTGAAGTTTCGGCGTTGTGAAGTTTCGGTGTTATGAAGTTTCGGTGTTGTGAAGTTTCGGTGTTGTGAAGTTTCGGTGTTGTGAAGTTTCGGCGTTGTGAAGTTTCGGTGTTATGAAGTTTCGGTGTTGTGAAGTTTCGGTGTTGTGAAGTTTCGGTGTTGTGAAGTTTCGGCGTTGTGAAGTTTCGGTGTTGTGAAGTTTCAACGTTGCGAAGTTTCGGTGTTATGAAGTTTCGGTTTTGTGAAGTTTCGGCGTTGTGAAGTTTCGATGCTATGAAGTTTCGATGCTATGAAGTTTCGGTTTTGTGAAGTTTCGGTGTTATGAAGTTTAAGTTTTGTGAAGTTTCGGTGTTATGAAGTTCCGATGCCATGAAGTTCCGATGCTATGAAGTTTCGGTGTTGTGAATTTTCGCTTTTGTGAAGTTTTTGTGTTATGAAGTTTCGGTGTTGTAAAGTTTCAGTGTTATGAAAGCGACCCAGAAATATTCGGTTATAATCCTTTAATTATTTTCAATTAGACAGACAAGCGATTGGGGGATTAGGAGTTTGACTCTAGCCGTAGGTTAGATCCCCTAATAACTAGGTTAAAATCCTCTTCAATAGTTCCATAAGTATGAAATCTACCCGCTATTGTTATCTCACTCTACCATCACTGATATCCCATTAATGTCCGAATTATTTATCGTATCAAATTAGTCATATTATCATCAAAACCTAGTCGATGTAACTCAACTACTGTACTTTTATTGTGCCTAAAAGAACTCATTATAGAGAGCTGATGGTCCGTCATAATCATAAATCATAACTTGCACCCCCAAAAAAAATCCCGAAAAGTACCGGCCGCTATGCCCGTCTCCGCCCCCTTCGCCGCCTTCTGCCTGCTGCTGCTGTCGCTCTGTTTGGCCGCCGTCTGCCTCGCCTGCGCCTCGAAAAGCTCTTGGCGACGTCGCCGATTTGATGAGCAGCACGAGATGCTGGACAATGACGTCGACGAGGAGAAACCCACTAATCTAAATAAAATAATTTCCGATTCTGCCAAATTCACACTGAGGATTTCGAAGTTCGACGAGGTGAAGGCGGACTCGCCTGCGCTACTCCGTCTGGACTCGTGGCAGGATAGGATCAAAGAGTTGCCGGCTAATCGCGGCTGCGTCCGATGGGAAAGTCTGCTATAGTTTTTTAGAGCAATAAAATCTGTAAACTGCGTCTGAGTTGCACTACTGTCAGTAGCCAGTGTAAAATTTTGATTTCACTTTGTAATGTAATAGGCTCTTGGCAATGCGTATTATAACAATGCCACAACGATACGCTTATATATTTTGATTCTTTTTCTACATTTGGATAACATGTTAGACTTTTAAATAGAGGGTTAAACTTTTTGAGTAAAAATTTAAGACTCTTAAATAGCATGTATAACAGATTACATTCTTAAATTTAGATGTCAAAAATCTTGAATACGTAAAGTTTTAGATTACTGCATAAAATTTTTGACCCGAAAATCAATTACTATTTTAATTTTTAGTCACCATTTTGTTTTAAATTATGCTAATACCAATCTATGCAGAACAGAATGACGTTAGGAATTAAAATAAGAGGAATGATTAGTACCCTAAGCTGTTTTATCTTTAATGCCTAAAGCGCTAAAAGTCAAAAGCGCCAAGAGATTTTGCCGATATCAAATAGAAAAATCAAGAGCAATGCACATTTCTAATCACCTACTAGCACAGAATTCCACAAACACAATTAAAGATTAGCCTCTAAAATGAACTTACAGACATGCACTAGAGAAAGGATTAATTCTTGGAAGAAAACAAGAAAACTATGACTTGCAGTCCTTTAAAAGCTATTGGCAGCAGGCACACTGCAAAATTGAAGCATTTAGGTCATAAAATTCGACTGAGATAAACAAATTCCAAATCAGGGCTCACTTCCTGACTGTCAGGAGTCACCGGAACTCCCGTTCACAGAGCTATAGACAGTCTTAGGAATCTTCTGTCTTCATTTTAATGACTTCTAGCAAGACTTATAACTCTCGTCATTGCAGCTTGTTAATGTCAGAAAAGAAAATATTAACTTTTAGATAGATAGATAGATAGATAGATAGATAGATAGATAGATAGATAGATAGATAGATAGATAGATAGATAGATAGATAGATAGATAGATAGATAGATAGATAGATAGATAGATAGATAGATAGATAGATAGATAGATAGATAGATAGATAGATAGATAGATAGATAGATAGATAGATAGATAGATAGATAGATAGATAGATAGATAGATAGATAGATAGATAGATAGATAGATAGATAGATAGATAGATAGATACATAGATAGATAGATAGATAGATAGATAGATAGATAGATAGATAGATAGATACATAGATAGATAGATAGATAGATACATAGATAGATAGATAGATAGATAGATAGATAGATAGATAGATAGATAGATAGATAGATAGATAGATAGATAGATAGATAGATAGATAGATAGATAGATAGATAGATAGATAGATAGATACATAGATAGATAGATAGATAGATAGATAGATAGATAGATAGATAGATAGATAGATAGATAGATAGATAGATAGATAGATAGATAGATAGATAGATAGATACATAGATAGATAGATAGATAGATAGATAGATAGATAGATAGATAGATAGATAGATAGATAGATAGATAGATAGATAGATAGATAGATAGATAGATAGATAGATAGATAGATAGATAGATAGATAGATAGATAGATAGATAGATAGATAGATAGATAGATAGATAGATAGATAGATAGATAGATAGATAGATAGATAGATAGATAGATAGATAGATAGATAGATAGATAGATAGATAGATAGATAGATAGATAGATAGATAGATAGATAGATAGATAGATAGATAGATAGATAGATAGATAGATAGATAGATAGATAGATAGATAGATAGATAGATAGATAGATAGATAGATAGATAGATAGATAGATAGATAGATAGATAGATAGATAGATAGATAGATAGATAGATAGATAGATAGATAGATAGATAGATAGATAGATAGATAGATAGATAGATAGATAGATAGATAGATAGATAGATAGATAGATAGATAGATAGATAGATAGATAGATAGATAGATAGATAGATAGATAGATAGATAGATAGATAGATAGATAGATAGATAGATAGATAGATAGATAGATAGATAGATAGATAGATAGATAGATAGATAGATAGATAGATAGATAGATAGATAGATAGATAGATAGATAGATAGATAGATAGATAGATAGATAGATAGATAGATAGATAGATAGATAGATAGATAGATAGATAGATAGATAGATAGATAGATAGATAGATAGATAGATAGATAGATAGATAGATAGATAGATAGATAGATAGATAGATAGATAGATAGATAGATAGATAGATAGATAGATAGATAGATAGATAGATAGATAGATAGATAGATAGATACATAGATAGATAGATAGATAGATACATAGATAGATAGATAGATAGATACATAGATAGATAGATAGATAGATAGATAGATAGATAGATAGATAGATAGATAGATAGATAGATAGATAGATAGATAGATAGATAGATAGATAGATACATAGATAGATAGATAGATAGATAGATAGATAGATAGATAGATAGATAGATAGATAGATAGATAGATAGATAGATAGATAGATAGATAGATAGATAGATAGATAGATAGATAGATAGATAGATAGATAGATAGATAGATAGATAGATAGATTGATTGATTGATTGATTGATCAGGGTTTTCTTTTGAGTTTCTTTTCTAATCAAGAAAACACAAGCCACTTAGTTAATTAGTCCTAAAATTTCTATAAAATTTCAACGGTCCCATAGCCAGCTTTTCAAGAAAATCTTCTCCAAGCAGAGTTCAATTCTGGTGCATGTTTCTAGCCCGGAGCGATATTGCTAAGGAATTGAATAAATGAAGATCAAACTCATATTAATTAATAGGCACCCCGAACGCCCTTCGTTCTGAAGAAGAGGCGGACACCGAATTATAGGATCAAAAATATTTTGTTATTGATTGACACTCGCGTATCCCCTACCGGTAGCCGGAAGTTGAAGGTCAAATCTTGCTTGGCAAAATCAATTGGCTCAAACTACTTCTGGCCAATGAGGAGTATAATAGAATGCTTGATTGCCGCAAGCAATTTTACCGGATATAAATAATGCAGCGAATGGAATTTTTAGAACAGAAATAACTTTCCCGACCATTACAGTTACAGACAATTGGAGGTGTTGTACATATCCTGATGAACGGAAGAGTTCCACGCGGTGAGTTTATTAGAATTGGAACTGTGTAAACTTTCGAGTGAATACCCAAAAAACTGGTCTGACTAACAATCTCTTCTTTTAAGCGATCAAGTAACAATTGATAAATATGCATAAACAACTAAAGCATCAATGAAAGATCTTTGAACTGCATTTAGGTAGCCTCATTTTTTGACATTGCCTTTGCGTCTGTTGTATGTGTGTGTTGGTTTTTTTCATCATTTTTGCTTGCTTTTTCGACAGTTTATAAATGTAGTATTGTTATGCTAAACAAGTAGCATAAATAAGTTATAGAGGAATAAATGGAGGTCATTCATTGCTGAGTAGTGCTTTTGCTTCGAAGTACTAACTGAAAATGTAAGTAGACACATACTATGTAATGTAGACTGGTAGATAACTCACAGATTAGCAAAATTAATCCACTAATTTGGAAGCAACTGTAATGAGTCAATTAATAGATCAATAGAAATGTAAGGAAACGTAAAAAGTAACAAAATAAAAAATCAACAACATCAACCTTCACTTGATTTTATTAAACGTGTTTCGCATTAGCTGGCCCTGCTTATAAGGCATATTTATTTATTGTTTATTGTATTTTTTAACTTAACGATTCCCGTGTCTGTTGATTAGTAACTTTAGAGCGATTGAGAATTGTTTTGAAAATACACTCGTAATTTAGCATGACCGTATCATACTACTAAAATAATGGCGATTTAAGTAGCGTCGCTAGAATCAAATACATAGCAAATATTTCAATACTTTTAAATTCTACAGCATCAAACTATGAACTTACTCTTCTACCCGCCCACAGACAAGGATTCTGATCTAATCAGAAGCCACCTGATCCGTAGCAACAAACAGCTAAAACACAGCGCATACGCAAACCTACCCGCTGCATGCACTGACCCAACGCTGCTCACTGAGCCTGAGCGGCCTTACGCAAATCTTCAGCCACAAACAGCTCCAGATGAGATCATCGATCCAAGTCTCAACTACGCCTACTTGGGCTCGCCGTTAAACAGAATTTTATGCAGGCGTCAGAACATACATGTACTTCCTCAATGCGAACTACCAGCCGGAGTTCCGGCGCAAGTTGCGCTGCACTATGCCAGTCTGCAGCATAAATCTTCGGACATCGTTAACGGCATCTCAGCTAATTGCAGAGAATCAGCAACGACCCTCGAGGAGGCCAATGCTGCACCACGCTTAGACTATGTACAGTTGGACTTCTGCGCCATGACAGCACTGTCGGACACGGCAAAAGAAATTTTTGAAATGAGAAAGTCAGTTCTGATGCAGATCGAGTCGATGAAGATTCAGAAATGATCAACAACTTGGCCCGGCGAAGTCGAATGCGGATGCTGCTCATGCGGGCGCTGAATAGACTGCTGTTGAATTGCGTGCGCTTGCCAACCAGAGAGAATCGTTCAGGAGTTTTTCAATAATATTAAATGACAAAAAAGTAACTTTGAAGATAATCATTGATCGAGTTTCACAAAGTGGGGCTTTTTTATCGAAAGCTACATGCATATGAGCCAAATTGTATTGCTGTATCATTTTTTTAATTCATATGCATACCGTACGTGTAGACGTTACATTTTATTTTAGACATTTCTAATCACGCTTATAAATCGAGATGCATCCTTGGGAATGTTTTTGTTTAGAGAATCAGCCCTACTCAAATTTTTAGATTTCAAAATATTATGTTCTTCTTAATTAATTAATCTAATTTTAATATACAATTGCTTAGTTTATCACATTTAAACTATATGTACAAAAAATATGTTATTTCACTTATCCATTATCTGCTTGCATAAAAAATTATTTTGTTTGTCTAATCATCCAATTCGACCCATACAGCCACACGGCTGTGGCTGCTTCTAGGATCGAAATGTATATGTACGAGCCGTACATATATACAAATTATAGCTGTACATTTTATCAAACATAGAAATATAATGCAGAAATATGAAAAAAATATTTTGATGCGTAATAAGCACCGATTGCGCGTTACTTTTGCTTTTGAGACACGCTTCTGCGGGGCCTTGCCAGGGATGTCAGTAAGATTAACAGACGTACAAAAGTTGCTGTTTTACGGCCTTAGAGGCCACACTGTTACCTTATATAAAGCTGACTTAGCTGACGAATTGATTTTTTGGATCCTAGTCACTTCGTCAACTGTCAATTATCAACCAATCCCAAAATTTGGTCACTTCGTCAACTAGCTACTGGGGCTGTCTAAAAATTTGGTCCCTTCGTCCAACTTTCGTTTACAGGGTTGATTCAAACCTTATAAGGTGTCCTTAATAAAAAACTTAGTGACTTGGTCCATTGTTGTTTTAATTTTTAAAAAAGTATATTTTTCGAAAGGATAGTTTTTGAAAACTGAAGAAATACTTAATTTAAAATTTTATTATTAAAACCCAAACAAAATATTCGAGTAAAAACGAAAAGATGCAAATATGAATTGTATCTTGAAGGTACATTTCCTAGAAATGATCACTCCTTAGACCCTTTAACACCGTAAATTTAGTTAATGCACCTTTGACTGCTCAGTAAGCTTTAGCCAAATATTTTCATGTCAAATTATTCAATCCTGATGAATTCTTTTGCATTAATTTTTAACTTTGGCTATTTTGTCTATCAACCTTTGATAAATAACGTTTTAAAATCAGGTCACTTCGTTAACTTCAAATCAGCGCACCCGTTTACCATGGTCACTTCGTCAACCAAGTTGATGAAACTGCAGTTGACGAAATGACCAGCATCAGATTTTTTGCCGTGGCCAAATTATTTGTTCCGGCACAACATTTTTATCATTAAAACAAGGCTTTTTGCATATTGCAATAAAAGACGTAATTTTTTTATAATAGTTAAAACAATGTTTTATAATAACAATCAATACGTTCGAAGCAATTAAGCATCAATATTCGAATTTAGCAACTTTTTGTCACTATTTAACCAAAAATTTCATCACGCAAGCAAAACAAATAACAAGACACAATCAACACATCAGCAGTCACCTTCTATCCACTTGAGAACGGCATCTCGTATCTATTTTAAGTGAAATTATCTCAGCAATTTTACAACAAAACAAGGAGTCGATTCAAGATTGTATTTTAAAATAATTTGCCATTGGCCAAGAGTTTGACTACTAAATTAGTTTTTAAGTATCTCATATTTTCTCACCTAACTTGAATTAAAAGAAGGAAAAGTATCTAGACTAATGTCCATCCAAAACCTCCAGAAATATGGTGAGTCAAAAAAATAGAAGTATTTTTTATTTCGCACAATGTATCTTCAAAAAATCTTATTTCATATTGCAAGAGTAAACCTTGCTTATTATAACTTTACAATTTTAGAACAGTACAGGTTTTACTTTTAGTATTCCAAATCCTGATCAACTTTTCTTATTTTTAATTGCACTAATATTGCTGTAGTTTGTAGCCTAGAAATGAAAAGATATTTAGAGAAATCCAAATAAATGTAATGCAAATCCACTATACTTAGATCTTAAAACTTAGTCCTATAATGCCGCTTTTCACCATGTTGACAGTGTATTTTGTTGTTTTTGTTGTTGTTGGTATAAATAAAGTCTATAACTGTGAAATTTATTAATTTTAAAAGATTTTATAACTTATATTCTTTATTTTACTTGTTGCTTTTAAATTTTTTGAATTTATAAGGTAATGCATTGTCAACCAAACAAGAAATTCATATTTTTTATATTCTTCACTAAATCAATCTTTCCAAAATTTACCATAAGTAGGAACTATTTATTTAAAGTTGTTGCAAAACAATTGATTTGACTATTCTGAAATTATTGTAGAATTAGCCTATTATTAAGATAAAATTTACAAGCAAACTGATATCCATTAGCTATAATATAATGATAAATAATTTACTTTATTTATTTTAGGAAAATAAATCTTTGTAATCCCAAGAAGAAAATTACCTTTTTTAATCTCTTTATTAATATCCTAGGTTTTTGTGTCACTAGTATGCCATGCCAATTTTGAATGTCAAATAGTATGATTAAATTTAGGCAATTATACCAAATGCCATGAAATGGCATATTTGATTTTGACAATTTTTTGATATTTAAAATAAGTAGTAACCATATATATCATTCACATATAGCATTGTTTTGAGTTTACAACAGGGTTTATTTTTTGTGCTATAGGGATGCTATAGCATCTTGACTTTGAAAATCGCATCCTGAAATTTGATATAAGATATGATTTTGCATCCTGATTTTTTTAATTCTTTACAATAAAAGGACCTATTAAATCAGTCTTTTAAAAAATTGCATCCCAAACCCTGAAATTGCATCCTAAAATTAAGAACATGATGCAATTTTGCATCCTGTGCCCAGCAAAAAAACCCAGGTTTACAAACTTAATGTAAAATAATCCATAATGGCTTAATCAAATTTTAGTAATCATGCCAAATGGCATTATTGGCCCAATGGAAAAACCCAGCTAATATCAACTTAGCACAATTTGCCATAGTTTAAACTATTTATTTGAGATAGTTGCACATAGATAGATATTTTTATGCTATATTATTTAATACTTTTAACATTATGTTTCTGTAATGATACATGTATTAAGTACAAACAGTGGCGCAACTAGGGGGGGGGGGGCAACTGCCCCCCTTTTTGGAGAAGAAAGAAAAATGCAATAAGGGGGGACCAAGCAAATTTTCACAAAAAAAGCCATCCGGACTCGAACTGCCCCCCCCCTCAAACCGAACTCATAGGGTCCGCCCCCCCCTTCACAAAATTCTGGTTGCGCCACTGAGTACAAAGAAGTTATTGGTAATCATTTTTTTTTCAATATCATTAGTTACACAAAGTATATTGTAGCTGGAAAAACTAGTTTTTGCTATGAAAAATATTGTAACTTTGGATATACTAAGCTGATTAATTTGATACCCTATACTTATAGTTTATAATTATTTTTTTCAATACCCTAAAAATAGCACAATTAGACAAAATATAGATGTTTAATTGTGCATAAAACTTACTGGGTTTATGTGTCCTAGCCATGCCATGATATATCAAAATTGAAAAATATTGATACTACTATCCCAAAATGGCATAAAACTTTTAAAGCTTTTATGCTAAATGGTTTTAAAAAATTTGATAAAAACCCAAATAACTTATAAAATCTAGGAATAATAAATGACAAAATTGCAATTATTAATATTATCCTTTTATTAGCCATCATTTGCAATAAACAAACTTTTTACAGCTTGAACTATTTTTTATTTGTTTGCAAATAGGTTAATCTCTAATATTATATAATCTTTTAAAGAATTTTCTTGATAGTCAATATGCTAAAGTAAGGCAAGCTATGATATATTGTGTTTATTGACCTTTTTTGAATATAGCTAATGAAAAAGTAGGCCCTTTTTATTTTTGGTTAGTTTGAAGGTATCAATTTCCCTAAATTAGGGTTTAATACTATTCTAGTAGCTGTGATTTGCCTAAATGTTTGTATTTAATTTTCCATTTTAATTTTAATTTTATTAAAGAAACAAATTAGCATTTTTGCAAGATGGTATATCTTTAGTTTTGTACTTTTACCAATTTATAGGGCTAAATACGAATTACAAAAAATGTTGTCTGCTATGTTTGTTTTTTGTGCTATAGGGATGTTATAGCATCTTGACTTTGAAAATTGCATCCTAAAATTTGATATAGGATACTGATTTTGCATCCTGATTTTTTTAATTCTTCACAATAAAATATATCTTTAATAAGTCTTTTAAAAAATTGTATCCCAAACCTTGAAATTGCATCCTAAAATTAAGAACATGGTGTGATTTCAAATCCTGTGCCCAGCAAAAAAATAAACCCAGGTTGTCTGGCTTATTCTTTTGTGTTGATACTGATACTAAAGTTTAATAAGTCTATCTTACTTGATCTTTTTGCTATTAACAATGTATCAACTATTTATTATGCCATACTATTGATTATATAAGATAGATTAGATATATATGGTAGCATGTAATAGCATAATCTACTGTACAGAATAGTCTAGCTAGGGCTTCTAAAGGATCATAGGGTCATGGCCTCTTATTTTTCAAATATCCATCTTTCTGAGAATTATATTTGCAAGTGATACTTGCATATAGTATCAATACTTGCAGAACTTGTTAAGTTTGGACCTTCATATCTATCTCTGTCTGCACTTTCTCTAATAGAAATAGCTAATACTTATCAATAAGACAGTCCAATGTTTCTAAGTGTAACTCCTTATAGTATTATTATACTAAAGAACCAAGTTCTAGTTTGTGGTTCAAAATATTGCACATAGATATTGTGGGATCAATTTTGCTTGAACTTAACAAAATAGTTAATTTGTCAATTTTCAATAAACTTACAATGAAATAATATTTAAGGTATAAACTAATATTATTTAGCAGACATTAAAACAAGCTCCCTGAATACTACTAACAGGCATAAGCTAAAATTATTCAATAATTTAAACAAATGCAGTATTTGTGTATCATTCAGATTGAGTAGGCAAAAATTATTATGTATGAAATTATTTTAAGAGCCTTCTCTCTCTCACTAAGGAGGACAAAAAGTAGGAAAAGAGAAAAGGTACTCATCTTAAGAATGTGAAATTTGGGCACAAAGTTTTTGCTTCTAATAGATTAAAGCAAATAATGTTTATTGCTAATGAAATTTTTTTTATTTCAAAGATCCATGCTTTAACATAGGGAATTTTGAAATTTGAGGAATATGAAATGGAAAGAATTTATGTTTTAAAAGTTATAGGGTATCAAATTTGAGGAACGGGAAATTAGGGGACTGATTAGATTAAGCAGGCTTACTTGCTTGGCATACTGCTTTAAAGTTCTGTATTAGGTGTGAGTTTAGTTAGTGAGCTGTTCTACAACAAGTCTACATCATAAAACCTTGTTTTGGAAATGAAAAATCACTTATGATGTTAATCCAAAGGTAAAGATACTACTAAACCCTGTGAAATAGCAAATAGTTGTGATAATTGTTGCTTCTATTTTATTTGTCAATGTTTTTTTTAATTTTTTGGCAGACAAGCAAAATTTACAAATTAAAACAAATTCTCCGTCTCAACAGACCCCTTCGCCGATGAGGGAAACGCTTCCAATGAAAGCGACATTCACATCCGCATTCAACAGCGCAACGGAAAAAAGACCTTGACAACCATTCAAGGCATTGATGAAAAATATGACAAGCGCAAAATCCTTAAATACTGTAAGAAAGAATTTGCGTGCAACGGTACAGTTGTAACAAGAGAAGAGTATGGCGAGGTCCTTCAGCTTCAAGGCGACCAGCGCGAGAGAATCGCCGAATGGCTCATTCGCAACAAAATTGCCGACAAAGAAAAAATTAAAGTCCATGGTTTTTAAGCTGATTAATTTATGCTTAACGTGAGTTGTAGACTTTTAAATTTGAGCCATTGAAAATTAAGGGAAAGTTGAAATGTTCGCCATAATTAATGGAGATCTAGAACTAAACTGGAGTAAGAAAAGCTCTTCATCTAGCCGGTAATTTTCGGACGATTATCCCAGTACAGTTTTAGACTTGCAAAACTTGAACGTCTCAAACCAGAGATGCGTTCTCAATTATATTTGTCGTGAAATCGCTTAACTAGCATCATAAATGAACTGTGGACTTTTGCTGTTTTTTTGCTCTTGTCGTCTATATAAAAAGGACGCTCGTATATATTTACTCCAGTTGTTTATGAATTGAATCGTTAAGAAAGCTGTAAATTTATTTAATTAATTTATTGGGCGCGGGTTACCTTGAAAGCAGGCTGTTACGAACGCAAAGTTAGCTTGTGATTTATTACTTAGCTTGTACTAGTAACTGCATGTGAATTTTTGTGTCTGAATAAATAAATAAGCAGAATTGACACCGTATGGGCACATTCGGGAGCTGTGTTTTAATTTTGTGTCACGAAACAATTTACAGCTTTGTTTTTGTTAATTTGCTTTCCACAAAATGATTTGTGGCCAGAAAGGGTTGGCGGTTAGAATTTTAAGGGATATATTGGTAGAATGGTAGCTCCTGACAAAACTCCCAACCTCTGTTGTGCAATCAAATGGACATAACCCATGTGTTCAAAGGCACCTATTTCTAATCTGATATCCATTGTTTCAAGAAGAAACTGGTCAAGTGCACTACCTCATTTCAAAGAATCCAGTCATTTAAGATTACATTTCTATATCTTACGAGAAGATATTCAGTGCGTTTTCCTGTTGTGAAGTGTCGTGCGCTGATCGCGCGCTCCACTGATTCCCAGCGCAAAGACCAACAACTCGCCGAGACTACTGAGAGTAAAAGCTGTCACCGGGGCCAATGTTTTCTACCAAGCCGAATACTCCGGGTTCACCGTTGGAGGTACCGAAAGGAATTACATAATGACATTCAACTCCTATCTGACGGCCAGCTCCAATATGACCGGGAAGCCGATTATCCCCTATAGATGTGGATAGCAACAGCTGGAACTCTGACTCTTGCTGACGCTGTGCAGGATGTCGAACGAGCCATATGCACTGCCGTGTGGCTGAGGATACTTTCGCGTTGAAAAGCATACGCTTGATGCTTCAGATGTGCACTGTAGATTTTTCGTTGAATTTAATAAATGTAAACAGAAATTTACTGAAGAGGCAGAATTATTGAATCTGCAATCTGCGGATGAATCTTTGATGAAATTGTCAATTAAATAATTAATGATTGGATTTTATTATCTAAGGTCTTCTACGCTGTTATTGACGGAAGAAGTGACACCGACTGCGCCATCAAGTGTCTGTCCTGGAGTAAATGCTCGGCTACAGTCTACAGCCCGGTTAACAAAACTTGCATGCTGTCGCAATTTGAAGGATGCCCCATGAACGCTTCGGCTGCGATTTCTGATGCCTATATTAGGCGTCGCGATAACGAGTGCCCTGCAGGCAAGCTGCTTAAATTGAATAGATGCGCGTATTTTGATTTCATGCGTTGCATGTTCCAGTGCTTGTGTGCTGACAGATATACACGCATTGGTGCATACGCATGTAACTATGCTTTATTAAATTTCTGTGTTATTTCTGAGTTTCTGTGTTATCCAGCAGCGCATTATTGGCAATCTGAGTTTCCAGCGTAATTGGAATGAATACGCGATTGGATTCGAAGACGGGACTGACCATTGGATTGGTAAGAATGACTTCGATTGTTTTGTAAAATCCCTTTGCACATTGGACTTGATGTGTATCTAATATTAGAGAGGGGAGAGTGGCTCGGCGGTCAAGCGCGTCTGCCTTGTGTGCCACTGGTCCAGGTTCGACCCCGCGTTGTATTGAATTATTTTTTGTATGGCGCGTGTTTTCGTGTACATGGCCACGGAATCAGCTGTGCAATTAACGCCCATGAGGGTGACCCCCCAAGGCACAGAGAGCACATTCCTGGAAATGCCACTTGTACATCCTGTGTGAGTGCGTGATTGGGTGCAATACTAGACAGTCTTTGCACTGCACTGAATTACCATTCCGCACCGTGTGTGTGAGTCTATGCCTGCGTACCGTATTTACTATAGTGTGCCTGCACGCACTTCAGGAGTCAGCGAAATCCTCGCTGGTTGCGGGGCAATGACGCTTAGAAGCGGCAGGGTGCTCGCAGCCCTCCTGCAAATTATTATTATAATTATAATTACTATTGTTATGTATCTAATATTAAAACCTACGTGTTTCCTATCCACGAATTCCCAGGCCTAAAAGCCATCAGTGCAATGACGAAGAACTCATCCAAGCTACTGGATGAGATGAGTTCTTCGTCATTGCGCCATGCTTCACTTCGCGCACCCAGTTATAAACGGTGGCAGTGGATGGCGCATTGGGTCCATACATTGCTCGCAAGCGCTCATCTATTTCTTTGCCAGTCTTTCCTTCCAGCACAAGAAATTCGATGACTGACCTGTATTTGATTCTTTCCATTTTTGCTAACTATTGGGGGTATGAAGTTTGCTCTGCTGTTGTCAGAAAAGTACCAATGCTTTCAAAGCGAAATCATACAATTCTTAATCACAAATAACGATTTGTTTATGGGTGAAATCTCAGACTCCTAGCTGAGTTGTAAGTGCCCGAGTCTAAAAATACATTGAACTACGTATACTAAGAATTGAGGCTGTCACGTGGGCCAATGCTTTCTACTATGCCGAATACTCCGGGTTCACCGTTAGAAGCGCCCAAACGAATTACAAGATGACATTCAACTCCTATCTGACGGCCAGCTCCAACATGACCCAAGACTCACTAAACTATCACAATGGAGCGCAGTTTTCGACCATGGATGTGGACAATGACGAATGGGGTGATGGTTCTTGCTCCAGGTCCAACTCTGGCAACGCAGGCTGGTGGTTTCGTTCTTGCACGTTCATGAACCCCAACGGGATTTATTACGGTTCCGCTGTATCGGACCAATACCGAGCGATGCACTGGAGTGGCGCCCAGGGCACAAACTCGTTGAAGAGCATCCGCTTGATGCTGCAGATCTAGTGCGCAGATTCTGATTAGAAACTCGTATTAAATGTACGGCAGCTGCTTAAATGAGTAGTAGCCATGGGATTTTCTTGCTGCAAATGGGCATTACTAAAGCATCCACTATCTACCAATGAAAAATTTCATGTGGTAACTGATTTTGAGCAGCAGTTACTGGGACTTACTCTATAGAATGGTGCAACTTTAAATTTTCTTAGCACAGTGGGATTAAATGATATGCATGGAACTTACTTAAGTCACTGTAGTTTTAATGTTGCCAACCACATCTTTTGCTGATCTTATTAGCCGCTGAACTTAAAATTTTTTTCGCAAATTTATTCAACAATCTACAGTAATATCTGGCATAGCACTTAACATTTTTTGGTACCTATTAAGCACCACCCTATGGTTATTACACTTAAAATAATATCCCTGACACGAAAAACACAATTTAATAGCTGTTTCATTTTCTGTGCAAATCAACTCAATATTACAAAAGAAATATTTTTGTAAGGTATTTTCTGCTACTATTTATCTATCCTAGATTTGTTACCAATTTTTGTCTATTTGACGTTTAGTCCAATAACGTTAAGTCCTTTTTACTCTACTGATCCGTGAGACTCCTGCTCATAAATTTACCCGTTTAACTCTTGGTTATCTACTGCTACCGTTTCAATTTTTTTTAATTGCAACTTCTTAACTCATTGTTTGTTTTTCACTCTTTTCTAGATTTTTTAATGTACTCAAACAAAAATAAATTGTTTGCTCTGTTATAATTCTCTATATATTTTAGTTCTAATAACCACAGTGCTAATAACTGCGATTTTATTCACCAAGCTACCCGGCTGCGTTGGTACTCAAGCCAGGGATTTAAAAGTTGGGGACAATTCTGACTGCAACTGCCTGTACAGCTGTGACTACAGCTGGTTGTACAGCTGTGACTTCAGCAGCTGGCTGTACAGCTGTGACTTCAGCAGCTGGCTGTACAGCTGTGACTTCAGCAGCTGGCTGTACAGCTGTGACTGCAGCTGGCTGTACAGCTGTGACTGCAGCTGGCTGTACAGCTGTGACTGCAGCTGGCTGTACAGCTGTGACTGCAGCTGGCTGTACAGCTGTGACTGGAATTGTTGTTAACAGCTTAAAACTTTTAAAACTTTAAGCCGGCTTTTACTAAATGCTACTGAGCTCTACTTCCAAAGACCAATTTAGGTCGTAAAAAGCAGCCAAAAATGTCATCGACTTGGATCCTTCGATCGACGGGAAAATGAAATGCCAGCAATTAAAAGTTTTATGATTCAATAAACCATGTTTGCGTCAATTGGACAAGTACGCTGAACATTGATTGAATAGGACTTTCATGCATCGAGGGCCCAGTTTAACCTTTTAATTCCCATTTACCGCACTTCGTACAAAACTCGAAAACGAGTGAAATTCTCGTTAATTTTTAGTAGTTAGAAAACATTGAATAAATAATAGTAATCACTTTTGCTACGGAAACTCTTGCTGTTGCGGAAAAGAATTATTATTCTCAAACTGAATGAGGCTCTGGCGATAGTTTCAGCCTCAAACGGTTCCATGCCGATCACAATGAAAAGAAATTTAAACTAAAAAGCGATCATTAGCCGCTTCTAATATAGTGCGTTCAAAAAGTTCTTAGACACCCCTCATATCTCTGCATCTGTTCGACCGATTTTGATGAAAATTTATACAAGCATGGTCTATATTTGATTAATTCAGTGCTAGAGTTTCAGCTTGGTCGTATAGACAGAACAAAAAGCAATCGATAATTTACTGACGAACCTACGAAATTGGCAATACGATTTTTAAACAGCATCGGATCTGGACCTCTCTCTAAACTGGGGGGTTGTGAAATCGCAGCTTGTTTTTAGAGGAATAAAAGCTTTCGCTGAGTATTGATTAATCATTACTTTCAAGCTACGGGGGTTTAGCCATGGACAAAAAACAGTAAAATCACGTAATATAACAGATCGAATCCTATTGTTGATTGGATCGGATTGTTTCGCTCCTTACAAAAGTATTTTTTCGTGGAAAGGAATCGAG
>CATNEM010000049.1:0-210881 GCA_950096795.1 Macrostomum cliftonense | reverse complement strand
CATTCTACTTTGGCGACAGCGATCTGGTGAGCAAGCGGGAGCAGCGCGAGCACTGGGCGAGCGGCTATTTCAACAGGCCCAAGATAGAAATCATTGACCGGTCTGGCGGCCAGTAGCGGGTACGTACCGGCTGTGTCTTCCCCTGTGTCAGACTATGCAACGCAGCGTGGGCTGAGACGGAACCAGCTACTTTAGAATAAGCTTGAATAGCAGAGAAGCCTCGCTCAAATCAATAACAATTTTAACACACATGCGGGCTGCAGAAGAGGCTACGCCCAAATAAGACGAGCCCTGGAGCTCTCAGCAGACATGCGAAGTCCATCCGGCCCTCGCCCAAGCCGCTACAGGCGGCAACGAGAGGAGTGTGCGGCAGCTTCCATGGGGGGACGCAGTTTTGTCTGGGCGGTTCAGCTTGAAGGGTCGCAGCTGTGCATTCCTGCACCCGCGGGACGGGTAGGGCTGACTCAACAAGTTAGTGAGAGCTTTAAGCAAGCCAGTCACTGCATGGGGGAAGGAAGTCAAACTTTAGGGATCAGTAGGGGAGCGTGTAAAGTCCCAAACACGTTGCAAATATATGAGCGCATTATTTATTGTAATTGGCCGAGCATTCTTTAAGGCAGTTATTCTCGCCAAAAATAGTGTCTACAGGTTGCTGAAAAAATTGTTTTAACAACTTTACTTTCAGGCGGATAACCAGCTTCAACATTGCACTGCCAGAGATTGCATCGCGGAAATGGCAGCAGAGTTTACTCACTGTTTTCCTTGATTCATAACTATCAGAGTGTTCAATTCCTACTGACTCCCTAATTCACGGCTGTTCTTCATCAAAAAAATGTTGAAAAAATCATCTTGGCATTGCAGCGCTGTGCGCCTACTTTAAACAGTATGCTACGACTTTTGCCGCACAAATTCGTGCGAACATGGCAGAAAAAAATAGGAAACCTATGCAGCTTCCATTGCGAAAGAAATAAAGCAGAAGCATTAGCTACTTCTGTTTCCCAGCGAGCTTCCGAGTGCAGCAATTTTTTTCTCAATCTTCACCTCTGATTTTCTTCCAGTCTCCAACTTAATCAGTTGCATTGTTGTCATTGACTAGAGCATTGTCCTTCACCTAATTCAATTGCTATTTGAAAACCTGTAATTTTTTAATTTATTGTAATAAAATCTAATAGCTTCAAAGTTGGCTACTTTTAGTAGCCAGTAGAAGTAACTGAGAACAATCAGGGCGGTTGCTTATGCCACCAGAACAGGAAAACTATATTTATTTGCATCCGGTTGCGGTTGTTTACTCGAACTTTCCTTGCCAATTCTAAGCCAACAATAATTAGAGGACTTTTCATTTTGACCGCTGCCCGTGGAGTTTCGGCACTTGTGCGTGACAGACTTATGAAAATACATAGCAACTATCACAGCAGTGCTTTTTGCGTCAAAGTGACACGCATTCCCATTGACAGTTTTTATTTAAAAAATTTCCGTAAATTTCAAGAGCTTTTAAAGCAGCAGTGTTCCCGTTTTTGCTTCCCGAACAATCTGCTTTTAATAAGACTAATTAAATAAATCGAAAATTCAACAAAAGTAACAGATTAAAATTCCCAAGTTTATCTAAGCAAGCTAGGCACTATGGCAAATCACAATTTTAGACACAGCTTTTACACTTAGTTACGCACATACACAAATATTTACTTATACAGGCAGCTGAGGGCTGCACATCTGGTCAAAAGTCACGTGTGTAAAGAGACTCATTTGAGTTGAGAATTGACACTACTGACAGTAGGCAGGTGCTGGCGCCGCACAGGCAGTGAAGTTAATAAAACTCAGCCGTCATTTGGATCTTGAAACCTTCACCGCAGCGCTTTGTCTCGAGTGCAACTGGCAACGCGGCGAGCCGGGTGGACAGCGGCAGCTCGGGCGAATCCTCATGGGAAAACTGCGACTCTGCGGGTAAGCAACCCTAATGTTATTGGTTGAGTTGTGCAGATGAATGGGGCAATAAATAGTGAGTGCCGCTAATTAAGACACCTCAGCTTCCGATCAGCTGATTGATGAACTTGTCGCCATGGCTTCGTCAGCTGCCGTCAGCCAGTCCGACATCGCCAGCCCCGAGGAGGCCATCGACGGAAAGGAGGGCACTGTTTCAAGGGGAAATTCTTGCGCTGTGAGTATCAGATTAACAATTCAAACATCTATTAATCAGAACTCGATGGGTTTATGAATCTATCTATCTATCTATCTATCTATCTATCTATCTATCTATCTATCTATCTATCTATCTATCTATCTATCTATCTATCTATCTATCTATCTATCTATCTATCTATCTATCTATCTATCTATCTATCTATCTATCTATCTATCTATCTAATCTATCTATCTATCTATCTATCTATCTATACTATCTATCTACTCTATCTATCTATCTATCTATCTATCTATTTATCTATCTATCTACTCTATCTATCTATCTATCTATCTATCTATCTATCTATCTATCTATCTATCTATCTATCTATCTATCTATCTATATCTAAACTAACTCGTTAGGTTTTTTCGCCATCCAACCATCTTCCCACCCCCATTGTCTGCAGTCATCCATGCAAGACCTCTCATTCTGTAAGTAGCGGACTCCCCCACTGCCAACTCTGCCGCCAAAGAGAGTCTACCCGCTGGAGATGTTCTGCTGAATGACTGGTGCTGCTGCACAAGTCCTGCCTTTAAGTGCCACTCTTGCAAGGCTCAACTGAAGTAAGGATACTGTTAATCTGTTATTTTATTTTTTAGGCATGGAATCGACCCAACTATCCATATGCTAAAGACAGCAATAGGAAGCTGAGGAGCTGAGACTAAGGAATCAATCTGGCCCGAGTTGTATGCAGCGAAGATCGGGTACCTAATATTGACAATATCAACCAATCAGAGGAGAGGACTCTAACAGCCAATCAGCGAGCACTTAAATAGGACCGCATGCATCCACACTACTTGATCCGTAATTTCAGTGTTAAAAGCTTTGCACAGCTGGAAAACAAACTGTACTGCCTGCTTCACTACGAGGAATCGAAGCGAGACAAATGGTGTGTTAATTATGGACAAAATTATCATGCATTCCAAAAAATTCATCTTTTTAAACGTAAATTTCCTTGCAGCGGTCCAAGAGTTAGAGGTGCCGGCCTAATGCCGACATCGCTAGAAGAGAAATCTGAATGTCCTGATGCAACAGGTGACTTCGGACACTTTGCTACCGCTTGTGAGCGACATTCAGAATCGACATTAGCCAGCCAGACAGTGGTCACTCTGTGAGTTAGTTTTTAGATATTTTGAAATAAATCATAAAGCTTTACTGCATCAAGCCTAATTGATTTATGGAAAGCTTATGCTTGATTTATTTCCCGTTCTGTTGCCATAGCAACGCTTAACTATTTCCACGGCAACTTTGCCGGTTGCAACCTGCGCTGCAGGCACACTCGACAAGCTGCACTGGTGGTGAGATCCCGGTGAGACTTCCTGTGAGATTCCCGCTGAGATTCCCGATGAAATTTCCCGGTGAAATTACCCGCGAGATTCGCAGTGAGATTACTGGAATTCGCCTTGCCAGACTCCCTGTGAGATACTCTATTAGATTTTTAGAGAAAATACTCTTAAATTTATTAAATTCTTATTATCCTTAAATCTTTAAATCGCTAAAATAAAAAGGCATCATTATTATTTTATTAAGCTCTCCAGTGACTCTCGTGAAACTTCAGGTGAAAATGACTAGATATTCAAGTGCACCTTCAACACAGTGTTGACATCCGCACAAAATCTAATCGCTTAGAACACCGGCGCACCCTGTATTTCTCTCGCTACTTTTTGCCTCGTGATCCTCAATTTCCCCCCTGCCATATCGCTCATGGATTTTAATAGGCCGAAAATCCGGACTCAGGAAACAAGCAGCAACAAAAGCAGCCAATTCCGCAACAGCGCCGCTCAAGGACCCGGCAGCAGCAGCAGCAAGCAGCAGCGGCAAGCAGCAGACGGAGCTGCTCCAACTGCAGCAACAGCAGGCGGATCCTGGCACTGAAGCTCAGCCAGACGGCGAGGACATTCAACGAATTGAAACGCCCGCCAGCGGATCAGTTTGTCAGCAGACGACGGTTTCCATAGTAACGGCAGGACTCTAGTCGCCCGATAGAATCAGGGAGCTGCAGGTAACGAAAAAAATATTTTTTATTATTATTTATCAAAATCAGATTGATGAATATCGTTCATACAACTCGCAATTCGGCCTTGAAGTCATCGGGCAGCCCGGAGCAGCACGTCAGAGCCTCCAATCCTGATGAGGCCTTGCCCGCCGCAGGTACCACTCGCAGCCTCCTGAACCTCTGGCGCGAACGCGAAGCTCTTCAGATGCGGCAGGTGAGGGCAGCCAGAATAGAGTCAGCACTTTGCTCGGATCTTAATTGATATCCCTTTCCTTACATTCAAATTTTATATTAAATGGTCACATTGAAAAATACTGTTGCATAGCTTTTTGCTTCTTGCCTAGCGCTGATTCGTTTTCGTTCTTTCCAAACCCTTTTCTAATCTCTGTCTCTCATCCCTATCTCTTGATGTCTCTCATCCCTATCTCCTGCTGTCTCTCATCCCTATCTCCTGCTGTCTCTCATCCCTATCTCCTGCTGTCTCTCATCCCTATCTCCTGCTGTCTCTCATCCCTATCTCCTGCTGTCTCTCATTCCTATCCCCTGCTGTCTCTCATCCCTATTCTCCTCAGTCTCCCCACCAATAAGTTGAACGGCCTGGGGCTCTCTGAGTTTCTTACCGTTGTTCCCTCTCATTTGTACAATCCCGATTCTCCATCTATCAGCTGCTAGCTGCCCGCTTTAAACTTCCACCTCTCACCAAACCTCTCCAGCCGCCACGGCAAGCTGGCACGGGTCGGCGCCTCCCGAGCTCTTCTCAGCCGCCGGGCGGGACTTCGGGAGCCGGGAGCCTCAGCTGAGGACCGGCAGCTGAATTATTTTCAATAAAATTATTTAGGATTTTAAAGACTTTACGTTTGTAAACCATCTTAGTATTGCTTTTGTCAGCCTAACTGAGAATAAAGCCATCCAAAGTGAGAATCCTGCCTACGCTGACTGCAAAGGGCCTGGCTGCGTCCAGCCTTAGTCTATGGGCCATAGACTATAAAGGACAAGCAAAGTGATAAAAAGCCATCCAATGTGAGAATTGCAGTGGTGAAGACTGAACTCTGTTAATTTTAAGTGTTGGATAAATAGGCAAGAAAGCAACGAGACTGTGGGTGTTGGAGAAGCGGTAGTGGAGGAGGAGTTGCGCTTGGAGGAGTGGAGAGAGCTGGGGGAAAGAGAAAAAGCGATCGATTCTCACATTGGATGGCTTTTTATCACTTTGCTTGTCCTTTATAGTCTATGGCCCATAGACTAAGGCTGGACGCAGCCAGGCCCTTCGCAGTCAGCGTAGGCAGGATTCTCACTTTGGATGGCTTTATTCTCAGTTAGGCTGACAAAAGCAATAGTTCTCTAAACTCCCCCAAAATTTACTGCACGGACAGTTCTTCAGCATCCGGCTTCATCAACCAACTGCCCTGTCTCCAAAATTCGCACTCTCTGAGCCAGCAGCAGAAAACTGCCTTTTAAGACAACAGAGACGTGCAAAACAAATAAATCAGTAAACAGAAGACTCGCCGCGGAATTTCAGTTCAAATGAGGTCGCACGAGATCAATTGCGGATTTTGATTTTTTCGGGGCCATCCATCAGCCATGGGTCCAGCTCAAAATTAGTCTGCTCAACAGAGAGCAGCCATCAGCGAATGCCTAGCAACTTGGCCATAGGATTTGAATCGATCAGGGAGTCAGGTATAGTTCGAAGCGGTGGGGATTCGTATTTTTTTCAGATTTTAATCAAAATTTAACAAGCGTAAAGCAACATAGCCTTCCCTAAATATTTCATAAATTTCGAAAATTGCATTGAGGTTTAGTCGAAGATTAACAAAAAATTTCAAACGAGCAGGAGCGGGCCGAAGGCGAATGAAAATAATGATGATAAATAATAATAAATAAGAGTCCTGCAGTAAAAAGCAGCGTCAGTCAGCACCACCACAACTCAACATCTGGGCAGCCGGCAACAACGCGAACTGCGAGATAAACAGGCGAAGCTAAACGTGTTCGAAAATAGTAACAAAATGTAAAGCGGGCTCGAGTTGGACCAAGGGGCGAAGCTGAATAAACGAGGAAAAAAAGCGAGAGGCGCGTTTGAACGGGGGATCAGGAAGAAGCTAAACAGTAAATCAATAATAGCTGAATTGCCAGTCTTTCCTATTTGAATTTTGAAAAAAGCGAATTCCCACTTCAGCATTAGAAAGCCTGCGGCCGAAAATACTTGAATAAATAACGTTAGCATAATCGCTTAAGGGCTACTAGTCAGCGAGCCAAGTGAGTAGCGCAGTGCGTATAAAACTGCTAATTTTATCCAGAAGAAACCAGCCGGCTTCAGCAGTTGAGGCCGTAGCCCAGGCCGCCCGGAATGGCGAACGGGAACGGATTGGCGGACAGCAGCTGCGTCAGCGCGTCCGTTCCGCTGGCCGGGACGGCGCCGGCGGTTGAAACGGCCGGGCCTGACAGGCCGGCGGCGGCGCTGGTGGCCGTCAGTGAGGCGGCAGAGCTGGCCGCTCCCGGCGACTGCAAGCTGCTGCTGCTGGGCGCGCAGGCGTAGAAAATCGAAGATCGGGGGCACCTCGGCACTGGCCGGCAGGTTCAGCGCCGCCTTGATGGCCTGGTCGTCCAGGGGCGGGCAGGCGGCCATCACGGCCGGATCCGGCGACAGAGAGCGGCCCGTCATGGCAGCGATGAGGTGCAGCTGCTGGGTCAGCAGCCAGTAGCGGCGCCGCTGCTCCCCGAGCAGCCCCTGGCCAGTTGGAGCAGCGCCCATTGCGGAAGCTGAAGTCGACTGAGACGAACTGGGCACTGACAGGCGCCGGCCGGAACTGCGGACTGGCCGGGGCGACAAGGCAGCGATGGCGGCGGCGGCGCTGTGCTGGTGCTGGTGATGGTGCTGGTGCCCGGTTGCGGCAGCGTGGGCGGCAGCCGCAGCAGCTGCGGCAGCGGCAGCGGCAGCAGCGGATGGGCTGGTGTCAAAGTCGCCAGCTAACGGTGGTGGCGGCGGCGGGAAGGAGTGGCGCATGCGGCTCGGCGTGGTGTGCCGACGCTGCTGCACGGCGCCAGGGCTGCCGCGGCCGACCAGTTCCGATGGCGGGGAGGCGGCAGCGGCGGCGGCAGTAGCCCTCGAGACAATTGGAGAGGTGACGCTGCGCACGGACATCGCCTCGTCGTCGCCCGTCGTCTGTGTGGCAATAGTTGCAGTGCGGACGGCACGGGCTTCCTCAGAGCACTTGAGCTCCTCGAGGAGGCGAATTAGGTCCTCCTCCTCCTTGGCGATCGCATCCTCGTCCTTTGGTGGCAACGGTGCGGCATCCTTGGCCTCCGGGCCGAGGATTTTCTTGCGCAGGTAGTTGCGAATGTGCAGCGGCGGGTGGAAGAACATGTCCAAATTGATCTCGCGCCGGGCCGTCGGGTCCATGTGCTGGCAGGCGCAGTCACCGTACAGCACAAAGTTTTTACAGCAGATGACAAGGCCGGCCGGAAATGACTCGTAGAGAAATCTCGGATGGAATATGCGGACCCGCTTGGCGGGATGGGCCAGCATGCAGTCGCCCTTGCAGCCACTGTTTTCCAGGAAACTCCTGGCATACCGGGTGCATGTAGGGGCCATGGATGTAATGGTTGAATACTTCTCGCGGCAGGTAGGCCATTTCGTGTATTGGTGGGAGGCCGCGCTCTCGGGCTTGAGTCTTGTCGGGTTTCGTCGGCCTTGTAAGTTCTTACTCTGAGAAGGAAAGAGCGGTAATGTGGTCTTTAAACTGTTCTCTCCGCCTCAAACCCGACCATAACCCCACCTCACTCCCAAACCCTTCTGCTCTGGCTGTGGGGGATTAAGCCGTTTGACTCACAGCCAATCAGCAAGAAGCTCTGGTCACGTGAACTCTCACACTTAGCTCTGTCATAAGCGTGTCTTGAAACGGTAAAATTTCAGCAGCATTTGTTTAATGCAAGCGAGACGACTCAGGTGGGCTGAGGTTGGTGATAATTGCCTTAATTGGCCAATTGATTTTTTTCACTAAAGTGTACAATCAATTTTCTGACTAACTTTTCATTCCAGCCAGGCCCGCACACGCCTTCACCCACCCCACTCCGTCATTCCTTGTCCATTCTTAGCCCAACCCATTGGCTACCCCAAAAAGTTTCAGCACGAAGCTGGAGGGTGCGAAAAGGCCAGCCAGCGTAAACAACTGATAAGGTTGTGCCATTTCCATTGGATGCGTTCCGCGACACTATAAGTCTGATCAGTTTTAACGTTTCCATCAAGTCAATAAGTTTGACCAGTCGGCTGGGTACAATATAATTATTAAAATCATTAATTAATTAATGAATTTAATCACTGAATCATTTAATACTTCGGACAGCAGATTTTTCTCGGAAAAAAAAACATAAAATCTTAATTGCAGCGCTCCCTCACCAGCCGCTCTTCCGCCACCATTCCTCACTTCGTCTGCCCTAACTATTCAATGCAAGTTGAGTCAATTTGAGAACTGAGTCACTTTCAAAAAGAGATGCAAAAATTTTCTCACCCCTGGAGCTAAGGGTTGCGACTTTTCAATGTTGCTGAATAAAAGTCTCATAAGTTGTGACTGTTCACACCGAAAGACACAAAAAGAAAGTTCGAAAGTTCACATCGCCATCTGGATTTACAAGCTTTAACCAATTACATTTTCCTTTGTACGAATTACCCGCTTTAATACACAGAAAATTTTCAATACAAAAAAGAAGTCCAGGTCCTGTATAAGAAAAACCGGCAGGATATTGAATTCATCTGAATTAAAGCAAACAAAGACAAAGACCGCCATTTGAACACAATAAACAGGCAAGCTAATTTTACTCATGCCCTTAGCGCACCCATAATCAAAACTAGAAGGCGCTCTCAAGCAGTTAAGTTATGAATACTTTGATAGAAGCCAGGATGCGCAAGCCGCACTTCGGGCAGTCGGCCCTCGAGCTGACGCAGCTGCTGCAAAGCAAAAAGTGCGCACACGGTAGCGTCACGCGATCTCGGGTGCGCTCTCCACACTGCAAGCACTTTTCGCTCTCGGCTGCAGCCGAGGGAACTGTGTCCCCCTCTTCCTCCACCGATATCTCAGACTGGAGTACCGCAGGGCTGCACTTCTTGGAGACCTCAGCCTTACTCGTATGAGCGCGAGCGGCTTGAGCGGATGTGTGAGCTGCTTGGGGAGTTTCGGTCTCGGGCCTCTGCTGCTGCAGCCGTGTTGTCTGGCCCTGCTGCTCTTCTGTCTGTCTGTGCTGCTCTCCTGTCTGTCTCTGCTGCTCTCCTGTCTGTCTGTGCTGCTCTCCTGTCTGTCTGTGCTGCTCTCCTGTCTGTCTGTGCTGCTCTCCTGTCTGTCTGTGCTGCTCTCCTGTCTGTCTCTGCTGCTCTCCTGTCTGTCTGTGCTGCTCTCCTGTCTGTCTCTGCTGATCTCCTGTCTGTCTCTGCTGATCTCCTGTCTGTCTCTGCTGCTCTCCTGTCTGTCTCTGCTGCTCTCCTGTCTGGCCCTGCTGCTCTCCTGTCTGTCTGTGCTGCTCTCCTGTCTGTCTCTGCTGCTCTCCTGTCTGTCTGTGCTGCTCTCCTGTCTGTCTGTGCTGCTCTCCTGTCTGTCTCTGCTGATCTCCTGTCTGTCTCTGCTGCTCTCCTGTCTGTCTGTGCTGCTCTCCTGTCTGTCTCTGCTGCTCTCCTGTCTGTCTCTGCTGATCTCCTGTCTGTCTCTGCTGCTCTCCTGTCTGTCTCTCCTGCTCTCCTGTCTGTCTCTGCTGCTCTCCTGTCTGTCTCTGCTGATCGCTCGACGCTCCCGTCTCCTCTAGCGAGGCCTCGACGCTGATCACGTCACTCCAGTCGGGCCGCAGCTCGTCCAGCTCGTGGATCAGCTCGATGAGGTCGCCCGGCCTGTCGGGCAGCTGGCCGCCCCGAGTCATGAAGTGCCGGCATGCGCTGAACAGCACGCAGCTCCTGGCGAAGCCGAACGACTCCGCCACACCGAGCATCGATCTGCGCTCGTGCAGGTCGCTCCTCAGCTTGGCGAGCGCGCGTCTCAGCTTGGCCGAGCTCGACGCCACCCGCTCGTGTCGCTCGCTCAGCATCCCGTGAGCCACCTTGAGCAGCGTGAGCAGCTCGCACCGGTCGCCCAGCTGGTCGTGAAGTCGCAGCGGCCCCGGCGTCGCCTCCTGTCGAGTCGGCCTCACCGGAAGCCGGCAGCCGCAGTGGAAGCAGCACGCCGCTCCGGCCGCCTCGTCAGCCAGGAAGAACCCAGCGTCCGCCCAACGAGACCTGGCCGCCTCATCCAGGTAGGCCGCCGACCTCAGCGACCGCAGGCGGCTCGAGTGCGAGGCGAAGGCTGGGAACCTGGCGGCGGTGACGCAGAAACAGCAGGCTGCCTGGAATAAAAATATTGCTCAATATAGTAAGCAGGCTAGGTGCTTTGGCATCTCACAGCCATTTAGCAAAACAGCTAATGCATACCAATGACATAGTCGGGGCTGAATCGCCTCAGCTTTTCCTGGGTCTGCTGATCAAAGGCGGCATTGCGCAGCATTCAGGGCCCGACCCGGCTCTTCCGGGTCTCTCAACTGGAGTAGCGCTGAGCTTCTCTGACGAACAAAATATTTTCTGCCTTATTTTTTTGCCCTGCTGGCCGTTCAGCTTTTATTGGCCCTCTCTTCAAACCGGCTGCTTTGCTTTCCAACTGGATCCGAGATCTCTGCCCCCTTTCCGTCTTTTTTGCCAATGCGCTGTGAAACAAATGTACTACGTGGCATGAATGCCCGCCACTCACCAAGTAGCGTAGGGCTGGTCTATGGTCGATTCTATTTATAGGCAAAGCTCTGATTCAATACAAATGTACGCGCATTAAAAATTATTTTTCAGATCCCTGCTTATGTGGGAGACTGCATGGAGAGAGGTAGCGAAGTTGAGAGGTAGCGAAGTTGAGAGGTAGCGAAGATGAGAGGTAGCGAAGGTGAGAGGTAGCGAAGGTGAGAGGTAGCGAAGGTGAGAGGTAGTGAAGGTCAGGTGAGAGAGGCTGCAGAGGGTAGCAAAGAGCAGGTCAGGTGAGAGAGGCTGCAGAGGGTAGCAAAGAGCAGGTCAGGTGAGAGAGGCTGCAGAGGGTAGCAAAGGGCAGGTCAGGTGAGAGAGGCTGCAGAGGGTAGCAAAGAGCAGGTCAGGTGAGAGAGGCTGCAGAGGGTAGCAAAGGGCAGGTCAGGTGAGAGAGGCTGCAGAGGGTAGCAAAGGGCAGGTCAGGTGAGAGAGGCTGCAGAGGGTAGCAAAGGGCAGGTCAGGTGAGAGAGGCTGCAGAGGGTAGCAAAGAGCAGGTCAGGTGAGAGAGGCTGCAGAGGGTAGCAAAGGGCAGGTCAGGTGAGAGAGGCTGCAGAGGGTAGCAAAGGGCAGGTCAGGTGAGAGAGGCTGCAGAGGGTAGTGAGGGGGAGGTCAGGTGAGAGAGGCTGCAGAGGGTAGCGAGGGGGAGGTCAGGTGAGAGAGGCTGCATAGGGTAGCGAGGGGGAGGTCAGGTGACATTCAAACAGCAAGTGACCGCAACTTCTCTGCTGAGGCCAGCTATGCCGCATTGAGGAATTTGAGGAATCTCATTGGTTAGCCACTCCAAATTGTCACCTATTAAACTCAAATGTCGTCAACAAAACAAATTTATTTTCAGGCCAGGGTTACCCGTGATATTGCAGTCTCATTGTGTCACAATGCAATTAGCTTTCCTTATCAGTAAATAAAGCTGCGTTATGCGTCTGTGCAACTACAGAGTACGGTGAGTGATGAAAGACAAACAGAAACTATTTACTATGAACAGCTTGCAGTGACGCAAATAAAATAAAAGCGTTTATGGACGTCAACATTCAAATATCAGGAGTTTTATTTTCGAGGCATTTTTAAAGTCCATTTAAGCAAGCAAAACAGTAAACAATGATTTCTGTGAAAAAATAAATATCCATTTCAACAAATCCGAAGGCAAGAAACCAACAAAGAAGTTAAAATAGTTTGGAAAGCATCCTAAATTAATGAAAAAGCACTGAAAGTCTCGAAAAGCTACCAAAATTGATCAAACATGATTTATGCGATAAATGCTTTGATAGAAGCCAGGATGCGCGAGCCGCACTTCGGGCAGTCGGTCCTCGAGCTGATGCAGCTGCTGCACAGCAGAAAGTGCGCACACGGTAGCGTCACGCGATCTCGGGTGCGCTCTCCGCATTGCAAGCACTTTTCGCTCTAGGCTGCAGCCGAGGGAACTGTGTCCCCCTCTTCCTCCACCGATATCTCAGAGTGGAGTAACGCAGGGCTGCACTTCTTGGAGACCTCAGCCTTACTCGTATAAGCGCGAGCGGCTTGAGCGGATGTGTGAGCTGCTTGGGGAGTTTCGGTCTCGGGCCTCTGCTGCTGCAGCCGTGTTGTCTGGCCCTGCTGCTCTTCTGTCTGTCTGTGCTTCTCTCCTGTCTGTCTCTGCTGCTCTCCTGTCTGTCTGTGCTGCTCTCCTGTCTGTCTGTGCTGCTCTCCTGTCTGTCTCTGCTGCTCTCCTGTCTGTCTGTGCTGCTCTCCTGTCTGTCTCTGCTGATCTCCTGTCTGTCTCTGCTGATCTCCTGTCTGTCTCTGCTGCTCTCCTGTCTGTCTCTGCTGCTCTCCTGTCTGGCCCTGCTGCTCTCCTGTCTGTCTGTGCTGCTCTCCTGTCTGTCTGTGCTGCTCTCCTGTCTGTCTCTGCTGCTCTCCTGTCTGTCTGTGCTGCTCTCCTGTCTGTCTCTGCTGATCTCCTGTCTGTCTGTGCTGCTCTCCTGTCTGTCTCTGCTGATCTCCTGTCTGTCTGTGCTGCTCTCCTGTCTGTCTGTGCTGCTCTCCTGTCTGTCTCTGCTGCTCTCCTGTCTGTCTCTGCTGCTCTCCTGTCTGTCTCTGCTGATCTCCTGTCTGTCTCTGCTGCTCTCCTGTCTGTCTCTGCTGATCGCTCGACGCTCCCGTCTCCTCTAGCGAGGCCTCGACGCTGATCACGTCACTCCAGTCGGGCCGCAGCTCGTCCAGCTCGTGGATCAGCTCGATGAGGTCGCCCGGCCTGTCGGGCAGCTGGCCGCCCCGAGTCATGAAGTGCCGGCATGCGCTGAACAGCACGCAGCTCCTGGCGAAGCCGAACGACTCCGCCACACCGAGCATCGATCTGCGCTCGTGCAGGTCGCTCCTCAGCTTGGCGAGCGCGCGTCTCAGCTTGGCCGAGCTCGACGCCACCCGCTCGTGTCGCTCGCTCAGCATCCCGTGAGCCACCTTGAGCAGCGTGAGCAGCTCGCACCGGTCGCCCAGCTGGTCGTGAAGTCGCAGCGGCTCCGGCGTCGCCTCCTGTCGAGTCGGCCTCACCGGAAGCCGGCAGCCGCAGTGGAAGCAGCACGCCGCTCCGGCCGCCTCGTCAGCCAGGAAGAACCCAGCGTCCGCCCAACGAGACCTGGCCGCCTCATCCAGGTAGGCCGCCGACCTCAGCGACTGCAGGCGGCTCGAGTGCGAGGCGAAGGCTGGGAACCTGGCGGCGGTGACGCAGAACAGCAGACTGCCTGGAAGGATTAAAGATTATCGTAACTTATGAGGATTGAGGATAGCAACAGAAAGCCAACTGCTGCCCGTATAGAAGGGATTTGGCAATCAAGCAGCGAAGTAAAACTCACTTTTTCTATAAAACGTTTCGACGCCGGCAAGTCTTGTCTCCATCGTTCTGCTGAAAACAGGCATTTTTCCTAAGGTTCGAAAGCAAGATTTTGCCTTCTTAATGGCTTTCAATGTGAGTGTTTTGGCTCGCGTTTTCTATGGACTCTGTTTTATAGACCTTTTAAGTGCGTACATTCCAGAAATAGAACGTGGGCGGTACATGGAAAAGTTTTTCTTAGCTGACGTACAAATGTCGTTGCCAGCGGAATTCCAGAATTAGCCACATGATTCACTTGGCATTGTACCCCGCGTACCCCGCAGGGGTTGGCAAGTACAGCGCAATGACAGCGACCAAATAAGTGTTATTCGCTTGACCCTTCAAACTGGGACCTACAAGTGTTATCAAATCGGCAGTAATTTCTTATTTGTACATGTGCAAGTTGCCTAAAGGTTTAATGGACGCCAAGATTGGTTTTTGGAGATGCCAAAGAACAGCCAAGATCAGCGGCTAATTATCAAACAGTTTTGGAACAGCCTCGCAAGCAAATAATAAAGATCATAAAGATCATATCGATCATATAGATGGGCTAATGCATGAACAACTGCAGAGACAGACGGGAGAGCAGCAGAGACAGACTGGAGAGCAGCAGAGACAGACAGGAGAGCAGCAGAGACAGACAGGAGAGCAGCAGAGACAGACAGGAGAGCAGCAGAGACAGACAGGAGAACAGCAGAGACAGACAGGGGAGCAGCAGAGACAGACAGGAGAGCAGCAGAGACAGACAGGAGAACAGCAGAGACAGACAGGGGAGCAGCAGAGACAGACGGGAGAGCAGCAGAGACAGACTGGAGAGCAGCAGAGACAGACAGGAGAGCAGCAGAGACAGACAGGGGAGCAGCAGAGACAGACAGGAGGAGCAGCAGAGACAGACAGGAGAGCAGCAGAAACAGACGGGACAGATGGGAGAGCAGCAGAGTACCTGGAACTCGTTGTAGTCGTCAGAAACTCATTCAGAAAATAATCACTAGCAGCTCAAGCTTAACTATCAATTGTTTACTGTGGCATAATTAAATCAATTATTCCATTGATTTAATTTTCTCCAAAAAGTACCAAGCAGACTGCAAAAATCAAGGGAAATTTTCGTAATTAAATGTCAGCCGTATCTGATGTACTTCGTATATTTTATTTTACGAGCATAGATTTCGCTCCCGCTCACTCGTATATTCCAATGCCACACGAATCAATTCGCTGCATCGGTGAAGCTCTAGTCGCAAGCCGATGACGAGTTTTCTGAAAGTGGGAAAGGATTTGATAAAAATCTAGTGAAATATTGTTCATCGGCTCTCACACCTTCCCCTGTCTCTCACGCTCTCCCCTGTCTCTCCCACCTTCCCCTGTCTCTCACACCTTCCCCTGTCTCTCACACCTTCCCCTGTCTCTCACACCTTCCCCTGTCTCTCACACCTTCCCCTGTCTCTCACACCTTCCCCTGTCTCTCACACCTTCCCCTGTCTCTCACACCTTCCCCTGTCTCTCACACCTTCTCCTGTCTCCCACACCTTCCCCTGTCTCTCACACCTTCTCCTGTCTCTCACACCTTCTCCTGTCTCTCACACGTTCTCCTGTCTCTCACACCTTCCCCTGTCTCTCACACCTTCTCCTGTCTCTCACACCTTCTCCTGTCTCTCACACCTTCTCCGGTCTCTCCCGCTCTCCCCTGTCTCTCACACTTTAAAATCTGTTTGTCAAAATCTCCCTCCAGGCTCTCCTTCCGCTCACCCGGACGTTGCCGCGGCCGGATCTTCCTGGCGCCGTCGGCCAGCCGGCAGAAGCTCGGGCTGTGCTCCGCGTCGCACGCGCACGTCCCGCACAGCACCTGCCGCCTAAGGAAGGCCCTGCTGTACTCGGCGGTGTTCTCGGCAGGCGTCAGCCTGGTGCAGCGGCCCCCAGTCGACTGGGGCGTCTCTCCCAGGGGGCAGGGATTCGGCGGGCTGCACAGCTTACAACATCGGCCCGTGGGGGGCGGCGGCAGGTGAAAGTCCAACGTCTCGTTCTGCGGGAGCGTCGCCTCCTGAGCCGTCAGCTGCGTCCACAGCCGGTCGGCGGCAGCTTTTTGAGCCGCGCCTGACCTAGGCGGCCGAGTCGCCTGATTGCTCGCCCGCAGCAGACTTTTGAAGCGGGCTTCCAGACGGTCGAGAAAGGCCTCATCTCGGACTGACAGTGACATCGAGCAGGCAAGCGGCAGCAGCAGCCGCAGCCACAGCAGCAAATGCAGGCTATTCCGCATGGCAACCGTAGATCTTCGCGCAAAGTTTTTTTTGCGATCAATAAACAGTAGCTAGAATCGCTCCGCGCTTTAAGGCACAGAAATTGCGGCGGAGCGGAGCGGTTCGCTACAATTTCCACGGCTCGACCAAGGATCAGTACGAGATAGCTAGCTATGAAAGAATGTCTCCCTAAGGCAAAGTGAGCCTTGGTTAGCGGAACAATTTCGTGAAATTCAGGATTAGCTAAGGCTGTGAGCACTGTATAAGTCCCAATTAGTCTCAATCTTTAGCGAAAAAAAAGAAATTTGCACTGCAGCTTTGTCCTGCTTCAATAAACGATTTTACTTGGCTAGCTACTTAGTAGGACAAAGTAGTATGCAGCGCGTATGAACCACCGCGACTATTTTTAGCTACATGTAACAAAGCCATCACAGTTGCTGCAGCCAATACCAAAGTAGCATCTAAGCCAAATTAAGATCCCTAATTGGGGATCTCAGGTGGGTGTTGCTGCGAGCCTCAGCAACAACTTATAAAGAGAACAGCGCGCGTGGCCTGCTCGAGTTGCGCTGGTTCGAAAATTTCAAGTTGCCTGGCAGAAGAGGCCAACCGACCAGGACTCGATTCTCGCGCAAACAGAAGATGCCGATCTGCAGTCAACAGGCGGGCGGACTGCGCCTCATCCCGCTGCTGCTGGCGGTGACCCTGGCGGCGGCGTCGGTGGCCGAGTCGCTGGGCTGGGCCGACCCGCCGCCCCCCTCGCCGGTGTCGAAGCGGCTGCTCCGGCTGATCTCGTCACAGCTGTCCTACCAGCCGCAGCAGCGGCAGCAGCTTCTCCAGCTGCGCCGGCAGCGGCTCATCAACGGCTGGCTGCTGATGGCCAGCGACAGCGGCAGGGGGGACGACGACGACGCCGGCAGCGGGCGCAGCGTCATGAGATTCGGCTGAGGAGTTGCGAACTGATTCCAGATAATTTAGCTCGAATGTGTCCCCCACAGCTGGCTGCCGCTACCGAGTGAGCTGGCAGTCAAATTGATCCCCGATTCAATAAAACAAACTTTGCCAACCGGTTAGCATCAGAAACACGCCCACCTCTTTCAATTTTCTTGCGTCTTAAAATGGATGAATGACCTACAAATTTTTTTGGCTAGGCCAGCCTGTAAACTGGAGCTCGTCGGCGGCCTGGCAATCGGATTAGGCGCCAAGATAATCCGACAGGGGGGCGTGACGTGGGTGGGAGAAGCCTGACTCGCCCAAGGAGACCCGCCCAAACCCGCGCGCTGCAGCCGGGAGACCCGCCCCGTCCGTGTCCTCCGATCTCAGTGTCAAGTCAAAGGCCAGGACAGGCGGAGTGCCAGGCTGAAGGTGATTTCCGACTGAGATGAAACACATGACACAGCGAGCCGAGATGCACTTGAACAAAGACCCCAGCTGCAGGGACAGGCGAAATTCAGCAAGGCAATAGTGAAAGCCTCCACAAGCATTTCTCAAGATTCACTGGCAGGCTCGGTGAGCGCCAAAGCCGAACCGGAAACAGTTTATTTCTGGAAGCAGAAAACGGCAAAAACAGAGGCGGCAGCGCTCCAAAAAGCAAATGCGGGAGCTCACCAGCCGATAATGAATGGACGCTCGAACAGGGTGGCGGCTAAGTATTAAAAAAGGAAGAACAAAAACAGGGGGGATTCTCATCGACAAAAGCGGAAAAATTGCAGGGGCAGCAATACTGGAACTGACTGGAGATGATATAATTGAAAAGCAGAAACTGTTTAATAAGGCAAAACACTGGGCCAAACGCGGGTAATCAACGAGCGCACACGGGCCCGAAGCCGCTCAGTGCTGCTCCTGGGAATCTGGCTGCTCGCCTCTCTTCTTTTTCTGCTGCTGCTGCTGCTTCTGCTTGCTCAGCATGTCGCACAGATTGCGCAGCAGCCGGATCTCAGCCTCGGCGCCCTCCATCTCCGACAGCATCTCCGTGGCGCTGGCAACCAGATCCTGCATCTCCAGGCTGCAGAGCTCGGCCTCCTCCCTGCATGCGGGCGTTATTTAAGGTGGAATTCAGCAGCAATCAGACTAATGGATTCTATTTATAGAAACAAACATATGACGTCATTTTCTATTTATGGAAACCCTAGATTTTTTGGTACCAGTACATAGAAAAATGGAAAAACTTATAGAACAAAACCGATCACAATAAACCCTTCTCTTTTGGGCTAGAGACAAGCAAATGACGTAATGTACTTTTTATATTTCAGGTACAGACAGATGACGTCAGATTCTATTTATGGCAACAATATGCGCAATTCTACCAGAAACTTAAGATTAAGCAAAGATCTATCGGAAGAAAGCATTTTTCACCCTGAAAAAAACACGACGAAATGAAAAATGACATTTTCCAAAAAACATTTAGAATCATAAGCAAAATCTGGGAGCACGTGACGACAAACCAAGAAGGCGCTATTTAGCTAAGAGGCTGGCTCAGCTGGCCTCTAAAATTTAGAGAGGGGCGTAAACAGACCGCGGCAACTGGGCTGATGTGCCAGGATTGTCACATGGCCAGCCGGTGCCACAGCTGGCAGAGGAAATGACAGCTGAAGGAATGCTGCTGCTGAGACGCCCAAAACCCGTGATGATTGGACAAATGCGGGCGAAACCAAGGAGACAGCCATCGCTGATTGATCGGAGGGGGCCAGGTGCGAGCGCGAATACTCAAGCCTCAGACTAATTAAGGGTATTCGAGCGGCTCATATGTTCGAATTTCGGTTTTCCAGTGTTTGTCAAGAACTCATTTTCTGGATGATACGCTCGTACTGGGTGAATGGCGGCAGCGAAATGATTGTTTAACAGGGTTCGGACTGCATTAGGGACTAAGTTGGGACTCGCATTCTTTGATTAAAAAACAGCGTTTCAACACTAGAAGGTAAAGTTATGGATTGGGAAGAAGAGATTCTGAGCTAGGTAATGGGATTTTTACTTGAATACGGAAATATTGCATTCAGGACTTTGAATGGGATCCCTGGATTCGGGACTGGGATTCCATGATTCGGGGCGGGGATTGTCGGATTCGGGACGGGGATTATCGGATTCGGGACTGGGATTATCGGATTCGGGACTGGGATTATCGGACTCGGGACTGGGACTCTTATATTCAATGACAGGGTCAATGATTGGCACTAACCGCTCCAGCTGCACCAGCTCGTCCACCAAGGCTTCGGAGTGGGCAGCCAGCTTAGAGCGCAGCCGAGCTTCAATCGATTCGCCGTCGGTGTCGCCTTCATCGCCGACCTCAGCAGCCTCCCCATTGACGTCTTCGTCCGCAACGTCTTTGTCGCCGCTCTCAAGCAGGCTGGCGATATCCGCGCCGACCTGGTCGTCCTCGTCAACCGGTTCGGGCGGCTCGTCCAGCACCTGCAGCGCGCTGACGATGTTCTCCACGGCCTTGGTCAGCTTGGCCTGCATGCCGGCGCGATAGGCCTCGCCGAATTTCACCAGGCAGTCGCGGCTCGACGCATCGTCCACAGCATTTGACGGCTCCGGGTTCTGCTGGCACTCAGTCCGCGGCTCCTTGTCGACCTCCTTGAATAGTGACGGGTTGTTCGGTGACGCAAGACGCAGCACAAGCCAGGCCTAGCAGCTACAGGTAAGACTTGCTTTTTCCTCTACATGATCAAGCCATTTTGTGCAAATCACGTGACCTTTTTTGTCAGCTGTGCCGGGATTTTTTGATATTGGCTGCCATGCGTTGCGAGTAACTCAATGTGGGAACCAGGTTTATTCTAACTTGTGAGACCCGTGAATTTTGTGTTAGGAGAAATAACTTTCATGTCACGTGATAGTTTGTCACAGAGTGAGTCATCAAAATTTCTTCCATCAAGTGATCATTCCGTAAGTCACGTGACCTTGATGTCGGAGCCACCTGCCCTTGGGCATTCAAGCCACGATGTCCGCATGCGAGTCACGTGGTCATGATCGGTTTTCAGTCATGTGACAATTAACTGTGCGTCATGTGACCAGGAATTGCTAGCCGTGAAATGCTATTTGTAATGTGAGCAAACATTGCTTTGCCACTGAGCACGATGGGATGGCTAAACGTGCAAGGTTATTTAAACAAATTATGGGTCGATCGGTCAGGCAATGAGTCAGAGTAATAAAACTGAACTGCGACAAGCCTACTCTGTCGATAGTAGGCCGACAGAAATGACTCCAATAATAACAATCCAGACTTGTTTATTCAGTGCGCACGCAGCTAAACAGTTTCGCATGCGGTCTTTAACAAAAAAATCAGATTAAAATAACAAAATTAGACCAATATGCAGCAGGTAGCATAGGAAAGTGCGGAGCAAGTGAATTAACGATAAGAATTAATTTGAACCAAAGGTGCCGGATAATACACAGTGATAGAATAGCAATAGAAGAAGCCAAGAGGGGACTAGGCGAGTGAGCAACTGGTTAGCAACTAATAATTTTTAACACTTGCTCTCCAGCGCAAAAGCAGTACTGTGCTAAGGCTACTGCAGCCATGCGGCATACTTAATAAAAAAGAATAAATAACAACATGAAAATCGGCTATAGCGAGAGCAGATGGAGTCTAATACAATAACGCAGCGGTTGAGTTGCCTATGGAAGGGACTAGATTCAGCAAAAACACTGGAAACAAAAGTTTTTTGTTCAATAAATAATAGCTCAAAAGTGATGTTCTGGTCATTGACAATCAGTCATAGCCTGTTCTGGTCATTGACAATCAGTCATAGCCTGTTCTGTTCATTGATAATCAGTCATAGCCTGTTCTGGTCATTGACAATCAGTCATAGCCTGTTCTGGTCATTGATAATCAGTCATAGCCTGTTCTGGTCATTGACAATCAGTCATAGCCTGTTCTGGTCATTGACAATCAGTCATAGCCTGGTCTGGTCATTGATAATCAGTCATAGCCTGTTCTGGTCATTGATAATTAGTCATAGCCTGTTCTGGTCATTGACAATCAGTCATGGCCTGTTCTGGTCATTGACAATCAGTCATAGCCTGTTCTGGTCATTGATGATCAGTCATAGTCTGTTCTGGTCATTTACAGTCAGTCATAGTCTGTTCTGGTCATTTACAGTCAGTCAAAGCCTGTTCTGGTCATTGACAATCAGTCATAGCCTGGTCTGGTCATTGAAAATCAGTCATAGCCTGTTCTGGTCATTGAAAATCAGTCATAGCCTGTTCTGGTCATTGAAAATCAGTCATAGCCTGTTCTGGTCATTGAAAATCAGTCATAGCCTGTTCTGGTCATTGAAAATCAGTCATAGCCTGTTCTGGTCATAGAAAATCAGTCATAGCCTGTTCTGGTCATTGAAAATCAGTCATAGCCTGTTCTGGTCATTGAAAATCAGTCATAGCCTGGTCTGGTCATTGACAATCAGTCATAGCCTGTTGTGGACCAGTCAACGCCGCTCAGCACCGATCGTCAACATTCAGCGACTCCGGCCAGGCGTCCACCCGCACCCTGGGCAGCTGGCCGTCAAACAGCCGGTCCAGCCAGTTAGGGAGGCCCGCCAGCAGGTCCCGCTCGAACAGCGGGGCGTCCGGCTCGCTCAGCGGATCATCGAATCCGCTGGCGCCGCTGTCGCGTCCTCGACGCCGACGCTTCAGCGTGGCGGCCTCGCCGTCGTAGTCGTCGGATGAGTCCTCGGAGGATTCGTCACTATCGTGCAGGCCGAGAAATCGGCAGTCGAATTGGCGCTGCATGGCCGACCGGATCTTCGGGTGGTAGATGCAGAAGTACCTGCGGGGTTGAGGGCGATTCTCATGGAGATTGAGGGCGATTCTCATGGAGATTGAGGGGCGATTCTCATAGGCATTGAGGGGCGATTCTCATGGTGATTGAGGAGCAATTCTCATGGAGATTGAGGGGCGATTCTAATGTAGGTTGAGGGGCGATTCTCATGGAGATTGAGGGGCGATTCTCATGGAGATTGAGGGGCGATCTCATAGAGATTGAGGGGCGATTCTCATGGAGATTGAGGGGCGATTCTCATGGAGATTGAGGGGCGATTCTCATGGAGATTGAGGGGCGATTCTCATAGAGATTGAGGGGCGATTCTCATAGAGATTAGACGCGATTCTCACTAAGATTGTGGAGCGATTCGACAGGCGATTCTAACGGAGGTTGAGACGCAAGGAAAGTACACTAATATTAAAAACTACCAAATATAAAATAAAATTCGATCTCACTTTCGGAAGCCGTTGACGGCAAGGACGGTGCCCGAGCAGTTCCTCGGCCGGATGACCCGATTCTCACCCAGCTTCTTGCCGATGACGAACTCGAGGATTGCGCGGTACCATCCCAGCCGCTCGCCGACGTCCAGCACGGCGAAGCGCAACCGCTCGACGCTGGCAAACGGGGCCAGACAGCGAGCGAAGTCGGCGGCTAGCTTGTCCTTCAGGCTGGCGTCCACGACCAGCACTAGTGAGATTTGGCCCTGCGGACTGGCGCTGATGAGGCGCCGGTAGTTGCTAGGCGTTAGCTCCGACAGCATCCGGCTGTTGTCAGGCCGGCGCCCCGCCGTCTCGAACGGAGTCGGATGCGCCCCGGCCGGCCGGCGCTGCTGGCCGCTGCTGGTCCCGTTGCTATGCTGGTTGCTAGGCGACTTGCGATTAGCAGATCGGAGTTTCTGCTCCTCTAATTGGGCCAGACGGGTCATGATGTACGCCGTACCAATCACCATAGCAACGGTGAGGCCGATGAGCAGCGGGCCGCTCGGATCGATGCCGCGCAGGTGCAGCAGGGCGCGGCCGGCCAGGGTTTGCAGCCGGCGCCAGATTCTGATAGGCAGCGCCGGCCGCGACTCGTCGGCGAACTGCGGGGCGGACGGCTGCACGGCGAGGCCCAGGGAGTCCTCGGCGACGGCGGCGATGGACTCGCGAAGCTGTTCGACGGTTAGGCTGACGTTCCAGCGGCCGGCCAGCCAGCGGTAGCCGACGCGGCTGGAGGTGGCCCGCCAGAGCAGCAGGACGCGGCCGGCGAAGCTGACAGCCGGCTCCTCGGCTGAGCCAAGCGAGCGGAGAAAGTCCAGCTGGGGGTCGGCGTGCAGGTGCACCAGGCGGACGCGCGAGTCCGCGGCGCCGTCGCGACGCCGCCGTTCCCAGCGGCGGGCCTCCCGTCTGGGTTGGCGTTGGCGAATGAGGGGATGAGCGCGGGATTCGGATTCCTCGCCGATAATGAAAGTGCAACTTTGACAAGGGAGGGGCGGAGAGCTGGGAGCAGGTAGCAGCGGGCGAATACTCGTAACAGCAGGTGCAAGCGCGATGTGTATGAGGGTCTATGAGGGACGCAGTTGAGCGGCAGATGTCAAAGAGCCGGCGAAGATCGATCAGAGGGCCGATTAAATAGAAATAGGGAACAGATGAGATCGGGAGAAGGTTATTAAGGATGAAGCAGGAGGAAGGTGAGGGAGAGACAGGGAAGTAGAAGGTAAGAGAGAAGGTGAGGGTGAGATAGGAGGGAGAAGATGAGTGAGAGACAGGAGGGAGAAGGTGAGGGAGGGACAGGAGGGAGAAGGTGAGGGAGAGACAGGAGGGAGAAGGTGAGGGAGGGACAGGAGGGAGAAGGTGAGGGAGAGACAGGGGGAGAAGGTGAGGGAGGGACAGGAGGGAGAAGGTGAGGGAGAGACAGGAGGGAGAAGGTGAGGGAGGGACAGGAGGGAGAAGGTGAGGGAGAGACAGGGGGAGAAGGTGAGGGAGGGACAGGAGGGAGAAGGTGAGGGAGAGACAGGAGGGAGAAGGTGAGGGAGGGACAGGAGGGAGAAGGTGAGGGAGGGACAGGAGGGAGGTGAGGGAGAGACAGGGGGAGAAGGTGAGGGAGAGACAGGAGGGAGAAGGTGAGGGAGAGACAGGGGGAGAAGGTGAGGGAGGGACAGGAGGGAGAAGGTGAGGGAGAGACAGGGGGGAGAAGGTGAGGGAGAGACAGGGGGGAGAAGGTGAGGGAGAGACAGGAGGGAGAAGGTGAGGGAGAGACAGGGGGAGAAGGTGAGGGAGGGACAGGAGGGAGAAGGTGAGGGAGAGACAGGGGGGAGAAGGTGAGGGAGAGACAGGGGGGAGAAGGTGAGGGAGAGACAGGGGGGAGAAGATGAGGGAGAGACAGGAGGGAGAAGGTGAGGAAGGGACAGGAGGGAGAAGGTGAGGGAGAGACAGGGGAAAGGCGATCACCAGCGGGCTCACCGGAACACAGCCGTAGGCACACCAGTCTCCTCGCCGGGGCGCAGGACGAGCACGGCGCAGAGGAATTTGTCCCTGTAGTTGATCTGGGCGGGGCAGAGCTCCTCGGCCAGTTCAGGCGAGGCCAGCCGGGGCAGGGCGAGGTGCTGCCGGGCCTCCAGCCAGGCGTTCAGGGCGTCGGTCTCCAGCCTGGCCGACTCCAGCCGGCCGACCTCGCCGTCCTCGTCGAACAGCAGCGCGGTCTCCAGGCCGCCGGCCATCCGCCTAGCGGAGCGGAACGACTCGGCAGAGCTGGAGGCAGTGTCGACGTAGGCGAAGGCGAGGCGGTGCCGCCAGGCGTAGGCGGCCATGAGAAAGCGAATCGGCGGGCGGGCCAGCGGCTTGGCGAGCGCCACCCGCGGCCGGTTGTCGGTCCAGCCGGAGAGAAAGGCGGCGGCGCCAGAGTCGGTCAGGGGCGGCAGGGTGTCCACGGGGAACAGGGAGCGGTAGAAGTCGCGCAGGCCGGCGAGAGACAGCTGGCCGGAGAAGTGGTAGGCGACGCCGTCCACCACGCCGACGATGGCGGGCACCTGGTCGATGCGGAGGATCTCGGCCAGGTTGGACGACATGCCCGCGTGCACGACGGCCATGGGGACGCCCAGTGGCAGGAGGTCCTCGGCGAGGCGGCGCCACAGCGGCGCGACGCGCATGCAGGGGAAGCAGAGATCGGCCAAGCCGAACAGCAGGGCCGGGCGGCGCCAGGATTCGGGCGCCAGGCGCACCTGGTACTGGCGCAGGGTGATCTGCTCCAGGGCCGGGCCGCCGGCCTCATCCGACTGCTGCTGGTGTTGGTGGAAGAACTCGGCGAATGGCGAGGCGTGGAAGGAGTGGAAGCTGGGGTGGCGCGGGTCGGCCTGCACGGCGCCGAACATGTCGTACTCGCGGCGCTTGCCGGCGTCGGACAGAATTTCGTAGGCCTCGTTGATCCGTACGAACCTGTCGGAGGCGCCGGGGTCCTTGGACTTGTCCGGATGGTTGGACCTGGCCAGCCGCTTGTAGGCCTGCTTGATCTCCTGCGGCGTCGCCGAGCGGGACACGCCCAGCACGGAGTACAGGTCCTGCTGCTCGGAGCCGGTGCCCGCCGGGAGCAGAGAGCACAGAACAAGCAGGAGCGGCAGCAGCAGCGCCAGTTGCCCAGTTGTTGAGGCGCGAAGTGGCGGCATCGGGCTGACCTGCTGCTGGTGAGTGGGGGCTACCGCTGACTGCCCGGGGCGGTGAGAAACGCGGGCTGAAACAGAGACGGCCCGCTTGTGGATTGGATTCGCGTCCCAGTGAATGCTTTTGAAACTCAAACACAAACTATCTCGTAGAGTAGATATAAACACACTCCGATCCCACCTAACAGAGAATAATCACTCATAAATCCTAGCCTAGCTAAAGAAATCATACACTTTAAAGTTATAAAATAAAACAAATACTCAGATATATTCTCTACAGAGGTACGCTTGCAGAACGCTTAAAAAATATCACTTATGAGAATAGACATACTCAGAAATCTACTCCCGCTGAGAATAGACATACTCAGAAATCTACTCCCGCTGAGAATAGACATACTCAGAAATCTACTCCCGCTAAGAATAGACATACTCAGAAATCTACTCCCGCTGAGAATAGACATACTCAGAAATCTACTCCCGCTGAGAATAGACATACTCAGAAATCTACTCCCGCTGAGAATAGACATACTCAGAAATCTAATCCACTGAGAATAGACAAACTCTGAAATCTAATACACTGATATAGACAAACACAGAAATCTAATCCACTGAGAATAGACGTACTCAGAAATCTAATCCACTAAGAATAGACAAACTCAGAAATCTAATACACTGATATAGACAAACACAGAAATCTAATCCACTGAGAATAGACGTACTCGGAAATCAAATCCACTCAGAATAGACAAACTCGGAAATCTAATCCACTGGAAATAGACACTCAGAAATCTACCCCGCTGAGAACAGACGTACTCAGAAATCTACTCCCGCTGAGAATAGACATACTCAGAAATCTACTCCCGCTGAGAATAGACAAACTCTGAAATCTAATACACTGATATAGACAAACACAGAAATCTATTCCACTGAGAATAGACGTACTCAGAAATCTAATCCACTAAGAATAGACAAACTCAGAAATCTAATACACTGATATAGACACTCAGAAATCTACCCCGCTGAGAACAGACGTACTCAGAAATCTACTCCCGCTGAGAATAGACATACTCAGAAATCTACTCCCGCTGAGAATAGACAAACTCTGAAATCTAATACACTGATATAGACAAACACAGAAATCTATTCCACTGAGAATAGACGTACTCAGAAATCTACTCCCGCTGAGAATAGACATACTCAGAAATCTACTCCCGCTGAGAATAGACATACTCAGAAATCTACTCCCGCTGAGAATAGACATACTCAGAAATCTACTCCCGCTGAGAATAGACATACTCAGAAATCTACTCCCGCTGAGAATAGACATACTCAGAAATCTACTCCCGCTGAGAATAGACATACTCAGAAATCTACTCCCGCTGAGAATAGACATACTCAGAAATCTAATCCACTGAGAATAGACAAACTCTGAAATCTAATACACTGATATAGACACTCAGAAATCTACCCCGCTGAGAACAGACGTACTCAGAAATCTAACCTCAGAAAAAGAGCAGCAAAGGCCAATAATTTCCAACTTGTACTTTTTACATCACTCCAGTATTTTCGTCAAAAGGCAGAAGTCAATGCGAAGCAAAATACAAATCATAGGCAGATAAGCATGCAATTAGGCTCAGTCACGATCGGAATTGAAAAAATAAAGACATTATTAATTGCAAGTAAGCAGAAAAAGCGGGGAAAAACAGACAAGTGTACTTTCTTGAGATTGGTTGCAGCAAGCTGACTAGAAATTAGCGAGAGAAAGTCCATTAGCATCAAATATTATACATTTCACAGTCAAGACGTCCCAGAGCAAAAGCAAAATATTACAGGAGAATCGTTGAAGCACTACTACTAGTATTGGTTTTGACATGCTAAATGAGAATTTGGACGCGCTAGTTGAGACTCTGCCTGCCTCAGCTTGCTTTGAGCCATAGAGCTGGCAGCTGCTGCTGCCATTGCAGCCATAGAGATATTGACACGCAAATTGAGAATTTGACAAGTTCAGAACTTTGCTTCAGTCTGAACCTTTTCTCTGTCACAAAAATCTTGTTTATTTGCCAATTTTCTGCTCCTGGCGCTGCTCAGAATCGCTGGCAGTCGAATGGCTCCACCTGTGAGTTCTGCTGATCGAAGACGACTGATTGAAGCAGTGAATGGCGGGACCTCTGTCAAGGATGCGGCAAGAGTGCTGCAGTTGTCGAGGGCATCTGCTCATCGAATCATGAAGCTGCACAGAGAGGAAGGCAGAATCGAGTCTCTGCCACGAGGTGGTCGAAAGGACGCCAGCTGCAAAGTTGACCTCGAGACGCAGGAATTTCTCACCGGCGAAGTGGAGAGAAATCCGTTCCTGACTCTATCCGAGATGGCCTCACTCGTGAACAGTCACTTTCCTGCAAAGCCAGCCATCACATATCGGACAGTTTTCTTCTGTTTCCTGTTATTCTGCATTGTTTTATTCTCTTATTCTGTTTCCTTTCGAGTCATTTCTCCATTTTTGCGCTATTCGGCCATAAGTGGAGAGCCTGAAACTGAGCTTCGGAATTCAACTCTGCGGTGCATTCTCAATTTGGATGTCAAATTCTCAATTTGCGTGTCAATATCTCTATGGCTGCAATGGCAGCAGCAGCTGCCAGCTCTATGGCTCAAAGCAAGCTGAGGCAGGCAGAGTCTCAACTAGCGCGTCCAAATTCTCATTTAGCATGTCAAAACCAGTAGTAGCAAGCGGTTAGCGCGTCAGTCAAGCCGATAGATCGACACAGAAATAAGTTAGGCTGGCTGGCTGGATTCGCATCGGCCAAAAACATTATGCAAAAGCCATGGTACCAAAGCGGCTGAGCACATTCACAACTCAGCTTGGTGCTTGATTTGCGGAGCAGCCAACTTCATTAGGCAAATTAGCGACATAGTGGGGCGGCTGGATTTCACAGGCTTGGCTTGACGCATCCTTGATAGCAAAGTCCAGCAATAAAGGCACAAGCAGCTTTTTAAAATCAGTTTTAGAGCAGTATTTTTTTAGATAACAGCAACTTTCAGGGACCTTTGAGATTCTCAATTACAGTAATGGGGATTATGGGGATTTGATGGGGATTATTGAGATTCCCCAATTACAGTAACTCGATGGGGATTATTGAGATTCCCCAATTACAGTAACTCGATGGGGATTATTGAGATTCCCCAATTACAGTAACTCGATGGAGATTATTGAGATTCCCCAATTACAGTAACTCGATGGGGATTATTGAGATTCCCCAATTACAGTAACTCGATGGAGATTATTGAGATTCCCCAATTACAGTAACTTGATGGGGATTATTGAGATTCCCCAATTACAGTAACTCGATGGGGATTATTGAGATTCCCCAATTACAGTAACTCGATGGGGATTATTGAGATTCCCCAATTACAGTAACTTGATGGGGATTATTGAGATTCCCCAATTACAGTAACTCGATGGGGATTATTGAGATTCCCCAATTACAGTAACTCGATGGGGATTATTGAGATTCCCCAATTACAGTAACTCGATGGAGATTATTGAGATTCCCCAATTACAGTAACTCGATGGGGATTATTGAGATTCCCCAATTACAGTAACTCGATGGAGATTATTGAGATTCCCCAATTACAGTAACTCGATGGGGATTATTGAGATTCCCCAATTACAGTAACTCGATGGGGATTATTGAGATTCCCCAATTACAGTAACTCGATGGGGATTATTGAGATTCCCCAATTACAGTAACTCGATGGGGATTATTGAGATTCCCCAATTACAGTAACTCGATGGGGATTATTGAGATTCCCCAATTACAGTAACTCGATGGGGATTATTGAGATTCCCCAATTACAGTAACTTGATGGGGATTATTGAGATTCCCCAATTACAGTAACTCGATGGGATTATTAAGATTAAGAATTCGAGGGATCATTATAGACTGAGGCCGTTAAACTCACTAGGGACATTAAAAGTCGGCAATGCACAAACTAGGAACCAGCACTTTGATTTAAAACAAACAGAAAAGTGTTTGCATGCCGACAGCTCAGTCAGCTGCGAGCTCACTGCGCACCGGCCTCGTCGCCAGCAGGCGAGGAGTTTGACATTGGCGAGGCCGAGCCCCACGATGCGGAGGAGGCTGACGCAGACGCCGAGGACGATCTCAGAGTCTCTTCGCCGTTGCTAGACTTTGCCGACGCCGGCGAGGTCGCATCAGGCGGAGCCGCGGCGGCAGCGGCGAGCAGCTCCGAGAAGTGCGGCACATACTGGACGCAGTCCGGCCCGTCGCCGCCAATAGCCAGCCGACTGGCGAAGGGGGCTCCGGGCCTGGGGCGGACGTAGATGTGGCCCAGCGGGCGCCGGTCAATGGGACAGGTGGCGCTGGTCTGACACCAGCGGGCCAGGCAGGCGAAGCAGTACTGGTGGCAGCAGGCGTCCGGCACGCCGACGTCGGCCTCGATGCGGTCGCAGCAGATGGCGCAGTCGCTGCCGATGTCCAGCATGTAAGTGGCCAGCCGTAGCTCGCCGCCGCCACTGCCGCTGCCCACGGCGCTGGACGCTGCGTTTGGTGGCTGGCGGCTGTTGCTGGCAGGCTGGAAGCCGCAAAATAGGGGAATGGGAGCCGTTGGCTAAGGATCTGGAGATTATGGATTCGTTGCTAATGGGATTAGGATAAAATTGAGATGAAGAAACTGGGGATGGGGAACTGGGCATGGGGAACTGGGGATGGGAAACTGGGGATGGGGAACTTGGGATGGGGAACTGGGGATGGGAAACTGGGGATGGGGAACTGGGGATGGGAACTTAGGATGGGGAACTGGGCCTGGGGAAGTGGGGATTCCAAGACGCAGCAGGCGAGCAAATTACATCATTCAGCCCGCCGCTAGTAACGACATCGCCCCCGCTGCCGGGTCCGCCGCTTCCGTTGTCGTCTGAGTCGTATTCGAACGGTGCTGGCAGCAGCCACCAGAGGCCGGTGGCGGCGGCGGCCCCGACTGGCTCGCAGTCCAACTCATCAAGCGGGCACTGACCGCAGGGCTTGCCTGCCCGGATCTTGTGAAAGCAGAGCTCGCGAAATATCCGGCCGCAGGTGGGACAGCGGGCGCCGCTAACTGGATCGGCGCGGCCGATGTAGGCCAGCATGCAGTTGATGTGGCAGAAATGATCGGCGCAGGTCATGGGGTGGCACAGCTCGCTCTGGCCGAGGCCAACGGCGCCCCAGGCGCGGATGACCCGGCAGCAGAGCAGGCAGACGGTGTGCGGCCTGGCCCGGGTCTGGCACCGGTGCCGGGCTCGCCAGACGCTCCTCTGCTTCTCCAGCCACTTTAGCATGCGGCGGCGTGCCGGAGCTGGAAATTAGGCGACTATGTGCCTTACAGACTACTGACCAGGTAGATGAACAGTAGATAAACGGAACGCATGCATATTTTTAATTATTAAACTGAGATAAATTTTGCAACCCTACTACTTAATCGATTGATTCCAGCAGTATTTCGCGGCTGTTTCAGCCGAAGACCTATTTAGACAATTAAAAAACTGATGCAAACAAGCAGACCCGACTGGCATTAAAGAACTTTTCTCAACGGCAACATACATTTATTTTTCTAAAACTACAAAGTAGAATGCACTTTCAGCGCGTCAGAAAATTTAGTCAGAGGAGCCGTGCTTTCGCAGGGTGCGGATCTTCTTAACCTCTCTGTAGAGCACCTCCTGCTGCACCAGTGGATCAAAGGCCAGCAGTTCCTTCTTAGTTGAGGAGGTTCGCGGCCGGAATGCAATTCTGGTGTGGCCCGAGCCGGCCAGACTCTCAACCAGCACCATCGTCATGCGAACGAAACCGGCGGACATGACGCCACCTGCAACAGTTGTCGTTTGTTGGAGCTGCAGAGATACGATTTCTATGCTGCAATTCTAGTCACGTGACTGCCACGATTCATAGCTAGTCACGTGATCCCCGTCCTATCATCCTGCCTGCCACGATTCATAGCTAGTCACGTGATCCCCGTCCTACCATCCTGCCTGCCACGATTCATAGCTAGTCACGTGATCCCCGTCCTATCATCCTGCCTGCCACGATTCATAGCTAGTCACGTGATCCCCGTCCTATCATCCTGCCTGCCACGATTCATAGCTAGTCACGTGATCCCCGTCCTATCATCCTGCCTACCACGATGCTTAGCTAGTCACGTGACCGCCGTCCTATCATTCTGCCTGTCACGATCCCTCATGTTCAGGTAAAAACTTATCCCCATACCACTACGAGCGTATAATCCTAACTCGACATGATCCTCAGCTAGTCACATTGTGACATTATTGATATGTTCTGTCATAATCTACCGCTTATCACGTGACCTGTGTTATGAACTGCTATATCTCATATTAATAGACTTGTTTTACCATTAACGCAAGTGAAGGAACATTGATAACACGACGCACTAAGACTGCAGAATGCAAGCACGAAATGATGCATTTAAAACAGCAAGAAATGTATTTGCAATGCCGAAAATCATTTTGAATTAGCCAGTGCACAGAAGACAAACGCGAGCTATAAATGAAAGTTGACGGAAAGAGGAAGATGCGAATAACAGATTTTGCAAGGCGCGGCAATAGAAAGACGGAGCAGATTAGCTCACTGTACACCCAATGATTCACCCAATGCAATCAACTAAGATGAAAGGCGGCAGAATCATGCGCAACAAATAAGCGTCTTTAAAAGCAATAGATGCAACAGTAGAAATGCCGGCAATTAACACGCATTAACACGCTGCTTGCAGCTTGACGATAGCAGATCGATAATCGCTACTAGAAGAAGCAAGAAAAAAACATACGACACATTAGGATTGGGGGAATCAATTAGCGACAAGAAAAAAAATTAATACCGTTTGGCAATTGACAGGCGTCAATCAATTTCATACATTGATTAGATTAATACGTTAATAGCTACGGCAGTGGCTCAATATTCAACCATTGACTTTTCAAGCTTGACGTCTGATTTATTACCCTTTATCTGGGGGAGATTGGGGCCTGCTCATTCCCTATCGGGGAGCAGCTCACCAGGTCATCACTCCTCACCGGTCAAAATGGAGCAGCTGCCCAATAGCCAGCACTAGGGCATCAGCAAGCAGTCACTTGGCCTGCACGAAGACAGTGTCCGAAGGGCAGAGTCCGAGCTCGCGCAGGCTGGCCATGGGCTGCAGCTGGGACAGCAGCCGCCTGGGATGCGTGGCCAGCAATTCGAAATCGTCCTCAGGGAAGCCTTCGCCAGCTAGCAGGACCGTAAGCGCCTTGAGGCGGCTGCTGGCCGGCCAGTCCAGGGAGCAGCGCCGGCCGTCCGGATAGCGGATCAGCAGGCGGCAGCGCTCGGGCTCGTCAGGGTCGCCCAGCCACAGCCGGTGCTCCTGCTGGCCGTCAACAAGGCGAGAGGCGGCCACGGCTCGGCGCAGCTGCTCCGCTTCGGCTTCGGCGGCCGCCTCCAGCTTGCCATCGTGCGCTCCGTTCTGGTCGGGGCGGCCTCGAGGCTCCGGCGACCTGGAGCGCGCCCGCTTGGCGGCCGGGGCTGCGACGGCGGCGGCATCGCCTGCTTCATCATCGGCGGTCGCTTCTGCCGCTGCAGTTGCCGCTTCTGCCACATCGGCCTCCGACTCCGGCAGGCATTCGGGTCGTTCGAACTGGGCGAGAAACTCGGTCAGCCGGTCCAGGAAGCTGTCCAGGTGGCGCAGCTGGCCGGGGGCGAAGCGGACCCGCTGCTCGCCCGTCACCGGGTCCAGCAGGGCGACGAAAGGGCAGCCGGCGGGGGCGCGGTAGTTGACGGCGAAGCGGCAGCCGGCAGGCGACCGGTTGTCCAGTTGAAGAAAGACGCAGCTGGCCTCCAGCACCGACTGGACGGCCGGCTCCGACCACAGGTCCCTGTTGAGCAGCTGGCAGCCTGAATTCAGTGACGTCCTGCGCCGGAGTCGAACAGAGAAGTGCCTAGATCAAGTCCCACTGCACACAGCCACATCCCTACAGCTGATCCCACTGCACACAGCCACATCCCCACAGCTGATCCCACTGCACACAGCCACATCCCTACAGCTGATCCCACTGCACACAGCCACATCCCCACAGCTGATCCCACTGCACACAGCCACATCCCTACAGCTGATCCCACTGCACACAGCCACATCACTACACCTGGGCCCAGCACGCACCTGCAGATCCACTAGCAGCCATTTGCCGGCCTGCCGAGCCTGCCGCATCGCCGACTCCAGGCTGCCGGAGTGCAGCAGGGCGCTCGGCGGCCTGTAAAGCTCGTGGAGGCTGCGCTTGCCCGGCCGCCCGCCGCCGCCGCTGCCACCGGCGCCAGACTCGTCTAACATGGCGGCGCGGTGATCGGCAAACGGCTGAACTAACGGCTGCCTGGCGGCGCCATTGGCCCCGGCGCCGAGCTGCTGCGCAAAAACGGCGCCAGCATTCGGCGTCAACTGGGCGACGGTCTGCGGCATGGGCGCGCGCACCTCCTCGGCGCCGTCGGACGGCGTGGCGACCAGGCCGGAGTCGGCGCCGCTGCCGCCTTCGGGGCGCAGGCGACCGGCAGAGGGGGTTGGCGGCCCGGTCTCCATGTACATGTTGAGCGCCATCTCCAGGTTGTTGTTGCAGGCCGCCAAATACTGGGCGGCTACGTCGTTTGTTGCGCCTGAAGCGGGCAAACCGAGTCTTCTTTTGCGCCCGCCACATTTCCCTCGCACTGAACGCGCACGCGCCTCATCCAATCGCAACCAATGCTATTCTTCAGCCCCAGATTATCTGACTGAATATCCAATCGGCTCACCTGTAATGGCGCAGAAGCTCTCAGTCTCTGGTCCCATCCGTTGTGTAGGCGGACCCAAATCTTGTTGCTAAGTGAAAAGCAATAGGACAAGGCTGTAATGTGAAAAAATATTAAAAATTGTAATTTTATCAATTTATCCATTTGTAGTTTAATCAAACTTTTGTACTCAAACTCTGTCTTTGAAAAACCATAGGCTACTTCATTTGCTTTGCAACTTATTCCATTTTTTTCACTGGTATATATCACAAAAACTATTTAGTTTAACTACTAAAAATTATCATTGAGATTAATTAAAATAAACTTTTAAATATCCCAAAGAGAAATATAATAGCTACCTGTCAAAAACAAATTGATCATATATTCATAAAAAACCATCCAATACTATCTATATGTATCTATTGGTTTGAGTATCATATATTAAGTCTTTTTATTACTGCAACAAAAAAATCTTAACTGCTTTTGACTGACTATATATATTTAAATTACTGTTTTAGATAGGCCAAAATTTCACTTTCATCTGGTCTAGAATAAAAATTTTTTACAACATTAGATGGAGCATTAAACATTAACATTTAACCAAACATTGAATGGCTTGAAACTTTGCCTTGCAATGGGCCTATATTTCCTTGACAGTATTTGTGTGAGCCACTGGGACATTGGAATTCATGGTTGATTATCTGATAACTGGCCAATATATTGTAGAAGGCCCATTCAGTATAATAGAAGAGCTCTTTAGTCTATATACAAAAGTCTATAGCATTTGCATATATATGCATTGTAAGTTCATTCAGTTATAATAATTTATTTAAGGGGTGTTAAACAATTTTGTCTGCTGCTAGTTCATTTGTTTAGTAGCCAAAGTGGTTTTAAATGTCAAAGACTTTGTTTGCTGGCCTTAACCAATAGGAGTGGAAATAAGCAGATTTTTTAAGCTTTTTCTATTTACTGACATGGAATTTTTAATTTGATCTACAGAAATACAACAATGCAATGAAAATGGCATTGGTAATAATGGTATAAAGTAAAAATCTAAAGATGAAAGCCACTTAAGAAGTAGGTCTAACCATTATTTAATAGATGCAGATGAACAGGTAACAAACAAAATGACTAGAAACCTATCTAAGTATATTATATAACTTTTAAATGTTTAACTTATAAATTTGGTGGTCAAACTATTAATAAGGTTATCTATATATCAGATATTAGCAAAACTACTAGCACTCTCAGACCCCTCCTCTGGGGAGTCCTGAATGTAAACATTGAAAAACATTTCCAAAGAAATTTTCCCAAAAACATCTGACCTATTTTGGCTATCTAGGCATTTAACCTGGCAAAAATATAATCAAATAGTGCTTCACAGGTAAACCATTTCTCTTCAGGAATTGAAGTTTCCCTTACTCTATAAATAACCTCATTTGGTAAATAAACCAACTAAAATATATAAGCCCAAAACTTTTACAAGACATGCAAAACAACTTTGCTTCCCTTTATTAATTAAACAACTTACCTCTGTTAGAATTTTAAATTCCCTATTAGAAAACACCTCCATCAATTTACTACCATGGTTAGCATCTAAACAACTTAGCACAGAAATTCAACTATTTGCCCAAAAAATTTATAGTCCCTCAGTATTTTGATAGCAATCTTTATTAAATAAATCACCCATAACAAGTTATGAGGGGTGATCAAAGGTGATCCAATAGCAATGAATTTAACATGATACATGAATAATAATGACTTTGAGACAGTAATATTGCATAATAAATATGTTAATTGTTAAAAGCCAGATCTGCCAAGTTTAGTACTCTACATACATGTGCAACTATTGGAATCACCTAGCCATTTCTAATAGTTACACACATGGGTAAGTCACTATAGGACAAAATTGCCATCACATGACAGCAATGAACCAATTGCGACTTACATGTGTGTATGTTGCCAATGGAAATGGCTGGGTGATTCTCAAGGTTGCACCCATATATGGTACTCTAGCTAGGCAAGAAATCATTACTAACAAAATTATGCACACAGAATGCCTAAGCATTTTTTACTAGTCAGCCAAAGTTGGAAGATGGAACAGTGTATTCTAGCTAGATGTAAAAATTTAAATCTTTACAATTTTACTGCCAATACAATTTAGTTAAACTTGGAATAGTATACTCTAACCTTACAATACAATCTTTTTAAAATCATAATTTTGACAATGCATTGATTAAAAATTGATGGCCATGCTTTGCTCAATTGACTATAGAAACTTTATGACACAATCTAAAATAAAATCACCATTTTGACAATTCCAACTTGAACTTTATTGGCCTCTTGTTTAAAGCATAGGAAAATGTGTTTTTCAAATATTTAATACTCTTGCACATGTAGCACAGCTTTTAAACTTTTGCCATCTCCTGGAACAATTTGCAATCTTTTGGCTAAAATGTGATATTATAGTGCAAAGCCATACCTAAGCCAAATATACAATTTAATTGTCTATGTTCAAAACTTCCTATGTGGCCATAAATCTTCTTAAGTGTTATAGGCACCTTGTCATAGCCACCTTCCTTAGATTGCTCTGGAAAAATGGCTCCAGATTTTTTAATCACTCCAGATATTTATTGCAAGTTTATGCATCCTGCTATGTATAACTTTGTTGCCTTAGAAAAGCCTATAGTCTGAATCTTTTTAGGGAGACAACATGTTATAGTGCAAAGCCATATCTAAGCTAAGTATAAAATTTAATTGTCTGTTCTAAACCTCCTATATGGCCATAAAGCTTCTTAAGTATTATAGGCACCTTGTTATAGCCTCCTTCTCCAGATTACTCTAGATTAAAGCTTCACTGCATTAATATACCACTGAAAGAATGTACATCAAAATGGCAACATGTAGAATGGCCACACAATAGAATGGCCACACGACAAAATGGCCACCCAACAAAACAGGCCACACATCAAAATGGCCACATGTTAAAAGTATATATTGCCAGTTTATTTTCTCCTATGAGGAGTAATGGAAGTATGTGGAATGAAGTCAAGATATTAACAAAATTTTGTAAACCAAAGGCAATGTGATTGGGGCTAAGAAAGGAACAAGGAGAACTATTTTGAGGCATTTTGAAAGACATGAAGATAATGCCAGTGAAAAGGAGCAATATTAAAAATCTGAGTATTTATCAAACTCAATATACTTTAAATGCCTCTGTGCCATATATGCAGTTTGTACATCTTGTACTCATACATAACTTGTGTATATACCTTGAGGATGTTTGAATAAGTCATTGGTTTTGTTAAATGATAGGGTCTATCTGTATACCAAATATTAAATATGCATGCCATGCAATGTTGGACCTAAATGCATGTTGAATAATGGAATGACAACATGCACCCAAACAACTGTACATAGGCTCATGGGCCAGCCAATAAACTTTTATTATGCATATATTGGTTAAGATATTTGAAAATTTCAAAGATAAAGTTAGCAGACAAAAAGTGAAAGATGCATGTAATTCAATAGTTCAATTCAATTTTCTATGATTTTATAAAATTCTATAGTAATTGATGCCCCAAAAGTACAAGTGCCAACTGTGCCAGAAATCTGTTGGCAACAATGATGATACTCTGCAGTGTGACATATGCCTCCTATGGATGCATAGTAACTGTCTCCCAGGTAAGCATTTGAGAGCAAACACCCATGCCATATTTGTATATTGAAATCACAAGTTGAGTTACATTCATTAGCATGCTATATCTGGTTGGCATATTGCAGTAGGCCACGAAATGAGCAAGGCTGAATATTGTGCTCTAAATGGTGCTGATTTAGAGTGGCAATGTCCTACGTGCAATTTAAGTCCTACTGCTACTGCTGTTGTTGCTGCTGTGGCTGAACCTTGTGATATGCAAGCACAGGCAAAACTTGTAGATGTTTTTGAGCTACCAAATATGGGAGAATTGGATGGCTTGTTTCCAGTTGCAGCAAGCACAGAAATGGAAATAGAGGAGCTGACAATCAGTCTAACACTGCCAGAAGTAGTTGCAAATAATGATGGCGAGGTATGGCAGATCATTGAGGAAGGGTCCCAAAAGGGCAAGGCTAGGCTTATATCTACTGATGGTTTTTCATTTGTCATAAAAAGTTGGCAAGTGAATAAGGTCTACTGGCAATGCAGCATCAAAAACAAAACAAAATTTTGGCCACCTGCCATGCTACAGTTATTGAGTCTGCCTTCATGCTACAGGAGGCGCAGAACACAGTTACCATAGTGCACCCAGTGTTATAGAATAATATCTGGCACTGCATTGTGATTTGAAGGTTGCAGCAAAGGCCAATATTTTCTATTCCTTTTTTAGAAATAATTTTTTTTTCAACATTTTCTATTCCTTGACCTTGGTGCCTTTTTTATTCTAGAAACTGACACAGGTAGCAAGCAAGAGCAGAAAGGAAAAAACTAACTGGCAATATATACTTTCAACATGTATCATGTAGGAGTTAAGTTGTGTGGCCATTTTGACATGTGGCCATTTTGATATATGGCCATTTTTTCATATGGCCATTTTGTCGTATGGGAGTTAAGTCACGTGGCCATTTTGATGTATAGCCATTTTGTTGTATGGCTATTCTGTCATGTGACCATTCTACATATAGCTGTTTCGACAGTATATCCCACTGAAATATATTATAACTTAATCATCATCACATATGACATGTGTCTCAGTTAAGTCATAACATTTGATTAAAATTGGTTGAGCTATTCATGCTCTATATTGTTCTATATAGACATAGATGAGATAGTTAATATAATAGATAATTATTTGTTAATTAAAATATTATGTAAAGAAGCTAGACTTTATTGGAACAGCTCTGTGCAAATAAAGTTGGATTTAGGACCATTCATACTGACATTAAACTATAATATTAAGTAGGCCTAATAGGGAATTTTTCATCTACAAATTTGTTATCTAGCAGTAAGTTTTAGGACTAAAAGGGTTATATAATTATTCATTCAGATATCAATTTGTAGACCCATCAGAAACATAATTGAAAAAGGTTGGAACAATTAGGCCCTGCGTAGAAAGAGATGGCAGCTAAAAAATTGTTTCAAAATCAGGCGACTAATGACTTAAGTTGCTAACTTAGTAAGTAGGCCCAAAAAATTACACAAAGATAATTTATGTCTAATTATCAGGGTTTTGCATGCATTTTGCATTTTACATGCATAGCAATTTTTTTATTTAAATTGAACAAGCTTTGTTTTACAATGACCATGCCAAATGGCAAACAAGCCAACTGTGTCTGCAATTAGGTAGAAAATTCCGAAAATTCTTCATGCATTTAGCAAGGTATCGCCAAATACATCCACGATATATCACTAAAAGAATGTTTTAAATGCTATTTAAAAGCGAATGGCTCCTTAAGAGCACGAAAATACACTACCGGCAACAATTCTGGTCTGACTAGCGTCAACAAGTAGCGTTTACAAGAATATTTGAAAAAGTAACCATATATTTAGCTTTTCGACAATTAAACCTGTAAGTAATAAGTTAACCTTTAAAATACCGAAACATTGTTTCTGTTACAGAAAAACATTTATAAAAAACCAATTTATTACATAAGTTGTTAAGCTAATGGAATACCAGCGTCTCTTTTAACTTTAGATTTTCCTTGAAATACCACTAATGAAGTAAAAATCATTGTGCAAGTCTGACTTTGTCATTAGCGTTATGAAGTGAATAGTTTGTTTTTGCTTTATTTTCTTTGGAAGTTTTTTTGCATATATTTGTGTTTTTTATTTCGATTGATTGAATTTGTCAAGTTTTGACAGGATATTCTCTAGAAAAAATGGGTATGTGCCATAAATCACATTGTAAAATAAAATTTTTAAATTTTGTAAAAAAAGTTTTGTATAAGTTGATTTTATTTTACAAAACTGACTTTTATTTGAAAGCTTTGGATATTTTTTATTGCAATGTATACTTGTAGACTGTATCTCCAGTCGATATAATTTCTGTGGCTCTTTAAGATAGTAGTTTTTGCATTAATTAAATGTAAAGTTTTCAACTAGGTTACTGAGGCCAATTTTTTTCTATCAATAATAAAGTATTTTTTGCAGATACGTTCTGTCATTTTCAAGCAATTTAAAAACACTAACTCGACAGGTGATCAGCTGGAGAACATCCCTTATCCATCAATGATCTCGTTTGTCTTCATCCTGGTTGGCGGCTGCATCATGACTGGCACACTCTACGAGGCAGTTCGCAAAACTGACTCTTACTTTCGCAGCACATTTTATCCCATTGATAGGTTGGTAAATCTCCACTGACTAATTATAAATGCATGCCTTTTTTAAAGATTCTACATGAAAAACAGCCCTATACCCATAACCCATCCGTCAACCACAGCCTTGCTTACGCTCAGACAGTGAGCGTCATAATCACCCCCACTACGGTGGTCCTGGCCTCCGGTCTGCTGGCATTTGGTTGCCTAGCTACCGGCGCCACCCGAGAGAAAATCTATCGAGGCGACAGGTCGGTGCTGTCTGGCCGAGGCACGGCCCTGGTGTTTCTGGCCCTGGCCTACCTGATCTGCCTGTGCTGGCTGGCCCTCATGTGCGGCCTGATGTTCCCCGCCACCGGCTGGCTGGTCATGGACCGCATCTGCGCCGAGGAGTGGCGCTACTGGCTGGACATTGACGGCGAGAAGACCAGTGCCAAGTTTTTCAGCTACTTCCGGTTCAACCTCACGCACTATGGTTAGCTTGGTGTTTGGGGAACTAGGAATTGAAATAAAGTTTTTCACGTTTTGTTCACGTGTACGCAACACTCCCATCATTATTGCTCAGGCATCTACAAGAAGCTGTACACTTTCAAACCGGAACTCAAATACAATGAGACAATCACCACAGCCACCGCGTTTCAAAACTTCTGCTCCAATGTAAGACCAAATCCCTGCTAAAATGCGTTTCGTCTGATCTACAGTCAGAAAAGTGCATTTAAAATTCCTGCGAAATGCTCACTTATTCTATACAGGTGAACACAATCGGCCCGCTGTACATGTTCGCCTGGGGCGGCGCCCTGTTTGTAGTGTTTGGCATGGTAAGTGTACATCCCAGGTTCCTGGGATGACCATGCAAATGGGCAGAGGTGTCCAACAAGCTTTTAATAATGCCTTTCAAACTGATAGATACAGTAGGGGACGGTCTAGGAGTTGCTGAAGTACAAGAAGTTCATAGGCACTTTGCCTGTTTACCGCCCGCAGTTCTGCTTCATTGGCGCCCTGTCGGCCAACTACACCAAGCTAAAGTACACGCAGGATCTCACTCAGTTCCGGACGGCCAAGCAGCCGGAAGTGGACCCGGCCGAGACCGAATATTTGCAGGCTGCGGCCGGCTACGCACCCAGCGTTGTTGGCCACGCTGCGACAGACTCGATTGTCTACTATCAGTAGCTAGACAGAGGTCTAAAAAATAATTTTTTTCATGAACCGATCGCGCTTCGTTTGGTTGTTTTGCGCTTTTTTGCGACATCTGGCGACATTCCGCTCACTGCAAAACATTCCCAATGCAACAATGCAGGAAATTCAAATCCCAAGTGCCTGGCTGTTAATAAACGAATCAACGTCCTGAAGGGAATACTCGCACATTTATATCCAAATTTAAGGGTTTTTCATTATTATTCGGAGCTGGGCTCTGCATCTCTGCAACGCATTACGTAATTCACCCGAGTATGGAACATTCGCTGTAAAATAACTGTTATTTCCTTTTGTCCTTGTCCGCATTAGTCATCTAGCTATTGTCATTTTAATCATGAAGAATTGTAAATATTATAGCTCCCTGCAGTGCTTTGTACTAGCATCGATTTTTATGTACTCTTCCTGAGGAAATACACAAAATTAACACTGACGAAAGACTTTGCGCAACAATCAACTTGGACATAATGTGTACTTCTGTTAAAAACTAAATAGTTCGCATATCTGGTGTGCGTTTTATTGCAAATAACGCTAGCTAATCGCTATAAAACAAGCAACGCTTGTGCAGACAGTGGGAGACAAATAATGATAGAAAGCCAAGGACGCGCCTGCCTAGCAACCAGCGGGAGGAACCGGGCCAGGAAAGGAAGACTGAAAAAAAACAAAGCAAGATTAACAATAAAGAAAGAAAAAATGCTCCAATTGAGCGGACTAGGCTGGGAGTTGCTTCCACAATATGATGAGGCATTCATGCGACTCTGCTCTGATCACACGGTACAGTTGAATAAAATCTATGCGGAACAGCTCAGCTCAGAGCGCTTTGATCTTCTTGTCAGTCTCCGCCTCGCCCTCGTGGTGGCCCTCGCCCTCGTGGTGGCCGCCAGCCTGCCTGTGATGATAAAAGGACAGAAAGAAGTCCCAGAACGCGGTGATGAAGCTCAGGTAGAGGATCCGGTATTTGGGCGGCAGGAAGTAGAAATTCACGGCCTGGGCTGGCGGCCAGACCAGCCAGTCCGCCAGGTAGGCGGCGGGGAATTTGCGGCAGGCCGTCTCCCAGGCCTGGCCGGCGGTGCGGCCTTCGAGCAGCGGCATGAGCAGGAAGAAGCAGAAGTTGATGCCGATGCCCATGCCGATCTGGTCCATCAGGATCTTCTTCACGATGGTGCGGCCGGCGCGGCCGGGCAGCCGGTGGTCCAGCAGGACGTACCAGAAGTGCTGCGGCGTGGCCAGGAGCAGCCCGACTGTGCAGATCCGCCTGGTGCGGCTCCAATCGATGGGCCCAACTGGCCGGCTGCCGAGGCGCTGCTCCAGCTTCTGGGCGGCCAAATCGCCGATGCCCAGCAGGGCCGGCACGGTGGCCAGGTTGGTGAGCAGCAGGTAGCGCGGGCTGTACGCCAGCTCGTGGAATCGCTTCAGAGCGTCCGCCGCTCTGCGCCAGGCAGTCATGGCTAAGGTCTTCGCTCCAACAGCTGAAAGTTGCTGAATTGGGCCGGGCTGAGTTTGAAGCTTTCCGCCAAATAAGTATTGAACCGGTACCGGCTAGGACTCAAGTTCTCAATGCTTGGACTTGGCAATTCCGGGCTGAGCCAATTCTGCTCCTGTTCCCATTCGCGGCTCAGTCAGACCAGTTTGCAGGGCTCTGAAATGCAATTAGCACTTGTTTACAGCTAACTGGCTAGTGGCTAGAGCTAGAGAGAGAGAGACGCTGCCATTCTGCAACAGGAAACCGGAAAATATTGTCTCCAGCTGCTTTCTCTAGTGCACGTGACCCGGCGCGAGATCAAGGGGCCGGGCGACGGGCTTCCCCGGGACAGCAGGGCGGCGTCAGGGGGAAGCATTTCCTCCAAGCGGACCGCCCCTGTGCTGGACTAATTCTCTGACTATCAAGAGCACTGTTTCCGAGTAATTTTCCTGCAAGTTTCTAATGCTCAGGTCGGTTTGGTCAAGACTTCAGGACCAAGCCAAAGCAAAGGTCGCCGTAGGGCGCCGGGGCTAGCAGTTAATGGCCAAGTAGCTAGTTACTATGCTGATACTGAATGCCCTAATTCTCGCAAACCGCAAAAACTTAAAAAAACACTGTAAAAAAGTAAGACTAAGCCAAAAACATTTGTCCAGAGAAATAAATGAGAATCTATCAAAGCAGATTGCAGCTAGCAATTTGTCAGAGGCCATAATTTTGTCCAACAATCTCAAATGCAAACAGAGCATCTAAAGAATTCCTATTGCACAAACACCAGTCATCTCATAGATCAAGTCCATCTCAAGCACCGGCGAACTGCAACCTGCAGTACAGGCAGTTATTCAGTGGCGGTAGGGCTGGGCGGACTTCATCAGGAAGTCGGAGTGTTCGGCGAACGGGTGGTTGGCGGCGGTGGCCTCGGGCCACAGGTCCGGGCTCAGGTACTCGAACGTGGCCCGGATGGCCTGGTACGTGGCCTTGGCGAAGTTGCCCAGAGTGGCCGTCTGGCCTCGGGAGCACGTGTACACGTCCTCGATTCCCGCCATGTTCAGCAGCTTCTTCGGCACCGGGGCGCCCACGATGCCGGTGCCGCGGGGCGCCGGGATCAGCCGCACCACCACCGAGCCGCACTTGCCCGTCAGCTTGCACGGCACCGTGTGCGGCTTGCCGATCTTGTTGCCCCAGTAGCCCAGCCTCACCGGGATCACCGACAGCTTCGCTAGGATGATGGCGCCGCGAATCGCCGTGGCCACCTCCTTGCTGCACTTCACGCCGAGGCCAACGTGCTTGTCGAAGTCTCCGATGGCGACGATCGCCTTGAACCGGGTGCGCTGACCGGCGCGGGTCTGCTTCTGCACCGGCATGATCTTCAGCACCTCGTCCTTCAACCGGCTGCCCAGGAAGAAGTCGATGATCTCGCTCTCTTTGATGGGCAGCGCGAACATGTACACCTCCTCCAGCGACTTGATCTTGCCGTCCTTCACCAGCCGGCCCAGCTTCGTCACCGGCTGCCACTCTTCCTTGCCCTTGTCGCCGCCGCGGCCGCGTCCGCCACGGCCGCCCCGACCGCCGCGTCCGCGACCTCGACCGCGTCCGCCCCGACCTCCGCGCTCGCCGCCGCCGCCGCCCGCTGCCGCGTCACCGCCGCCGCCGCCACGACCGCCGAAACCGCCGCGAAATCCGCCACGACCGCGTCCTCCAGCTCCGGATTCCATTGTGTTGCTTAGGCTGTTGGCTGCAATGAGGATGTTAAAGCCCGGAATAAGCGGGATGAACCTGCGTCCTGCTGATCACTGTCTAACATAATAAGATTCCCAGTTTTCTTCATTTATGCGAAATTCTAAAGCTTTCAGGCTACTGATAGTAAGATATAAAGCCTAAAAAGAATTAAAAAGGACTAAAAGGCGAGTGTTTTTTGGGTAAAAACGGCAGTGTTATTGCCCTGCCACAATAACTTTAAACTGCTTTGTTTGTCTAGCCAAGTTGGTTGGTTACTCATTTGCTGGACGTCACTAGCTATAATATGCAGCTAGTCGTCAAGAAGGTCTTGGGTGGGCAGGAGTTACAACACAGACAAGGCATCGAAGCAGTTGAACTCAACTGAGCAGGATGAGTTGATGACTTGGCCACTATGAGCAGGAACTCATAGTGGCCAAGCTAAAGGCAGCTTTCTGAAGATTTCTTTCGTTTTAGTGAACAATTCAGCACAAAAAATATTCACACTGAGACATCACTCGATTTGGAACATCATCCGAGTCCAAAAAATCTTTTAGTCAATTGTTCGTATTCGTCATGGACGTGTCAATGCGCCGCCTTCTTCTACAAGCTTACTATTCTTTATCACACGATTCCGATTGCAGGAGACTGGAAGTTGAAAGAGCAGTCATTTGATCCAGCTTGTGCATCCTCAGTATGTTTGCTCACGTTTATCCTGCTATGCTAACATGAGCTTTCACCATCTCCATGCAGCTACTTCGAAATAGATCTCAGAAGTGTTTTTCAAGAATAAAGGCTCATTCACACTGCCACCAAGTCGTACGAATGTACAACGAGTTCTCTGACCATTCATTTGATGAACACGTGAAATGTACGCAAAACTCAACCCATTTGATGGCAGTGTGAACAAGTCTTTAATCTAGTAATTTCTCGCAAAATTTTTGTATTTTGTCAAGTGGGCACAAGTGGGTGGTCTATTTTGCCAATGATACAGGAAGCGCGTCCCAAGTCACGTCAATCCTGTGGGTTTCGAAAGCAAGTCGAAGAGGTGAAAAACTTACGGAGCTCATGTTTTTTTCAAATTTATTACGTGGACCAGGACAACACTGCTTAAGAGATTAGAAATCTGTGTGATGAGACCTGACAGTGCATTGCAAGCATGCCAATTTCACTCCAAAGCACAAAATTAAGCACGTGGAGATTCGTAAGATGAAATAGCATTCGTATGGCAACAATCATTTGGTCTAGGCTAGGTTTCTTACTTTCTACGGCATCACTGCTCAGAAAGAGCAACGACTTTGCTTTTTCACTTAATCCAGAACAAATAAGGTAGCTCCTGAGGAAGCTTAGCCAATCACTTGTTTAGTGAATAAATACAAGCAGGACTTGGGTCGGGGTTGGGTTCGTGACTCAGCTCAGTTCAGTCTTGATAGCCATAAAAAAAGAAGTTTCAGGCAATACACGTATAGACTGGCAATAGACGGCTGCAAGAAATTCCATTACTCTATGACTAATCTGTCGTAATGATAAATGATCGGGACGCAATGACGTACGATTGCTAGATCTGAACCCGGACTGCTGCACACCTCAGAGCGACACCACACTACGGATCCAGAGCTGCTGCTTCGGCTACAAACCTATGAAATTCAGCTAGCATACAACCCTAAGGAGCGGTAACTAGTCAGTATGCTCAGTAAGCCAAGTCCATATTTAGACTGATAGCCTCACAAATATGCTGGAAGAAGCTTTAGACATCCGATTGCTGAGTGCGAAGCAATTCTTCAAGAGTTCATCGCATTAACTGTGACATATCTGCACGACCGCAACTGTATCGTAAAAGACCAGTCAGAGCTCGTAGGGATGTGCGCAAATCAAACTGGTCACAACATTTGCGCTACTAAAAGGTGAGCTGTAGGACTTTTTCAGCTCTACAACCAGAAAGTTTCAGGATGGACCTAAAATCCAAAGACTGTTTACGTTCGATAGGAATAAAGAGATGCTTGGAACGAACCGTCCCTCACTAAAAGACCAAGTCAGAGAGGCTCAACAATTAGTGAGTTTCCACGCTTACCCGCTTCAAATATGCTCGACTTGTCTACGATTGTTGCAAGTTAGACGACTAGTGCTGATCCGCCTACCTGGCATACATGGATTTGTACAAATGCTGGATCAGCTTCGGTCAACACAATACCCGTAGCCTGGACTAAAAACTAAAGTAATTAAGTGTTCTTAGCTGCGCAGGTTCCATACGGATGATACCAAGACTCAAGAGTCAAGATAGCACAAGGCACATTAAGCCCAACGTAACGTAAGTCAAACAGCAGAAAAGTGAGCAGAGCGTTTCGCGCAGACAGTCAAAGCAAGAAAACTGGCCAAAGCCTAGAACTGGCCCTCCATTCTACCAGCTCAAATGCTTGATGCTAAGTACAGTGGAGATGGCATTTGGCCAAAAACTTTTCACGCTAATCAATTACTAATTACGATACCAACCAGATGGACATCAACCTGCGAGACATTTTGTTGCTGATCAAGACTCAAGAGTTCTGAATCTAAATATCAAAATATTCGGCAAGACCTCTTCACGAATTGGGCTAATTACTTTGCTTTTCAGGGTGCCTTCTCCCAGGTCAGAAAAGGCTGACTAAACACGATATCGGACCACAAATATCTTCCTGAATAATTCCCCTGTGCTCTTGACTCATCCGATAACACGCTATTGAAGAAAAGTAAATGAAAAAATAAAAAGACTCAGATTTCCACTGGTAAGATTGCTCTCGTGTATTCTCTTTACAAACTTCTCGCCAAGACTGCAGGATTGGCAGTCACCAGCTCAAAAATTAAGACACAACAAACAGCCGTAAAAAGCGAACAGTAGCAGCATCTCTCATGCATAGCGCTCAGATGAAAAAGCGAGTAACACAATGATCTCCGAAATGGTGGCGCGGTGGCGTCCGCGACAGTAGAATTCACCCTCAGTTAGACAGGTAGCTGGGCACCCCCAGCAACAGCTCAATCAGTTAACTCATCGGTGCTTTCAGCATCACCGATTATCGTTTCAACTAGCGGCAGCTCAGGGGCGGTAGGGCTGGGCGGACTTCATCAGGAAGTCGGAGTGTTCGGCGAACGGGTGGTTGGCGGCGGTGGCCTCGGGCCACAGGTCCGGGCTCAGGTACTCGAACGTGGCCCGGATGGCCTGGTACGTGGCCTTGGCGAAGTTGCCCAGAGTGGCCGTCTGGCCTCGGGAGCACGTGTACACGTCCTCGATTCCCGCCATGTTCAGCAGCTTCTTCGGCACCGGGGCGCCCACGATGCCGGTGCCGCGGGGCGCCGGGATCAGCCGCACCACCACCGAGCCGCACTTGCCCGTCAGCTTGCACGGCACCGTGTGCGGCTTGCCGATCTTGTTGCCCCAGTAGCCCAGCCTCACCGGGATCACCGACAGCTTCGCTAGGATGATGGCGCCGCGAATCGCCGTGGCCACCTCCTTGCTGCACTTCACGCCGAGGCCAACGTGCTTGTCGAAGTCTCCGATGGCGACGATCGCCTTGAACCGGGTGCGCTGACCGGCGCGGGTCTGCTTCTGCACCGGCATGATCTTCAGCACCTCGTCCTTCAACCGGCTGCCCAGGAAGAAGTCGATGATCTCGCTCTCTTTGATGGGCAGCGCGAACATGTACACCTCCTCCAGCGACTTGATCTTGCCGTCCTTCACCAGCCGGCCCAGCTTCGTCACCGGCTGCCACTCTTCCTTGCCCTTGTCGCCGCCGCGGCCGCGTCCGCCACGGCCGCCCCGACCGCCGCGTCCGCGACCTCGACCGCGTCCGCCCCGACCTCCGCGCTCGCCGCCGCCGCCGCCCGCTGCCGCGTCACCGCCGCCGCCGCCACGACCGCCGAAACCGCCGCGAAATCCGCCACGACCGCGTCCTCCAGCTCCGGATTCCATTGTGTTGCTTAGGCTGTTGGCTGCAATGAGGATGTTAAAGCCCGGAATAAGCGGGATGAACCTGCGTCCTGCTGATCACTGTCTAACATAATAAGATTCCCAGTTTTCTTCATTTATGCGAAATTCTAAAGCTTTCAGGCTACTGATAGTAAGATATAAAGCCTAAAAAGAATTAAAAAGGACTAAAAGGCGAGTGTTTTTTGGGTAAAAACGGCAGTGTTATTGCCCTGCCACAATAACTTTAAACTGCTTTGTTTGTCTAGCCAAGTTGGTTGGTTACTCATTTGCTGGACGTCACTAGCTATAATATGCAGCTAGTCGTCAAGAAGGTCTTGGGTGGGCAGGAGTTACAACACAGACAAGGCATCGAAGCAGTTGAACTCAACTGAGCAGGATGAGTTGATGACTTGGCCACTATGAGCAGGAACTCATAGTGGCCAAGCTAAAGGCAGCTTTCTGAAGATTTCTTTCGTTTTAGTGAACAATTCAGCACAAAAAATATTCACACTGAGACATCACTCGATTTGGAACATCATCCGAGTCCAAAAAATCTTTTAGTCAATTGTTCGTATTCGTCATGGACGTGTCAATGCGCCGCCTTCTTCTACAAGCTTACTATTCTTTATCACACGATTCCGATTGCAGGAGACTGGAAGTTGAAAGAGCAGTCATTTGATCCAGCTTGTGCATCCTCAGTATGTTTGCTCACGTTTATCCTGCTATGCTAACATGAGCTTTCACCATCTCCATGCAGCTACTTCGAAATAGATCTCAGAAGTGTTTTTCAAGAATAAAGGCTCATTCACACTGCCACCAAGTCGTACGAATGTACAACGAGTTCTCTGACCATTCATTTGATGAACACGTGAAATGTACGCAAAACTCAACCCATTTGATGGCAGTGTGAACAAGTCTTTAATCTAGTAATTTCTCGCAAAATTTTTGTATTTTGTCAAGTGGGCACAAGTGGGTGGTCTATTTTGCCAATGATACAGGAAGCGCGTCCCAAGTCACGTCAATCCTGTGGGTTTCGAAAGCAAGTCGAAGAGGTGAAAAACTTACGGAGCTCATGTTTTTTTCAAATTTATTACGTGGACCAGGACAACACTGCTTAAGAGATTAGAAATCTGTGTGATGAGACCTGACAGTGCATTGCAAGCATGCCAATTTCACTCCAAAGCACAAAATTAAGCACGTGGAGATTCGTAAGATGAAATAGCATTCGTATGGCAACAATCATTTGGTCTAGGCTAGGTTTCTTACTTTCTACGGCATCACTGCTCAGAAAGAGCAACGACTTTGCTTTTTCACTTAATCCAGAACAAATAAGGTAGCTCCTGAGGAAGCTTAGCCAATCACTTGTTTAGTGAATAAATACAAGCAGGACTTGGGTCGGGGTTGGGTTCGTGACTCAGCTCAGTTCAGTCTTGATAGCCATAAAAAAAGAAGTTTCAGGCAATACACGTATAGACTGGCAATAGACGGCTGCAAGAAATTCCATTACTCTATGACTAATCTGTCGTAATGATAAATGATCGGGACGCAATGACGTACGATTGCTAGATCTGAACCCGGACTGCTGCACACCTCAGAGCGACACCACACTACGGATCCAGAGCTGCTGCTTCGGCTACAAACCTATGAAATTCAGCTAGCATACAACCCTAAGGAGCGGTAACTAGTCAGTATGCTCAGTAAGCCAAGTCCATATTTAGACTGATAGCCTCACAAATATGCTGGAAGAAGCTTTAGACATCCGATTGCTGAGTGCGAAGCAATTCTTCAAGAGTTCATCGCATTAACTGTGACATATCTGCACGACCGCAACTGTATCGTAAAAGACCAGTCAGAGCTCGTAGGGATGTGCGCAAATCAAACTGGTCACAACATTTGCGCTACTAAAAGGTGAGCTGTAGGACTTTTTCAGCTCTACAACCAGAAAGTTTCAGGATGGACCTAAAATCCAAAGACTGTTTACGTTCGATAGGAATAAAGAGATGCTTGGAACGAACCGTCCCTCACTAAAAGACCAAGTCAGAGAGGCTCAACAATTAGTGAGTTTCCACGCTTACCCGCTTCAAATATGCTCGACTTGTCTACGATTGTTGCAAGTTAGACGACTAGTGCTGATCCGCCTACCTGGCATACATGGATTTGTACAAATGCTGGATCAGCTTCGGTCAACACAATACCCGTAGCCTGGACTAAAAACTAAAGTAATTAAGTGTTCTTAGCTGCGCAGGTTCCATACGGATGATACCAAGACTCAAGAGTCAAGATAGCACAAGGCACATTAAGCCCAACGTAACGTAAGTCAAACAGCAGAAAAGTGAGCAGAGCGTTTCGCGCAGACAGTCAAAGCAAGAAAACTGGCCAAAGCCTAGAACTGGCCCTCCATTCTACCAGCTCAAATGCTTGATGCTAAGTACAGTGGAGATGGCATTTGGCCAAAAACTTTTCACGCTAATCAATTACTAATTACGATACCAACCAGATGGACATCAACCTGCGAGACATTTTGTTGCTGATCAAGACTCAAGAGTTCTGAATCTAAATATCAAAATATTCGGCAAGACCTCTTCACGAATTGGGCTAATTACTTTGCTTTTCAGGGTGCCTTCTCCCAGGTCAGAAAAGGCTGACTAAACACGATATCGGACCACAAATATCTTCCTGAATAATTCCCCTGTGCTCTTGACTCATCCGATAACACGCTATTGAAGAAAAGTAAATGAAAAAATAAAAAGACTCAGATTTCCACTGGTAAGATTGCTCTCGTGTATTCTCTTTACAAACTTCTCGCCAAGACTGCAGGATTGGCAGTCACCAGCTCAAAAATTAAGACACAACAAACAGCCGTAAAAAGCGAACAGTAGCAGCATCTCTCATGCATAGCGCTCAGATGAAAAAGCGAGTAACACAATGATCTCCGAAATGGTGGCGCGGTGGCGTCCGCGACAGTAGAATTCACCCTCAGTTAGACAGGTAGCTGGGCACCCCCAGCAACAGCTCAATCAGTTAACTCATCGGTGCTTTCAGCATCACCGATTATCGTTTCAACTAGCGGCAGCTCAGGGGCGGTAGGGCTGGGCGGACTTCATCAGGAAGTCGGAGTGTTCGGCGAACGGGTGGTTGGCGGCGGTGGCCTCGGGCCACAGGTCCGGGCTCAGGTACTCGAACGTGGCCCGGATGGCCTGGTACGTGGCCTTGGCGAAGTTGCCCAGAGTGGCCGTCTGGCCTCGGGAGCACGTGTACACGTCCTCGATTCCCGCCATGTTCAGCAGCTTCTTCGGCACCGGGGCGCCCACGATGCCGGTGCCGCGGGGCGCCGGGATCAGCCGCACCACCACCGAGCCGCACTTGCCCGTCAGCTTGCACGGCACCGTGTGCGGCTTGCCGATCTTGTTGCCCCAGTAGCCCAGCCTCACCGGGATCACCGACAGCTTCGCTAGGATGATGGCGCCGCGAATCGCCGTGGCCACCTCCTTGCTGCACTTCACGCCGAGGCCAACGTGCTTGTCGAAGTCTCCGATGGCGACGATCGCCTTGAACCGGGTGCGCTGACCGGCGCGGGTCTGCTTCTGCACCGGCATGATCTTCAGCACCTCGTCCTTCAACCGGCTGCCCAGGAAGAAGTCGATGATCTCGCTCTCTTTGATGGGCAGCGCGAACATGTACACCTCCTCCAGCGACTTGATCTTGCCGTCCTTCACCAGCCGGCCCAGCTTCGTCACCGGCTGCCACTCTTCCTTGCCCTTGTCGCCGCCGCGGCCGCGTCCGCCACGGCCGCCCCGACCGCCGCGTCCGCGACCTCGACCGCGTCCGCCCCGACCTCCGCGCTCGCCGCCGCCGCCGCCCGCTGCCGCGTCACCGCCGCCGCCGCCACGACCGCCGAAACCGCCGCGAAATCCGCCACGACCGCGTCCTCCAGCTCCGGATTCCATTGTGTTGCTTAGGCTGTTGGCTGCAATGAGGATGTTAAAGCCCGGAATAAGCGGGATGAACCTGCGTCCTGCTGATCACTGTCTAACATAATAAGATTCCCAGTTTTCTTCATTTATGCGAAATTCTAAAGCTTTCAGGCTACTGATAGTAAGATATAAAGCCTAAAAAGAATTAAAAAGGACTAAAAGGCGAGTGTTTTTTGGGTAAAAACGGCAGTGTTATTGCCCTGCCACAATAACTTTAAACTGCTTTGTTTGTCTAGCCAAGTTGGTTGGTTACTCATTTGCTGGACGTCACTAGCTATAATATGCAGCTAGTCGTCAAGAAGGTCTTGGGTGGGCAGGAGTTACAACACAGACAAGGCATCGAAGCAGTTGAACTCAACTGAGCAGGATGAGTTGATGACTTGGCCACTATGAGGCAGGAACTCATAGCTGGCCAAGCTAAAGGCAGCTTTCTGAAGATTTCTTTCGTTTTAGTGAACAATTCAGCACAAAAAATATTCACACTGAGACATCACTCGATTTGGAACATCATCCGAGTCCAAAAAATCTTTTAGTCAATTGTTCGTATTCGTCATGGACGTGTCAATGCGCCGCCTTCTTCTACAAGCTTACTATTCTTTATCACACGATTCCGATTGCAGGAGACTGGAAGTTGAAAGAGCAGTCATTTGATCCAGCTTGTGCATCCTCAGTATGTTTGCTCACGTTTATCCTGCTATGCTAACATGAGCTTTCACCATCTCCATGCAGCTACTTCGAAATAGATCTCAGAAGTGTTTTTCAAGAATAAAGGCTCATTCACACTGCCACCAAGTCGTACGAATGTACAACGAGTTCTCTGACCATTCATTTGATGAACACGTGAAATGTACGCAAAACTCAACCCATTTGATTTCAGTGTGAACAAGTCTTTAATCTAGTAATTTCTCGCAAAATTTTTGTATTTTGTCAAGTGGGCACAAGTGGGTGGTCTATTTTGCCAATGATACAGGAAGCGCATCCCAAGTCACGTCAATCCTGTGGGTTTTCGAAAGCAAGTCGAAGAGGTGAAAAACTTACGGAGCTCATGTATTTTTTCAAATTTATTACGTGGACCAGGACAACACTGCTTAAGAGATTAGAAATCTGTGTGATGAGACCTGACAGTGCATTGCAAGCATGCCAATTTCACTCCAAAGCACAAAATTAAGCACGTGGAGATTCGTAAGATGAAATAGCATTCGTATGGCAACAATCATTTGGTCTAGGCTAGGTTTCTTACTTTCTACGGCATCACTGCTCAGAAAGAGCAACGACTTTGCTTTTTCACTTAATCCAGAACAAATAAGGTAGCTCCTGAGGAAGCTTAGCCAATCACTTGTTTAGTGAATAAATACAAGCAGGACTTGGGTCGGGGTTGGGTTCGTGACTCAGCTCAGTTCAGTCTTGATAGCCATAAAAAAAGAAGTTTCAGGCAATACACGTATAGACTGGCAATAGACGGCTGCAAGAAATTCCATTACTCTATGACTAATCTGTCGTAATGATAAATGATCGGGACGCAATGACGTACGATTGCTAGATCTGAACCCGGACTGCTGCACACCTCAGAGCGACACCACACTACGGATCCAGAGCTGCTGCTTCGGCTACAAACCTATGAAATTCAGCTAGCATACAACCCTAAGGAGCGGTAACTAGTCAGTATGCTCAGTAAGCCAAGTCCATATTTAGACTGATAGCCTCACAAATATGCTGGAAGAAGCTTTAGACATCCGATTGCTGAGTGCGAAGCAATTCTTCAAGAGTTCATCGCATTAACTGTGACATATCTGCACGACCGCAACTGTATCGTAAAAGACCAGTCAGAGCTCGTAGGGATGTGCGCAAATCAAACTGGTCACAACATTTGCGCTACTAAAAGGTGAGCTGTAGGACTTTTTCAGCTCTACAACCAGAAAGTTTCAGGATGGACCTAAAATCCAAAGACTGTTTACGTTCGATAGGAATAAAGAGATGCTTGGAACGAACCGTCCCTCACTAAAAGACCAAGTCAGAGAGGCTCAACAATTAGTGAGTTTCCACGCTTACCCGCTTCAAATATGCTCGACTTGTCTACGATTGTTGCAAGTTAGACGACTAGTGCTGATCCGCCTACCTGGCATACATGGATTTGTACAAATGCTGGATCAGCTTCGGTCAACACAATACCCGTAGCCTGGACTAAAAACTAAAGTAATTAAGTGTTCTTAGCTGCGCAGGTTCCATACGGATGATACCAAGACTCAAGAGTCAAGATAGCACAAGGCACATTAAGCCCAACGTAACGTAAGTCAAACAGCAGAAAAGTGAGCAGAGCGTTTCGCGCAGACAGTCAAAGCAAGAAAACTGGCCAAAGCCTAGAACTGGCCCTCCATTCTACCAGCTCAAATGCTTGATGCTAAGTACAGTGGAGATGGCATTTGGCCAAAAACTTTTCACGCTAATCAATTACTAATTACGATACCAACCAGATGGACATCAACCTGCGAGACATTTTGTTGCTGATCAAGACTCAAGAGTTCTGAATCTAAATATCAAAATATTCGGCAAGACCTCTTCACGAATTGGGCTAATTACTTTGCTTTTCAGGGTGCCTTCTCCCAGGTCAGAAAAGGCTGACTAAACACGATATCGGACCACAAATATCTTCCTGAATAATTCCCCTGTGCTCTTGACTCATCCGATAACACGCTATTGAAGAAAAGTAAATGAAAAAATAAAAAGACTCAGATTTCCACTGGTAAGATTGCTCTCGTGTATTCTCTTTACAAACTTCTCGCCAAGACTGCAGGATTGGCAGTCACCAGCTCAAAAATTAAGACACAACAAACAGCCGTAAAAAGCGAACAGTAGCAGCATCTCTCATGCATAGCGCTCAGATGAAAAAGCGAGTAACACAATGATCTCCGAAATGGTGGCGCGGTGGCGTCCGCGACAGTAGAATTCACCCTCAGTTAGACAGGTAGCTGGGCACCCCCAGCAACAGCTCAATCAGTTAACTCATCGGTGCTTTCAGCATCACCGATTATCGTTTCAACTAGCGGCAGCTCAGGGGCGGTAGGGCTGGGCGGACTTCATCAGGAAGTCGGAGTGTTCGGCGAACGGGTGGTTGGCGGCGGTGGCCTCGGGCCACAGGTCCGGGCTCAGGTACTCGAACGTGGCCCGGATGGCCTGGTACGTGGCCTTGGCGAAGTTGCCCAGAGTGGCCGTCTGGCCTCGGGAGCACGTGTACACGTCCTCGATTCCCGCCATGTTCAGCAGCTTCTTCGGCACCGGGGCGCCCACGATGCCGGTGCCGCGGGGCGCCGGGATCAGCCGCACCACCACCGAGCCGCACTTGCCCGTCAGCTTGCACGGCACCGTGTGCGGCTTGCCGATCTTGTTGCCCCAGTAGCCCAGCCTCACCGGGATCACCGACAGCTTCGCTAGGATGATGGCGCCGCGAATCGCCGTGGCCACCTCCTTGCTGCACTTCACGCCGAGGCCAACGTGCTTGTCGAAGTCTCCGATGGCGACGATCGCCTTGAACCGGGTGCGCTGACCGGCGCGGGTCTGCTTCTGCACCGGCATGATCTTCAGCACCTCGTCCTTCAACCGGCTGCCCAGGAAGAAGTCGATGATCTCGCTCTCTTTGATGGGCAGCGCGAACATGTACACCTCCTCCAGCGACTTGATCTTGCCGTCCTTCACCAGCCGGCCCAGCTTCGTCACCGGCTGCCACTCTTCCTTGCCCTTGTCGCCGCCGCGGCCGCGTCCGCCACGGCCGCCCCGACCGCCGCGTCCGCGACCTCGACCGCGTCCGCCCCGACCTCCGCGCTCGCCGCCGCCGCCGCCCGCTGCCGCGTCACCGCCGCCGCCGCCACGACCGCCGAAACCGCCGCGAAATCCGCCACGACCGCGTCCTCCAGCTCCGGATTCCATTGTGTTGCTTAGGCTGTTGGCTGCAATGAGGATGTTAAAGCCCGGAATAAGCGGGATGAACCTGCGTCCTGCTGATCACTGTCTAACATAATAAGATTCCCAGTTTTCTTCATTTATGCGAAATTCTAAAGCTTTCAGGCTACTGATAGTAAGATATAAAGCCTAAAAAGAATTAAAAAGGACTAAAAGGCGAGTGTTTTTTGGGTAAAAACGGCAGTGTTATTGCCCTGCCACAATAACTTTAAACTGCTTTGTTTGTCTAGCCAAGTTGGTTGGTTACTCATTTGCTGGACGTCACTAGCTATAATATGCAGCTAGTCGTCAAGAAGGTCTTGGGTGGGCAGGAGTTACAACACAGACAAGGCATCGAAGCAGTTGAACTCAACTGAGCAGGATGAGTTGATGACTTGGCCACTATGAGCAGGAACTCATAGTGGCCAAGCTAAAGGCAGCTTTCTGAAGATTTCTTTCGTTTTAGTGAACAATTCAGCACAAAAAATATTCACACTGAGACATCACTCGATTTGGAACATCATCCGAGTCCAAAAAATCTTTTAGTCAATTGTTCGTATTCGTCATGGACGTGTCAATGCGCCGCCTTCTTCTACAAGCTTACTATTCTTTATCACACGATTCCGATTGCAGGAGACTGGAAGTTGAAAGAGCAGTCATTTGATCCAGCTTGTGCATCCTCAGTATGTTTGCTCACGTTTATCCTGCTATGCTAACATGAGCTTTCACCATCTCCATGCAGCTACTTCGAAATAGATCTCAGAAGTGTTTTTCAAGAATAAAGGCTCATTCACACTGCCACCAAGTCGTACGAATGTACAACGAGTTCTCTGACCATTCATTTGATGAACACGTGAAATGTACGCAAAACTCAACCCATTTGATGGCAGTGTGAACAAGTCTTTAATCTAGTAATTTCTCGCAAAATTTTTGTATTTTGTCAAGTGGGCACAAGTGGGTGGTCTATTTTGCCAATGATACAGGAAGCGCGTCCCAAGTCACGTCAATCCTGTGGGTTTTCGAAAGCAAGTCGAAGAGGTGAAAAACTTACGGAGCTCATGTATTTTTTCAAATTTATTACGTGGACCAGGACAACACTGCTTAAGAGATTAGAAATCTGTGTGGATGAGACCTGACAGTGCATTGCAAGCATGCCAATTTCACTCCAAAGCACAAAATTAAGCACGTGGAGATTCGTAAGATGAAATAGCATTCGTATGGCAACAATCATTTGGTCTAGGCTAGGTTTCTTACTTTCTACGGCATCACTGCTCAGAAAGAGCAACGACTTTGCTTTTTCACTTAATCCAGAACAAATAAGGTAGCTCCTGAGGAAGCTTAGCCAATCACTTGTTTAGTGAATAAATACAAGCAGGACTTGGGTCGGGGTTGGGTTCGTGACTCAGCTCAGTTCAGTCTTGATAGCCATAAAAAAAGAAGTTTCAGGCAATACACGTATAGACTGGCAATAGACGGCTGCAAGAAATTCCATTACTCTATGACTAATCTGTCGTAATGATAAATGATCGGGACGCAATGACGTACGATTGCTAGATCTGAACCCGGACTGCTGCACACCTCAGAGCGACACCACACTACGGATCCAGAGCTGCTGCTTCGGCTACAAACCTATGAAATTCAGCTAGCATACAACCCTAAGGAGCGGTAACTAGTCAGTATGCTCAGTAAGCCAAGTCCATATTTAGACTGATAGCCTCACAAATATGCTGGAAGAAGCTTTAGACATCCGATTGCTGAGTGCGAAGCAATTCTTCAAGAGTTCATCGCATTAACTGTGACATATCTGCACGACCGCAACTGTATCGTAAAAGACCAGTCAGAGCTCGTAGGGATGTGCGCAAATCAAACTGGTCACAACATTTGCGCTACTAAAAGGTGAGCTGTAGGACTTTTTCAGCTCTACAACCAGAAAGTTTCAGGATGGACCTAAAATCCAAAGACTGTTTACGTTCGATAGGAATAAAGAGATGCTTGGAACGAACCGTCCCTCACTAAAAGACCAAGTCAGAGAGGCTCAACAATTAGTGAGTTTCCACGCTTACCCGCTTCAAATATGCTCGACTTGTCTACGATTGTTGCAAGTTAGACGACTAGTGCTGATCCGCCTACCTGGCATACATGGATTTGTACAAATGCTGGATCAGCTTCGGTCAACACAATACCCGTAGCCTGGACTAAAAACTAAAGTAATTAAGTGTTCTTAGCTGCGCAGGTTCCATACGGATGATACCAAGACTCAAGAGTCAAGATAGCACAAGGCACATTAAGCCCAACGTAACGTAAGTCAAACAGCAGAAAAGTGAGCAGAGCGTTTCGCGCAGACAGTCAAAGCAAGAAAACTGGCCAAAGCCTAGAACTGGCCCTCCATTCTACCAGCTCAAATGCTTGATGCTAAGTACAGTGGAGATGGCATTTGGCCAAAAACTTTTCACGCTAATCAATTACTAATTACGATACCAACCAGATGGACATCAACCTGCGAGACATTTTGTTGCTGATCAAGACTCAAGAGTTCTGAATCTAAATATCAAAATATTCGGCAAGACCTCTTCACGAATTGGGCTAATTACTTTGCTTTTCAGGGTGCCTTCTCCCAGGTCAGAAAAGGCTGACTAAACACGATATCGGACCACAAATATCTTCCTGAATAATTCCCCTGTGCTCTTGACTCATCCGATAACACGCTATTGAAGAAAAGTAAATGAAAAAATAAAAAGACTCAGATTTCCACTGGTAAGATTGCTCTCGTGTATTCTCTTTACAAACTTCTCGCCAAGACTGCAGGATTGGCAGTCACCAGCTCAAAAATTAAGACACAACAAACAGCCGTAAAAAGCGAACAGTAGCAGCATCTCTCATGCATAGCGCTCAGATGAAAAAGCGAGTAACACAATGATCTCCGAAATGGTGGCGCGGTGGCGTCCGCGACAGTAGAATTCACCCTCAGTTAGACAGGTAGCTGGGCACCCCCAGCAACAGCTCAATCAGTTAACTCATCGGTGCTTTCAGCATCACCGATTATCGTTTCAACTAGCGGCAGCTCAGGGGCGGTAGGGCTGGGCGGACTTCATCAGGAAGTCGGAGTGTTCGGCGAACGGGTGGTTGGCGGCGGTGGCCTCGGGCCACAGGTCCGGGCTCAGGTACTCGAACGTGGCCCGGATGGCCTGGTACGTGGCCTTGGCGAAGTTGCCCAGAGTGGCCGTCTGGCCTCGGGAGCACGTGTACACGTCCTCGATTCCCGCCATGTTCAGCAGCTTCTTCGGCACCGGGGCGCCCACGATGCCGGTGCCGCGGGGCGCCGGGATCAGCCGCACCACCACCGAGCCGCACTTGCCCGTCAGCTTGCACGGCACCGTGTGCGGCTTGCCGATCTTGTTGCCCCAGTAGCCCAGCCTCACCGGGATCACCGACAGCTTCGCTAGGATGATGGCGCCGCGAATCGCCGTGGCCACCTCCTTGCTGCACTTCACGCCGAGGCCAACGTGCTTGTCGAAGTCTCCGATGGCGACGATCGCCTTGAACCGGGTGCGCTGACCGGCGCGGGTCTGCTTCTGCACCGGCATGATCTTCAGCACCTCGTCCTTCAACCGGCTGCCCAGGAAGAAGTCGATGATCTCGCTCTCTTTGATGGGCAGCGCGAACATGTACACCTCCTCCAGCGACTTGATCTTGCCGTCCTTCACCAGCCGGCCCAGCTTCGTCACCGGCTGCCACTCTTCCTTGCCCTTGTCGCCGCCGCGGCCGCGTCCGCCACGGCCGCCCCGACCGCCGCGTCCGCGACCTCGACCGCGTCCGCCCCGACCTCCGCGCTCGCCGCCGCCGCCGCCCGCTGCCGCGTCACCGCCGCCGCCGCCGCGACCGCCGAAACCGCCGCGAAATCCGCCACGACCGCGTCCTCCAGCTCCGGATTCCATTGTGTTGCTTAGGCTGTTGGCTGCAATGAGGATGTTAAAGCCCGGAATAAGCGGGATGAACCTGCGTCCTGCTGATCACTGTCTAACATAATAAGATTCCCAGTTTTCTTCATTTATGCGAAATTCTAAAGCTTTCAGGCTACTGATAGTAAGATATAAGGCTTAAAAAGACGAACTAAATAGGCCTGAAAAGCGGAAAAAAGCCTTGCAGACTGACTATTAAATTTTATATTTCATAAAAGAGAAACGCAGCAAAAAGTTGTTATCAATAATGCAACAAAGGCAAATTGGTAAGAAAATGCCGGTCTTGCTTATTTGGACAAAAAAGCATTAAAAGATCAAGCAGGCCGCTGATTCAACGGCGGCGGCCAAGAAGTAGATCCGCCTGATTGGGCGTGACTTCCGGAAAACGGGCGAGAAGAAAATGGAGGCCGGGCATCCTCGGTAGCGGCAGGAAAGCGTGGCTCGTATGAGTGCTCGAATGCGTGTGATTGAGGTGGATGCTGGTAGGGCTGATGTTGCTGGGGCAGATGCTGGTATGGCTGATGTTGCTGGGGCGGATTCTGGTAGGGCTGATGTTGCTGGGGCGGATGCTGGTAGGGCTGATGTTGCTGGGGCGGATTCTGGTAGGGCTGATGTTGCTGGGGCGGATTCTGGTAGGGCTGATGTTGCTGGGGCGGATGCTGGTGGGGCTGACGTTGCTGGGGCGGATGCTGGTACGGCTGATATTGCTGGGGCGGATGCTGGTACGGCTGATGGTGCTGGGGCGGATGCTGGAAAGGCTGATGTTGCTGGGGCGGATGCTGGTAGGGCTGATGTTGCTGGCGTGCAGGAAAACGATGCGAAGGCCGAAACTGATTGGCTGCCTGGTGCTGATAAGGCTGGGCAAACCGATTGGGAGGCCAACGCTGAGGAAACGAGGGGCGCTGCGAGTGCGGCATCGTCATTTGGCGCGGCTGATGAGGCTGCTGAGCCTGCTGGTTCGGATGCTGGAACTGCTGCCTCTTACGGGCCGGTTTCCGTCGCTGCTGCTGCTGCTGCCCGCTGCCGTCAGCAGCTGAGGATGAGGCAACACTCGCCGTGTCGTCGTTGTCCTCGCCGTCGTCAGCCTCGGCATCTGGATGCCGCTTGGCCTGACGTTTAGCCAGTCTCTCGGCTTCATCGTCGGAATAGTCCAGGCACTCCGCCGGCGGCTCCTGGTCACCGAGCCAGGAGGCGTCGCTGGGCCGGGGCTGCGTGGCCACCAGCCTGGCGGGCAGGATGAAATGCCGCAGGCTGTCCTCGTCGGCGAAGAGCAGCGGCTGGCCGACTGCCACGCCGAGCTCGGCGACAACCTCGGCCGTGGGCAGCAGGATGGAGTAGAAAGGGCGAGACACCGGCCCGAATACGTCCAGCACCTGCCGGTTGATGGGCATGTTGGAGGCCGATTCTCATATTGGGATGCTGAAGGGCGATTCTCAAATCGGGGATGTTGAAGGGCGATTCTCATATTGGGGATGCTGAAGGGCGATTCTCATATTGGGGATGTTGAAGGGCGATTCTCATATTGGGATGCTGAAGGGCGATTGTCAAATTGGGGATGTTGAAGGGCGATTCTTATATTGGGGATGCTGAAGGGCGATTCTCATATTGGGGATGTTGAAGGGCGATTCTCATATTGGGATGCTGAAGGGCGATTGTCAAATCGGGGATGTTGAAGGGCGATTCTCATATTGGGGATGCTGAAGGGCGATTCTCATATTGGGGATGTTGAAGGGCGATTCTCATATTGGGGATGTTGAAGGGCGATTCTCATATTGGGATGCTGAAGGGCGATTGTCAAATTGGGGATGCTGAAGGGCGATTCTCATATTGGGGATGATGAAGGGCGATTATCATATTGGGGATGCTGAAGGGCGATTGTCATATTGGGGATGCTGGAGGGCGGATCTCATATTGGGGATGCTGAAGGGCGATTATAATATTGGGGATGCTGGAGGGCGATTGTCATATTGGGGATGCTGGAGGGCGATTCTCATATTGGGGATGCTGGAGGGCGGATCTCATATTGGGGATGCTGAAGGGCGATTATCATATTGGGGATGCTGAAGGGCGATTGTCATATTGGGGATGCTGGAGGGCGATTTTCATATTGGGGATGCTGAAGGGCGATTATAATATTGGGGATGCTGGAGGGCGATTGTCATATTGGGGATGCTAAAGGGCGATTCTCAAATTGGGGATGCTGGAGGGCGATTCTCATATTGGGGATGCTGGAGGGCGATTCTAATATTGGGGATGCTGGAGGGCGGATCTCCTATTGGGGATGCTGGTCGGATCTCACATTGGGCACGCACCTGTCCAAGCGGCTGCCTATCAGCCAGGAACAGAACCGAGTTGATGTCCAGCGGCGCGACTTCCGGCTCAGACTGGGCCACCACCAGCGCGCCCAGCAGGCTGGTCACCGTGGCGCAGTGCCGCATGGCCACCTCGGGCGGCACCGACAGGGTCAGGCGTTCAACCGGCCCAATAACTCCGGCCAAGTCGCCGAGAGGATTCCACCTCTGACGCGGCTGCTTCTGCTGCTGGGACGGCTTTGAACCGCGGCCGCGGCCTTGACCGGTCTGCCGGCGGCTGCTGTCGTCGCCCTCTTCTTCATCTTCGGTGCCACCGCTGACGCTGCCGTTGTCGCTCAGTCCGTCGCCGCCGCCGCTGCTGCTGCTGCTGCAAGAAGACTCGGAGTCCAGACGGCGCCTGTAGGGCCCGAACTCCAGGCCGGTGACCAGGCAGCCCTCAGCCTCGAATTCCACCCGGTCCAGCAGGCTGCTCACCAGCTGCGCCACCTCCGCGTCCCCGCTGTCTGCTGTTGTCATGGTGACGCTTATTTCACGCTATGACGGACTGACAAGCTGCGGAGAGAGCGAATTAGTCAGGCGCTTGAAATCACTTTATAAGAGGGACACTCAATAAGTCTAATTCATGCTTTTTTTCTAAGAACTAACGGAAACCGGGTTTGCGAGGAGAAATATATTTAAAAAATCATTTTTTGTGATTTACTACGAGATTTTCTAAGGCTTCCCAGGGTTCAGGAAATCAGACTAGAGAACGAAGATTCCTGAGACTCAATTACCCACCAATGTAGACTATTTTAGCTAAAAAAAATTGTTGGTTTTTCGGACCCTTCGAATGTATTTGTTGACTGAAAATCTTAGCGGCTAAACGTGGGCGCATCAAAAATCATGGTAAATTAAAAATCATCAAAGGCTGAAAAATTGTTCACACAGAACAATTTATGCGATTTTTGTATAATATTGCTTGTCAATTTGCTGTTCACAAGTGACGCGTCAGAGTGTGTTGAAGATTAATTTTAAAAAAGCTCAAAAAACCATAAATAATCAGTAATATTAGTCTAAAAGCAGATTTTTCACAGAAATTCGGCTGCTGCGCAGTTCAGAAATTGTTCTTCTGCTGGCGCAGGACGGCCATCACTTTGACGGGGTCGGCGCTGCCGGCGTGTCGCTGCACCGTGGCCTGGCCCACCCGCATGAACGGGTTGGTGCGGAGCTCCTCGCCGATGCTGCTTGGCACAGTCGGCTGGCCGGGATTGGCCAGGCACCTGTCTAACTTGGCGCGCACATCCGGGTTGTCCGGTTCAACTGAGGCGGCGAACTGCAGATTCTTCAGCGTGTACTCGTGGCCGCAGTACACCCGCGTGTCGGGCGCCAGCGAGCCCAGCGTGTCCATCAGGTTGGTGTACATCTGCTCCGGCGAGCCTTCAAAGAATCGGCCGCAGCCGGCGATGAACAGGGTGTCGCCTGTGAACACGGCCGGGGCGCTGCCGGGGGCCTCAGCCAGGTAGCAGATGTGATCCCCGGTGTGGCACGGCGTGTGCAGGCACCGGATGCTGATGGAGCCGCCTAACGGCTCCAGCTGTTCATTGTGGGACACCAGCCTGCTGACCGCCTGGACTCTGTTGCTGCCGCCGCACACCTGCGGCTTGGCGGCGGCCAGGCCGGCCTGCAGCAGTTGCAGCAGCCGGGAGTTGCCGCCGGCGTGGTCGTGATGGTGGTGAGTGGTCAGGATGTACTTTAGGGAGAGGCCGCGCTCGCGTAAGTAGTCAACAACCTTCTCCGGCTGGTAGGGGTCCACCACGGCCGACTCCTGCATGGAAGGGGAGGATGGGCAGAGTGGGGCTCCAGCACACCTGATGGGCACACCTGACATTTGATTAAGCAGAATTCCCAGGCTTAGTAATCATTTCTAAAAATTTTAGGTATAAAAGGAGATATTAAGTCATTAGAAAATAAAAAAATAATTTTAGACAAGGAATGTTTGTACAAATCCTAGCCAAACCAGATGAATTTTATATTCTCGAACTAGGGAACAAATTTAATTTAAAGCCCATTAAATATTAACTAGTAAAATTTGTTTAAGGTATATTTTAAAAACCTAGCATTTCTAAGGTAGATTAGTATTAGATTAAATTATTTACATTTGGCATGTACATCAAAGATACAATTATTGAAAAAGTAGGTTTTAGCTTTAGAAAAGTACTACCAAAGGGTTTATATGCATTAAAAATTAATTCCTACTGAATTGATAAAAATATTGAAAAGATAAATTACTTTTATGCCATTTTTTAATTATAATAAAAGCTCTAAAATTGCCTTAGAAGTTATTCTCTTTAAAAGTATTACCCTATAGAAAAACATTTTTACTTGCAGCTACATTTCAAATATAGCCACTATAATATATTGTTAATGAAAACCTAAAATTTTTCCAGCATATATAAAATGTGATTCAACAAGTTTTAAGTTTTATCTAAGGTTAATACGAGTATATGAAAATAAGCTAATAATTTGTGAATATGAATATTAAAAAAGATGACAAAAATGTTCATCTAGGAATAGCAGAATATTGGCTAATATCCCCCAAATTATAATTAGCTAATTTTTACATAGATACTTTCTTTGCTTAAAAGTATGAATGCAATTCCTTAATTATAATTATGACATATACTGAATTTTTATTTCATAAAATAAGACAAATATTTATAAATAAGAACCTTGGTTATATCCTTAGAAACAAAGAAACAAGCTGTCTATTATATAGCCTAAACTATATAATAATTTTTTCTTAATTCTAAAAAGCTTTTTAGAGTTATTACTAGCTCTTCGGTGCCCCCCCCAGGGGGGCGCAGACAGGCATTTTGAATCACTCATGTACTCAACAGAAATCTCCCTAAGCTGCTAGAAAATCTCTGCAGCAAAATTAAAGTCTCCCTAAAAGCATAATATCCTTCCGTGTATTCAGAAAATCTACTGAAAGTCTCCCCGAGCAATTAGCCGATTGCCCCGAGCACTTGAAAAATCTCCCAACCAGCTAGATTATCTTTCCGAGCAGCTGGAAAGTTTTTGAGAGCAGTCAAAAGTCTTCCCCCAGCAGTAAAGTAAAAAACCCCGCCAGCAGTTAGAAACCCCCCAATCAAATAGAAACTTTCCCGGGCAGTTAAAAATCCCCTAAGCAGACCGAAAAGCCCCCAGAGAAGAAAAATCTTCTGGTTAAAAAATACTACCCCCAACAGACAGAAAATTCCCCAACCAGACAAAGAATCCCAAGCAGAAAAAAATCTCATGAGCAGTTGGAAATTTTACCTGAGGCAGTTGAAAAATCTTCTCATGCAGTTAAAAAACTCATGGAGCATTTAGAAACCCCCCTCGAGCAGTCCGAAATCACCCAAGCAGTTAGAAATCCCCCAATAAGATAGAAAATTTGTCCTAACAGTAAGAAATCCCTTAAGCAGATAGAAAATGTCCATGAGAAGCTAGAAAATCCCCATCAAGCAGTTAGAAATCCCCTAATCAGACAGAAAAGTTCCTCAAGCAGTTAGAAAATCCCCAAGCAGACTGAAAATCTCCCTGAGCTGTTAGAAAATCTCCTTCAAGCAGTCCAAAATCACCCAAGCAGCTAACATTTTTTCGAGCAGCCGAGTAATCTTCCTCCAGGATAAGTTAGAAAACCCACGAGCAGAAAAAATCCCCCCAGCAGTTAGAAAATCCCTTTTGAGAAGTCGGAAATTCCAATCAAATAGAAACTTTTCCTGAGCAGTCAGAAATCCCCTAAACATAGAAAAAACTTTTGCGAGCAGTCGGAAAATCTTTCCCCAGCAGTCAGGTAGAAAGCCCCTCAAGCAGACGGAAAAATCCCCCCAACAGTTAGAAAATCCCCTTCTAGGAGTCAGAAATCCCCCAATCAAAGAGAAAATTCCCTGAGCAGTCAGAAATCCCCCCAGTAAACAGAAAATTCCCCAAGCAGACTGCCCGAACATTTATAAAATCCCCTTTGAGCAGTAAGAAGATATCCTCGAAGCAGACAGAAAACCTCCCTTAGCAATTAGAAAATCTTCCCAAGCAGACAGAAAATACCCTTCAAGCAGTCAGACATCGCCTAAGTAGTTAAAAAGTCCTCTTCAAGCAGTTAGAAAATCTTCACAACCAAGCAGAAAATCTCCCCGAGCATTTAGAAAGACCCTTCAAGCAGTCAAAAATCCCCCAAGAAGTAAAAAAGTCCAGTTCGAGCAGTCAGAAATCTCCAAATCAGGTGGAAAATATTCCGGAGCTGTTAGAAACCCCCCAAGCAGACAAAAAAGTTCCCGGGCAGTAAAAAATCTCCCAGAGCAGTTAGCTACCTAGCAGTTAAAAAATCCCCCTGCAGCATTAAAAACTCCCTAAGTCAACCAAAAAATTCCCCGAGCAGAAAAAAATCGCCCCAGCCGTTAGGAAATTCCCCTTGCGGCAGTCTCAGAAATCCACCAATCCGATAGAAAATCACACCGAGCAGTTATAAAATCTCCTTGAGCAAACAGAAAATCTCCGAAGCAAATCTCACTGAGCAATCAGAGAAACTTCCCAAAAAGTTTGACAATACCTTTAAAGCAGTCAGGAATCTCCTAAGCAGTTAGAAAGTCCCTTTCGAACTGTTAGAAATCCCCCACTCACATAGAAAATTTCCCTGAGCAGTAAGAAATCGAAGAGGTAGAAAATCTCCCAGGCAGACGGAAATTGTCCCCCCCCGAGCATTTAGAAAATTTTCTTCCAGCAGTCAGAAATTCCCAAGTAGACAGAAAAGTTCCCTAGCAGTTAGAAACTCTCCCAAGCAGTTAAAATAGAATTTGCGAGCAGTCCACAACTCCTCCCCGAGAAGTTAAAAATCCCCCAGACAGTTAGAAAATCCCCTTCAAGCAGTCTTAGAAATCCAACAATCAGAAAGAAAATCTCACGCGAGCAGTTACAAAGTCTCCCTGAGCCGATCGAAAATCCCTCAAGCAGACAGAAAATCTCCCCAAGCAATTCGAAAATCTTCCCAAGCAGTGTGAGAATACCCTAAGCAAACAGAAAAATCTCAATAGGAGGTACAAAATCTTCCAAGCCGAAAAATCTCCCCCAAGTAAGGTCGAAAATCCACTAAGCTGACAGAAAAACCTCCACGAGCATTTAGAAAATCCTCTTTGATCAGTCAGAAATTCTCCAAGCTGTTCCCTTCGAGCAGCTCGAAGTCCCCTTCGAGTAGTAAGAAATCTCCTTATTAGATAAAAAAATTCCTCAGAGCAGTTAAAAATCTCCCCGAGCAGTAAGAATATCTCCCTAAACAGTTGGAAAACTTGCGAACAGTAAGAAAATAGCTTCGAGCAGTTAGAAACCCCCTGATTAGATAGAAAATTACCCCGAGCAGTTAAAAATCCACAAAGCCGACAGAAAAGTTCCCCAAGCAGTTAAAAAATCTTTCGAGCAGTGAGAAAATCTACCCCCTCAACGTATGGAAACCTACCAGCAGTCAGAAATCCCCGCAATCAGATAGAAATCTCCCTAAACAGATAAAAACACTCGAAGCAGACAGAAAATCCCCCGGGCCATTATGAAAACCCCCCCGAGCAGTCCGAAAACAACCAATCAGTTAGAAATCCCCTAATCAGACAGAAAAGTTCATCGAGCAGATAGAAAATCTCTTTCAAGCTGTTAGAAAGTCTCCCTGAGCAGTTAATAAAATCCCCAAGCAGACAAAAAATCTGCCTGAGCAGTTAGAAAATCTCCTTCAAGCAGTTGGAAACCTCCCAGCAGTCAGAAATCCCCGGAATCAGATAGAAATCTCCCTAAACAGATAAAAAATCCTCAAAGCAGACAGAAAATCTCCCGAGCATTTAGAAACTCCCCTTCGGACAGTTAGAAATCCCCAAGCAGACAGAAAGTATCCCCGAGCAGTCTGAAATCTCCCCAGCGGGTGGAAAAGTTCCCCAAGCAGTTAGAAAGTCCCCTTCGAGTAGTTTAGAAAATCTCCCCGAGCAGTTAAAAAGTCTCCCGTAGCATTTAAAAGTCCCCTTCGGGCAGTTAGAAATCCCCCAAGCATACAGCCAATTTCCCCGAGCAGTCTGAAACCCCCAAGCAGACAAAAAAACGCTTTCGAGCAGTTAGAAATCTCTCAAGCAGTTGGAACTTCCCCTTCGGGCCGTTAGAAATCCACAATCAGATAGAAAAAGGCAGAAAATACCAATCGAGCAGTAAAAAAGTTCCCTTGGAAGCACTTAAAAATCTCCAAATCAGATAAAAATTTTCCCGAGCAGTTAGACATCCCCTAATCAGTTAGAAAATTTCCCCGATAAGTTTGAAATCCCCCAATCAGACAGACAATCTCCCTGAGCATTCAGAAAATCCCCTTCTAGCGGTTGGAAAAACTTCCCGATGCAGTAAGAAAACCTTGAGCAGTAAAAAAGTCTCCCAGAACATATAAAAAATCCCATTGGAGCAGTCAGAAATCCACAAGCAGTTAAAAAGTCTCCCAGCACAGCACCCTAACAGTCAGAAAATTTATAAGAGTCGTTAGAAAATCTTCCAAGCAGTTTGCAAATCCCCCTGAGCATCTAGGAAATCCCTGAAAGTGTAGAAAATTGTTCCCGAGCTTGTAGGAAAATCACTACAGCAGATAAAAAATCCTGCGAGCAGGTAGAAAATCTCCCTTTATAACGCCTTATCAAAGACACATGCGCTTTAAGAAAATTAAGCTAATTATAATTTAAGATTTGGCAGGCTATCAGACTTACCGATCAGTATCGTGCTCGACGAAGACCTCTTAAACAACTTTTTTGTTTGAAAAGTTTTCTCAATCTAACAGGGAAAAACTTTTAGAAACTAACATTCTTTACTTACTGACTCGAGATATGATTGGCAAATTCACTGCAGAACGGCCCACGGCTATTTAAATAAAAATATTTCGCTCAAGCATCCACACTTTCAAGCCAATTTATTCAATGTTGGCTCTCCAGCTGGGCGAGAAATAATCAATCGCTAATAAAATGTGCACAGATCGCTTGAGCAGTTTTTCTATTGCCCTTGTGCACAACCATTAAGCTAGGGCTGGGGCAGTGTACTCTAGCTAGGTGAGAAAATTTATATTCTCTTCTTACCGGCACAAAAAATTTGCTAAACTTGGAGCAGTGTAGTCTAGCTTTATGACGCAACCTTTTCAAATAAAAAATTAGACAGTGCAGAGTTTGAGAATTATTGGCCCGCGAATTTTAACTCAGCACAAAACTTTATGACGCAATCTAAAATAAAATCAACATTCTGACAGTGCCGACTTTGACCTTTGTTGGCCTCGCATTAAAAGCATAGGAAAAACTCGTTTTTCGAATATTTAATCCCCTTCCACTTGGAGCAGAGCTTGCAAACTTTCACGGTCTCATATTCGAAGAATTTGCAATCTTTTGGCGAAATTTTGATCAAAATCGGTTGAGCCGTTCGAGCTCTACATCGTTACGGAGAAAGCTGCCACAGACAGACAGACACACACACACACATTAGACATTTAGTATAGAAGATTTTCTAAAAAAAGCTAATTATATTGGAAATAAAGGTTGGAGAAGCCTAGGCTACAAGTATAACAATATAGGCCCAAAGTCTTGAAGAAGAAATATATACCAGATTAATCTGGCATATAATCAGTAATTTTTGTATACAGTTTGGCATACTTTGGCATACATTCACAATGTTCATTACACAAGTTGGCATAAAAAGAAAAGATTTAATAATTCAGGTGCATATTAGCAGAATAAAGCCAATGTATATATTTTAATTAGAATTCTTTGGTGTCTTGCATATATTTGGCAAGGCCAGTAATTGTGCAGAGAAAAGTAGAGAGCATGGCTGACGATTTATTTGTTTTTATACATTCAGAGTAGCAGCGAGACTAGACTGGGTATGTGGGGAGGTGGTGCTCACATAAAGCAAATGGCAAAGTTATCAATGTCACCCCCCAGCCTAGTCAGCAAGGGGTTGGTGCTTGCTAGCTGCAAGGAGGCATGAGCCATTGGGTAGGCTGGCTGGGCTGTAGCATGAGTGCAGCTGCACTTTTGCCGCACTGCATGCCAATGATTGCCACAATTCACAAAAATAGGATAAAAATTAATTTGGATATCTATGTGTGAATAAATTTACTAGTACTTATTGTAACTAAGTTTAAAGAAAATTATTACATAGCCATGGTTAAGAAAGTGGCACAGTGTGCACCAGAACTTATTTTTGTCTAGTCATTGCCATGTGCCATGCAATGATGCACATGTGATAAAAAATTATGCACAGACTCACAATTTGCAACTTTTTTGGGAAAAAGCTCAAAGGACCAAAAAAGGTCCCCCACAAACCACTTCTTTTCTATATCTTACTGATTGCTTTTTTTAGTATTATCCCCTAATTTCTACACTTACACTGCCAATCTTACAATTTCCACCCTCCATTTTGCAACTTTCCCTTGATTTTGCAACTTAAATAAATTAATTTTCTAAAAAATTCTCAAAAATAATATATATAATATGTACCAACTATGTGCAGCATCCCTCATGTGTACCAATTGTGCACAGAATCCTAGCTCCACTCTGGGTTTATTTTTTTTGCTGGGCACAGGATGCCAAATTGCATCATGTTCTTAATTTTAGGATGCGATTTCAGGGTTTGGGATGCAATTTTTTAAAAGTCTTATTTAAGAGGTCTTTTATTGTGAAGAATTAAAAAATCTGGATGCAAAATTGCATCCTATATCAAATTTCAGGATGTGACTTTCAAATTCAAGATAGCATCCCTATAGCACAAAAAATAAACCCAGGCTCCACTGCTACCTATGTGCAGCTATGCATAGCCATGCATAGAGATTTTGGTCCTGTGTGCCCAAAAATTCCAGCAAACCTGCCACCTTCTGGACTATGGTTATACAATGACAAAAAGGTAAATAACAATTAGAAAAAGTAAGAATTAAAAAATTTATTTTTCACAACATAGCATGACATTTTTTGTTTTGTTGCATAAAATTATCATGAACTAGTATTAAAAAATCAGGAGTTTTGAATCTGGCATATATCTAGGGTATTCTAAACTATGGATCTATTAGCCTAGTACTGACTAAATTATAAAATAACAATACTATTTAATAGTCATACATATAGTATATATTTCTAGTCTAATAATGCTACCATTATTTAGCTAGAAGAGTATATTAATTAATGGGACTAAATTTATAATTTACTTTTTACTATTTATACTCATACATTGCTAGCTAGACTAGGCCTAGGCCTATTAACATTGGTAATATAATTGGCAGTGCTTATCTCCAGAGTACTATTGGAATAATATTTTGCTTATCTGCATAGAACACTGCTGAGATAGGCAGGCCTCCATGTGGATAAAGCTGGACTTATTCCAATAAAACATTACCAAGACAGATACAATCCCCTACATTTTGTAGTATTGTCCTCATATATATATTATCGAAGCAATTGAGCAAAAAATGCCCAATAACAAATAATAATTAATGGTGTCAGCCAAAGGTGACCCCTTTTTACTGTTGCTTTACTCTTTTTATTATGAAATGACCCACTAAGCGAGAGGCTAACTGAATCATTCTCGAGTTACTTATTGATTTCAATATAATCTAATTAACAAACTATTGTTACATCGACCTTGTTATATTTGGTGAGGATCTACATGTACATGTAGCTAAACGAAAGGGATATTGGACAAAGTTTCGGAGTTCTACCAAATTTATAAACTCAAAATCAATATCAAAACAAAAGAGAGATTGACATAATAAGTTATAATTCCCAAAACGATATGCAAATATGAGGGGTGTTCAAAAGTTTTGTCGTTTGGGTACTTAGAGCAGCAATTTGGGGACAATGTCACTTTATTTTTCAACATAGTCCCCCTGGCAATCGATGCACTTCTGCCATCGGTCCTGCAGCTTCTGGATGCTGCTGGTGTAGAACTTGGCTGGCTGGTCCTCCAGCCACTGGTTGGTGAGGGTGATGACCTCCTCGTCGGACTTGAATTGGTGCCCTTGTAGTGGCCGCTTCAGCTGGCAAAACAGGTAGAAGTTGGAGGGGGCCAGGTCTGGAGAATAGGCTGGATGCGGAAGGATTTTGAACCCCGCAGTTGTGGCAGCATTCACTGACACTTGGGCTGTGTGAGCAGGGGCATTGTTGTGAAGCAGCAGGGGGTGGGCACTCAGCTCCCCCCGCCTCTTCTGGACGACTGCCTGATGAAGTCGGCCAAGCTGTTCGGCGTATCGAACACCTGTCACAGTGTGCCCCACAGGCAGGTACTCAGCAAGCAGGATCCCTTGGCAATCCCAGAAGAAGCAGCCCAAGATCTTGCCAGCCGACTTCATCTGCTTGAACTTGTGGGGGGGCCCTTCTCCAGGGCGCTGCCACTCCATGGAGTCACGCTTGCACTTGGGGTCATAGTGGTGAATCCAGCACTCATCACCAGTAATGATGCGACGTTCAAACCCATCCGGGTCCTCATTGTAGAGGTCAAGCATGAGAAAGCAGGAGTTCACCCGATTCTGCTTGTGGTCTCGCGAAAGCATTCGGGGCACCCATCCGGCACTGATCTTGTTGTACCCGAGGATTTGATGTATGATCTCCTCCACTGATCCAGCTGAGATGCCCATAGTGTGTGCAATTGTGGCAACTCGAATCCAGCAATCTTCATCCAGGAGCTTGGCAACTGCGTCCACTTTGTCCGGATTGATGCTGGTCGCTGGCCATCTGCTGCAGGGGTCATCTTCGAGGCTCACCCTACCATGCTTGAATTTGTTGTGGTGTCGCTCAATGGTGCGCAGAGAGGGACAAGTTGTGGGGTACACAGACTTTATCTCCTCTTCGATAGCTGGCGGCTTTAGCCCTTTCAGGGTGAAGAATTTAATGAGTGCTCAATACTCTTGCTTGTCCATTTTGCTGAAAATCCAAGGAGTGCTTTGAAATTGTGCCTAAAAAATCCCTTTAGATAAACATGATAAACATGAAAAGGTGAAAGTGTGCCATGGACATTCCATATAAAGGTGCTTTACTATGAGAAAAAAGTTCCATGAGAATATCATGTGCTATGGCCAAACAACAAAACTTTTTGTACGCCCCTTGTAGACTGCTTCTTTAGGGCCATTGTAGCAGCCAATGACTTCTTGTGGTCCTTGCTAGCAGCAAGTAGACTTGGCTCAAGAGTTGAATTTAACTATGGTTCCATATGAACACAAAGGGCAACTAGTTGCTATAGTTGCTATAAACATATACAATACAATAGAAGTTAGCAAAAAGTGTTTATCTGATTCTTCTCTTAAGTAAACTGGTAGAAATAGTATTCCATGGGAAAAAGTCTAGCTATCTTGGCAATGTTCTTTGGGAATTATCCTAACAGGCTAACAACCTAAGTATTCTGTGCAAATAAGAAAAATATTTTTCAAATTGTACTGTGGGGATAAGCAATGCCAACATTTTTTAACTGGCAGCATATAGAATAAAGTAATTATAGGACTGCTAGCATAAAAGCCCCAACCCTTAATAGCATTTTGCTTGTAGCATACCAGTCAAATAAGCATTGCCCGAATTTAATATTGAGGGCCTAGCAATAGACATTTTTATTGTCATATTAAGTGACAGGTCTAAGTGAGCCTATTATTGTAACAGAAGATTTGCAAAAAATATACTTGGGCTGAGCGAATTTTTGCTATGCACAACATTACAAGAAATAAATGAGCAAATCACCCTTACCTTAGAAGCTTCATCATGAATGACATACATATAGTTATCTTGAAATGCCAAAATATGCTGGATAATCATATTGACACTATTTTGCGACAAAGGTGTTGTTTTCACAGTTTTAAATTGAATATTAGACAAAAAATATTTGGTATGTGACAATAACGATTTATGAATGGATAGGCCTAAAGTAAAAATTTTACCACAACCTATCATCAGAGAAACAATTGAGGCACGCTATTTTCAACTTTAAGTACGTTTTTTTCTCAGAAAAAAGTCGACCTCTTATTCTATTAATATATTAATACAGATATATATAAATAGGCGGAATTTTGCACCAATTTTTCAACGCTGATTAGCGCCTGAGTACGTTGGTTGGTATATAGAAATACTCTGCACGTGTGTATGCAATATTATCCTAAGAAAAAGTCCGGGTTTGTTTGTCAAAAGCTTCAAAATTATACAGTTAAACAACTTTTGCTTTATTTAAAAGTTTATAACCCGTCAAACTAAAAAAAGACAAATAATGCGGTATTTAAAAAATACAACCTAAGAAGTAAAATGTAGGATTACAGTAACCATCAAAGCATTAAAAAATGAGACTGTTAAAAATGCGTCACGAGTTTTGGCGACTCGAGCCGAAAACTCAAGGATCATTCCGACCAGCCGTTTCGCTCGCCTGACTAACCGTGGCAATGTGTCCATACAGCGCTATGGTACAATACAATAGTCAGACTTTAATTTTGCATAACCGTAATGGATTGCAATCTCCCAGACCCGAAACAGGGAACTTCAGTGTTAATTTAATTTTGTTAAATTAAATTTAAGTAAAAATTAATCAGTGTTAATTTTAATTACAGTAAACTACTGATTCAAGGTCGAAGGAAAACTGCAAGAGATGCATTAGCTTAGCTAGTCTGCCGAGCTCTTCATTATACTGCAGAACCTCAATACTTGGCACAGGTGCATAGCTTTTGAAGAGTGTTTTTCGTGCATCCTCTAAAATCCCAAAATAGTTTTGATCCTTACGCTCGGCAATTTTTTTGGATGAGCGACTCCCTAAATAGCTCCCTATATAGGTATTTTAACTAATTAATAAAAATGCAAGTACATGTAAGCCATTATTTTGGGCCACCGCACGAAATTCATACCGGCCTACTTGCGTAAGTGGTTCGATCTACAGTGAGACATTGGGAGAAAGAGTAGCGCGATCAAGGTAGATGCAGGCTACTATTTTGGACTAATCAGACCCTCATTGGAAGCGGTGGACAAGAAATAAACATCTGCCGGACAGGGGCCAGTCGCAGAGGGAGAGAGAGTTCGTCCTAAAGACGGCTCGATAGCCGCGTATAATCCAAAAAATTGAGGGAGTCGTGGTTGTCAAGGTGCAACCCAAGCTTACGTTACCACGGATGCCTGTCGGGGTAACAATAAAAGCGACGAGTGATGCTTCAGGATAGTGAATGATCTTTTCGCCGCCTTGTTTCCAGGGGAGAGAGCGGCTGACCTGTGACCAGAGAGGAATGACCTATTATAATTATCAGCTGACGCTCACACAGGACCTTTTTACTAAGCGAAACTGTTCAATTGAACATAAAATTTCTGGGCTTAAGGTCCGGCGAGCGATGACACGCACTTAGTGGCGACAACGAAGTCGGGGCCAAGGGCTGATTTTGACTCTTCCAGGATGCCTTGCAAGGCACTAAGTTAAGACCGACGTTGGAGCAAGGACTTCTGGCCCCCAAAATCCAAACGAGAACATGAGGATTGTGGGTGGCAACATGAGACGATACAATCTGGTGGGAAGTTTTGGCGAAGCAATAATTAGGAGAGATAACTATCAATCTAAGGGATCTCTATAGATGCAGAACGAAAGAACGGATCGAGAAAATGAAAATTTAAGTCTATATTGAAAAGATAAACAAAGTCGAGGACAATCAGAAAGTATAATTAAACATAGTGCAGGCCTATATTTCCTGTTTTATAGACCAGCTTCGGGTGTCAGGCAAAATGCGTTATCTAAAAAATGCTATTGCCAGTAAAATGCTGCTGAATTGATTAAAACTTATCTTGAGTCTTTAGTGTTAGCAAAATATTGAATAAAATCAAGTCCACGATGAAGTTATTTACGAAGAGATGGAAAAGGCTTAACGCAAGTAAAATTGTTTAGTGCTTCCTGCTTATGACTCCAACCGTGGAAGCCTATTGATTATTAAAGCGCATAATGAGTCCAGTGGCTGCATTGAAGAGTCTTTTCTCCCAGGCGAGCATGCATGCAGCTGAGAGACGTGGCACCCCAATCCTCCGTTCGTTTAATCTAAAGCCAGCAGCTCCCAGACTGAAAGCACGTGGGACAAAGCTGCAAACTGGGAGTTGAGTTAGCTAGGAAAAATTTTGTGGATAAACGGGAGATCCCGTCCCGTCCCGTCGTAGGAGAATTTTCTTTTCCACTGGTTGCCGATGGCAACCATGCGATTGGAAAGCGAACATTCTATTAGCACAGCTCTTCCCTAGGAACTGGAAAGAATACTTTATTACGTCAGTTAACCGTAGCGAATTTCATTCTATTCTTCGCCACTCGCAGCCGCTATGCCCCAGGCGGCTCGAGAGTTTGCAACTGAGCCTCTGTTGCATTACAGCCTGCCAGAGTCTCGGTTTGTTTCGTGCCGGCTAAGCAGCTCTTAATTTTGAGTTAAACCAGCAGCAGCCAACCCTCAACGTACTCTCGTCTTCTCCTCATCTTGCTGCTCTTTGCAGTGCCCCGCTCATTGTTCTTGGCCTAATGAAGAAGAGAGAGACAGCAAGACAGACAGAGCAGCTGGCAGCAGAGCAATAGAGAGAGGTAGGTGAAGAAAGGAGGCTTTTTTACGACGCACCTGCCGCTCCGGTGTTCAGATGCATCGTTAACTTCTGTAAAGTATTAATTTGCTCACTGCGGCTCTGGCCAAGGCTCCAGTCCTACAGCATCGGGCCCCAAGGTGGCCTTGGCAACACTGTCCGCATACGCAGCCCGTTTCTTTTTCTACCCCAGAAGCGAGGTGTGAATTTGAACTAAAGAAAAGAAAATTCTCCGGAGAAGAGTCCGTTAATCGCACTAATTGACATGAAGACCAGGTCCAGTGGCAGAGACCGACCGTACGGTCATCAGATGGTAGCGGCACCTGGCGCGGCAGACGCATACGGAGCGCAGCGCGACGGTGGGGTGCTGTTCAATGGTCTCACGAGTGAGAAAACCATCATCGAGGAACCGTCGCCTGTCGCTGATGCGCTGGAGCGACTCTGCCCAACGTTTGACGCCACCGAAGCCGAGGCCAGACACCGGGAGACACGACGCTACCTTGATCGCATATGTCAGGAGATGTACTACAAGCTGCACGTCAACAACTACCGAATCAATTACGAAACGCCTGTTGTGGCGTCCACGGCAGAGGATCAAGTCTGGGGCGAGCAGGAGCGGCACGAAGTCCTGTTGCCGCTGCGCCTGCCGCCGGGCAATTCTCTGCGAATACAGCCGGAAGGCGCGTCTGGCCTGATTGGCATCAAAATTCCCGCGGTCCGGCAGAAGCCGCCGGCGGCGGCGACAGAAAAAGACCCACTGGACTTCATTAAATCGTCAAGGCGCTACGTGTCTTCATCCGTGACACTGAAGTCAACCTGGAAGCTGGTGAACAACGCCGTGCAGCAGATTTCAGTGCGTTACGGAGACGACCTCACAGTTCAGCAGGTGGAGATCAACAAGGACGTCGGCTCGATTGATGTCACTCTAACTGTCACATCCAGGTATCTCGACACGCAGCTGGCTGCACCTCCTCCCGGCCAGCGGGAAGCTTCAAGCACCGACGAGGATCAGGATCCCGTGTCATTCGCTATCCACATCGAAGACGCGGTCCCCGAAGATGAGGAAGGCCTACAAGACGGCGAGAAGACAGACGAGGAGTCGGTAGAGGATGACTTGGCAGCCAACCTGCTAGCGCCTGGAATCCCGGCAACTGTGGTTTACATTCCGAATAGACGACGGCGGGACAAGGTGCCCGAAGTGACCGCCTGCGTGCTTCACCTGCGGTTCATGCCGGTCATTAGGCACCCTAGCGATGAGCACGCCTATCTGACCCCCCGGCCCTACTCATTTGCCAGCAAGGAGTCCCTGGGCCAGGACCTGTGGACGGTGCAGTACTCCATGGAGGAGGCCCTGCTGCTTCAGTCGCTTTCACGAGCTGACCGCGGCCTTCGGCTGCGAGTGTGGAGCGGCCTGAGAGAATTCTGTCGGGAGCAGCCAGAACTGCGGTGCGTCAGTCGCGATATGCTGAAGCACGTGATGTTTCACCTGGCCGAGACCGAGATTGACCTAGTGGGAATCCGCTGGCAGCGGGCCAACCTGGCGCACTATACCAGCGACCTGCTGTCGAGCGTGCGCGACCATTTGCGCACTGGCAGCCTGCCGCATTTTTTCTACAAGGACGTCAACCTACTGCAGCTGCTGCAGCCGCATCAAATGCGCAGTGCCGCACTCAAAATTGACTTCTACGTGCGCAAGGAGGCGGCCTTTGTCCGCGCGCTGCTGCGTACGGTGGCTGGTCGCGAGGCGAAGCGGCCCGATGACAAATGACTCAGTGCGCCTGGCAATCTGGTAAAAGCTATTGATTTTCGTCTTTTACTCAATTGCAAAATAGGCAAAATCAACCGGCTACTGCAAAAAAATGTGTTTCAAATGATTTTAATATACCAGTAAAGTGAATTATTTTATTGAGATGCTCGTAATTGATATAATTGCTTCACTCACTTTTGAACTTGAAAAACAATCTGCGTCATCGTTTGGGAGCTGAATTCCTCTTTGAAAGCGCAGAACGCTGAAGTGATGGTCTTGAAAACGAATGAAGAGGTGTTATGACCAAGTAAATAGATTCATTTTTCAGCAAAAATCTGCAAATCGGACTGAATTAAACTTAAAATCCAAACTACATATTTTTGTAACGATTAAGGCACCTAAAAATTATTGTTTTATAGGAAAAGCGTCTGACTCGATTAACAGCTGTCGAGTTAGCTGCAGGAGCCCGAAGCCATATCGAAACTTAATGGAATGCTGAGAAAATAGTTCATAGAAACAATAACCATAAAATTATAGTAGTCCTTAGCTAAAAAATGGATGGATATAGATGGGCTCTCATGCAGACAGTTTTTGGCCAAGTTAGCGCAGTGTATGTACCATTAACTTCGTCCATCCTCGAGTTTGAGGCTGTTAATTCAGATTCAGTTTGAAAATTTTAACCGACCTGCTAATTGGCCATCAACGCCGGGTAAAAAATTCCAAATCGTACTATACAATATATTATATTGTTTAGGAAGTAAATTTGCTGGAATTAAGGTTTTTTATGCCATAAGGGATGTGATAAAAGCTTGAAAAATGGCATCCTGAAATTTGAATCCCGATGCAATCCATGCAATTTTGCTGTCCTAATTTTTTAGCTTTCAGATGCCAAATCCACCTACTGACATCATCAAAACTTTAGATTACGGTCCAGTGATCTAAAGAAAATTAATTTGAATGTAGGGTTGATAGGGTTCCAGGGGCAAATTATAATCCGTCCCTGTAGGATTCATAGGGGATTGAAGTAGGCATTTTTGCAATGAAAACATTACTATAAACTTTTATGGCTAATACACATGCCATGATGATTATAAAGGAATCAGTGAACTTAGAACTTCTTGGGTGCCAATCAATGAGTAAACGGCGTCCACGTCTCCCAAAATAGATCCAGATTTTGAGCAACGATGCCAAATGGGCTTTCTGATTTCAATGAGAAAAACCAAGGCTGTAAAATTACGATTTGCCAACAGCCAATTGCAGTAGATTGCCGTAAATGTAATATAATTGCATTACTCTGCTCCTATTAAAAATTTATATATGTTTTCGAATAGCTTTTCTATAAGGCTTGTGTAACGTTCGTGCATTCTTCTGTCTTAAATAAAGTTGTTATACTTGGCATCATTTTTATGGTCTATTTCCGAGAAATAAAAAGATCGGGCTGCAAATCCTAGATAAGTCCACTCCTCCTAAATGAGTCCTTTCATACACTCATTCCCATCTTCAGGGCCGATGCAAACTTTAAAATAATTATTAAAAGAATATTATATAGGTGCGTTGTTTTAAACTTTTTTGCTTTAGAAACTAACAAAGCATGGAGAAAAATGAATCAGTTGACTCTAGTCAAAGAGCCGAAAATAATGAAAAGCAAGTCATTGGTAAGTAAGTAGGTGTAATTTACTTCGATTATTTTAATTTACACGCTAGTAGTAAAGAAATTCAGGCCTATATTTGAACACCAGATAAATCGTTTTAAATTTTAATTATATGAAGTTTCTAAAGTAAACTTGTATTTTTGAAAATTTAATTAATATTTCAATATCTAGGCAATTAATTGCTACTGCTCTGCACTTTTTGATAAATTTGTAAGTATCAAAATTCTTAATAAAAAATAAAGTAAACCATTGCTATATTTTCAAGAAAATAGCCTATTTGCACAAAAAAAATAAAAAAATGTAGATACCTAACCTTTCAATTAAATGTATAGGCACAGCCAATAGCACAGTTGCAGCTAGTTGCATGGTGCATCCTAGAACTTTATACTGTTGTTTAGCCTAATAGGCTGGATGTCTGCAATACCTACTCTAAATTTATCTAGCTCAAATAGCTAAAATCACTGCTAGGTAAACTAAAGCAATGCAGGATTGAATAACTACCTTGCTTAAGGATATAAACTGTCTCTTAAACCCAAGACCTAAACCCAAAACCTTCTAGTCATAACCATATAAGGCAGATACCCTAGCCACTAGGCTACAACTCCTTTTTAAGATAGATATGTACAAATCTAGCAAAACACTTGGCAATGAATTTGCAACCTATGATTTGGGCAAAAGTTTAACCATATTGTTAGAAAGCAATATTTTTATTTTTAACACTTGCTAAAATACAATTTAAAAAGTATATTATATTAAGTTATCAATAATTGTTCTGTTTGGTAATAGGCACTTTAATAATAGCTATTTTAGTAACAAGTGATAACTACTTGTAACTTGGTAATTGTAACTTTGGTAAAAAAGCCAAAAAAAAATATAAAAGTGAATGCAAAGACTGCTAGTATTATTAATAGTTATAATAATTAATTTTTATTAATACAAAATAACAAAATTAGACTACTAAAAACAATGTACTATAAATTTAGCTTGTTAACAAAATAGTAGTTTCCAAAGTTGATATTAACCAAGTCTTTAGACCTTGTTACCAAAGTTTATTTTTGTGAAGTGTTTATACATTGTTGCTAAAATTGCTTAGCTAAATTTTCTTATCTAGCTACAGTATAATATTCTAATTGTGGCTAAACAGTTATACTGCAAGGTTAGAGTAATAATGCTTAGGCATTTGGTGTAAATTCTTTTAGTGATATTTTCTAGCCAAGAGAGAATACCAATATTAACCTTTAAAAAATTGACTATAAAGAGTGTGCTAATTGTGTCTAGAAAATATTTATATACAAGTAGCCATGAGACTATCCTGTAACTATATTATCACTTATATCTTGCGTAAAATTCATTATTGATAGCTCTGAGCCTTTGTTCCATCAAGAAACCTACAAACAAACATTGTTTTGAAAGTCTTACTCAATCATAGATACTGATTGGTAAGTCAGTGGAAAAGCATAATTTTTAATCATCTTCAGGTTTATTGTCTTAGGTGTATGCTTGATTATAGGCTTTATCATTGAGCATAATTTTATGCATAATGGTAAACCTATGATCCAAGGCTTCATAATTCTAGGCTTATTTATAATTCTGATGTCAGTCATATTTGGCATTGTGATTCTAGGCTCATAGGTCATTATGAATCAAGGTTAATGCAGTATTCTAGGTATATAAGGCATTATTATTCGAGGCTTTAAACCTTGCTGAGGGGAGTTGTGTTAACTTGCTATGGGTGGCTTTTGAAACAAACAAAGCCCTTAAAACTCTGTTTCACCTAACAAAGTTTTCCATTAAAAATATGTTTGCATTACTTTCTAAAGCTAGAAATTTTTGTTTGCTCATTATCTATACAATTTCTTAAACTTAAAAATTCCCAACAACCCTGCGCCTAGCAACAAGCGTATCTGGCACAGTGAAGTGGTTTAACGTGAAGAACGGCTACGGCTTCATCAACCGGGACGACACCAAGCAGGACGTGTTCGTGCACCAGTCCGCCATCGCCAAGAACAACCCGGCCAAGTGGCAGCGCAGCGTCGGCGAGGGCGAACGAGTTGAATTCGACGTTGTCCAGGGACCAAAAGGCGAGGAGGCTATTAACGTGACGGGGCCGGACGGTGCGGCCGTGCAGGGCAGCGAGTACGCCTCTGACAGGCGGGGCGGCCGCGGTCGCGGCGGTCGCCGATTCTTCAGGGGTGGCCGCGGCCGAAGGCGGCCCTACAGCAACTCCTATAGGGGCGGCGACGGTCCGCCTGTAAGCTCCGCTGCTTTGCTGCTCTTTTATCCCAATGCTGCTCATGCTGCAATTCCAATGCTCCCAGATCCTCATGCTGCAATCCCAATGCTCCCAAATCCTTATGCTGCAATCCTAATGCTCCCAGATCCTCATGCTGCAATCCCAATGCTCCCAGATTCTCATGCTGCAATCCCAATGCTCCCAGATCCTCATGCTGCAATCCCAATGCTCCCAGATCCTCATGCTGCAATCCCAATGCTCCCAGATCCTCATGCTGCAATCCCAATGCTCCCAGATTCTCATGCTGCAATCCCAATGCTCCCAGATTCTCATGCTGCATTCCCAATGCTCCCAGATCCTCATGCTGCAATCCCAATGCTCCCAGATCCTCATGCTGCAATCCCAATGCTCCCAGATCCTCATGCTGCAATCCCAATGCTCCCAGATTCTCATGCTGCAATCCCAATGCTCCCAGATCCTCATGCTGCAATCCCAATGCTCCCAGATTCTCATGCTGCAATCCCAATGCTCCCAGATTCTCATGCTGCATTCCCAATGCTCCCAGATTCTCATGCTGCAATCCCAATGCTCCCAGATCCTCATGCTGCAATCCCAATGCTCCCAGATTCTCATGCTGCAATCCCAATGCTCCCAGATTCTCATGCTGCATTCCCAATGCTCCCAGATCCTCATGCTGCAATCCCAATGCTCCCAGATCCTCATGCTGCAATCCCAATGCTCCCAGATCCTCATGCTGCAATCCCAATGCTCCCAGATTCTCATGCTGCAATCCCAATGCTCCCAGATCCTCATGCTGCAATCCCAATGCTCCCAGATTCTCATGCTGCAATCCCAATGCTCCCAGATTCTCATGCTGCATTCCCAATGCTCCCAGATTCTCATGCTGCATTCCCAATGCTCCCAGATTCTCATGCTGCAATCCCAATGCTCCCTATTTCCAGATGCCGCAAGGCGTGCCGGATCAGCCGCTGCCGCCGCCGCCCAGCCGTGGTGGCGCAGCTCCCCGCCGCCGCCCGTACACCATGGGGCCACCCGCTGCGGCTGGCGGCGGCGGCCCGCCCTTCCGTGGCGGCAGAGTCCCCTCGTATCAGCAGAGGCCGGCGCCACAAGACGAATTCTATGTTGACCGAGGCGGCTACGGCGGGCGGGGCGGCCGCGGCGGCGGTCGCGGTGGCCAGTGGCGCAGAGGCGGCGGTTTTCGGAGACGCGGAGGTGGCGGCGGACGGTTCCAGGTGAGAATTGCGGGAATTAATGGGCTGGCAGTTCTAAATTCAAGCTACTTACTCAGTAGTGTAGCCGCAAATTTTCAGCAGGTTTCTTAAAGAAAACAGACAGAAACACAAATTTTCAAACACACTCCGCCCACAGGGAGCAGCGCAGGGCGAGTCTGAGGCGTAATCGGCTGGACAGATGCTCTCAACCAGACCTGTCAATCACTGCTCCGGATGGCGCAATCATCGTCTTAACATAAACACTGGGACCTGTCCTCCGCACCGACCCCGCCCCAGCCCTCTGCTTGCCCTGACCGCTTCCCCACGCGCAGTTTTTTTTTAATTTTTCTATTGCAGTAAAATATATATTGTTGCACTGGACGGCCCATGTACCCGCATTAGTGGTGCATGCCGAGCTTGTGAGATCCCTGCTTTTTGTCGGTTTGGCTACGGCGGCTTGCAGCAGTCGTAACGGAATAAATAGCTTTGCTGCTTGGATCAAACTGTGCTTGCTATGGTATTGTTTTGTCTTTCCTTATTTGCTTTAAAACAAAGCGATTAATGAGAAATTATCTCTGAGAGACCCTGAGAATCGCCCCTCTAACCGACCTTTGAGAATCGCCCTTCTAACCAACCCATGAGAATCGCTCCTCTAACCAACCCTAGAGAATGGCCGCTCTTAGTCGACCGCTGAGAATCTCCTAACTAACCAACGCCTGAGAATCGTTCCTCTAACACCATGATAATCGCCACTTTAACAAACCCATGAGAATCCCCGATCTAAATCGAACCCTGAGAATCGCCCCCTAAACCCACCGCTGAGAATCGCCCTTCCTAAACCCACCGCTGAGAATCGCCCTTCCTAAACCCACCGCTGAGAATCGTCCCTCTAACCCTGTGAGAATCGCCGCTTTAACAAACCCATGAGAATCCCCGATCTAAATCGAACCCTGAGAATCGCCCCCTAAACCCACCGCTGAGAATCGCCGCTTTAACAAACTTATGAGAATCCCCGATCTAAATCGAACCCTGAGAATCGCCCCTCTAAACCGACCCCTGGGAATCGCCCCTTCTAACTCTGAGAATCGCCACTTACAGCCCCTTTAAATCGCACTCAGAGCCCCTCTAAATCCCTCGAAAAAATCGACCAGTTGGAAGTAAAGGAAGTATTCGGAGTCCTCATGCGGCTGAGGACACGTGATCTAGCCTGTAAATTACCTCTCACATCAGCTTGGACAGCCCCAAGCCTCGATAATGTTTATTGGAACAGAAAAAGGTGAGGTAGGCGTTGATAAAGAGCCGAGACCAGCGTCTGCAATCTGCGTGGTTCCCATCGGGGCGCGCGCACTGCTCGCATGCAGAGGGGGGGTGGGCGGTGGTAATATTTTATAGCAGCCAGAGAGCGATCCCTGCCGATACTCCGAGTGGGCCCCGCGCATCCTGCGATGTCGGCCGGCGTAAAAGCGTCCGCCTGGAACTGATGCGTGCCGTGCACCGCCCGGGCCAGGGGTTTCCGCGTCACCTCCTGCTCAAATTGCAGTTGGGAGGGAGCTGCACCTGGCCTGGGCGGCTAGCTAGGAAAACTGAGCTTAGGATCAGGGGGAGAGGGGGCGGAATCGAATGGGATGGATCTCTCTCGTCCCCAAGAGGAGGGGCGGTCGGAGCTCTCTCAAGCCGCTGCTCACGATTGCATAAAATGCGACTCGACAGCATTGCCGGGGGGCTACCAAGCCGCACTCACGGCCTTGTCATGAGCAGTCGGCAGCAGCAGAAGCGTGAGCAGGAGCAGCAGTCGCCACCGAAGTCGATGCTGCCGCCGTCGCTTCTTCAGCAGCAGCAGCAACAGCAGGAGCGCTGCGCCAGGGACGTGCCGGGCATGGAGTCAGCAGCCGACGCGCTGCTGGACGCGGTGACGCGTGGCAAAAGTCATCTGGTGAAATTCCTGCTCGAGGCCTGCGAGAAAGAAGTTGAAGTGGCCACCAATTTTCGCGATTTCAAAGGCAAAACGCCGCTAATTAGGGCTGTGTACATCACGGTGAGGGGCGGTTCCAGCTGCTCATTGCGAGATTAACAATTAATTACTGGAATCCTATGGAAATGGAATTGAAACCAAGAGAATAGGAAGTCATTGATTCAACGATCGAATGGTTAACCCGGGCTTTAAAAGAAAAATCCCCATTGAAAGCACTCAAATTGTAGAAAGAATTTAGGGGCAAAACCAACTCAGCCCGACATTCCGCAGGAGGAGAAGTGCCGCCAGCGAATCATGGAGATGCTGCTGGCTCACGGCGCCGACCCCAACCTGCAGGACGACGCCGGCCGGACGGCGCTCAGCTACGCCTGCGAGCTGCGCCGAAACGACGTGGTCCGTCTGCTGGTGCGGCACAACGTGGACCCCGAGCTGCCCGATACGGACGGTGAGCTCAGTCAGCTACCCCCCAGTTTCCATGTACAATTTTCCCAATCTTATCGTCTGCCTTTGCGCCTCTTCAATTTTCTTTGCCTCCACGCAGAGTAATTTCTATATACTTCTTTGTCCGTAATCTTGCACTTCTTTCCCAATGCGGATTAGCAGCAGAATTGTTTGCTAGCTGATAAAGCTCAGAAGCTTGAAGCAGACCTGCGCTGCCAGGTGCGGAAGCCGCTTGGTCTGCTCACAGGACAATAATCTTATACCCTTGCGGGTTCGCAAAGGCAGCGCGCAGAGCTAATCAAACTGTTCCCATACTCAGGGAAGAAACTCGAACTCGGGTCAAGCCTGCCTTCTTCCCCGCTGGCTACGCCCGCGTATTCTAGCAGCAGCAGCAACTTCCTCTCGGATGGAAATCCCAGAGGATTTCTCTATCAGGCAATCGGATCTGCCTCCGCCCCTTTCTGCAGTCTCTCTACCTTCCCCGCAGCGAAACCAACTTTTTTCCGCTCCACGGCAACTCAATAGAGCTTCTGATGCTCCTTGATCAGTTTGCTTCCTCTAGCTGAGGTGAAGTCACGCACGCTGGGGCCCAGGTGCAATTAGGGCAGCCCGACGAGGCCCCCGCGAGGTCGGGACTCGGGCAATTAACTTTCAGGGAACCAGTTGCCGCCTCCTGCATGGGGAGCACAGAGGATATAGGGAAATCGGCTCTCTTGCCATCTCCGTCTCTTCTAAATTTTATTTTCCATTGACCTAAGGAAGGCCCAATTGGGTCATTTCCCTTATATGAGACTCTTGTCTTAAAAAGTGCATGCAGACTAGTGTTGCAATAACGTCGAAAAGCTCCACAGAAATTACATGTCAAAACAGTTTGTGCCGTCTGTCATTCTGAGTTACAGTCTGTCTATCTGTCCTGATCATCGCTGATCATCGCACCCGCAGGCAACACGCCGCTGATGCACTGCGCCCGCGTGGGCAACGATTCGGGCATCGGGGTGCTGCTGAAATGCTTCCGCCGGCTCGGCCTGGACTCGGACAGACGCAACGCCGAGGGCTTCACGGCGCTGCTCATCGCTGCCCGCGGCGGCTTCGTCGAATGCGCCGGCCTGCTGGCTAGCGAGGGCCGCGCCTCCGTCACCCGAACCGACTCGGAGTTCGGCCGCAACGCCGAGCATTGGGCCCGGGCGCAGGGCTGCACCACGCCGGAGGTGTCGAGGTTCAGCGCTCGGAGGCAGCCAGCCGCGGTGGCAGCGGCCGGGCGTGGCCGGGGCGGCGGGCCGCTTCTCCGCGACACCAGCGCCAGCTGCAGCGATCCCGAGGACGAGGACAGCCGATCCTCGGACTCGCCAACAGCTGCTGGGGAGGCGGCGCATCCGCAGTTCGAAGGCCTCGGCGAGGTGCGAGCGTCCCGGACTTCGACGCTCACCACGCGGCTGGGCAGCGTCGGGGATGGCGACTTGGACAGCTCGGAGGACGAAAGTGCGGGTCGGGGAAAAGGCGGCAGGGCCCAATAGGAACTTTGGGCATTCTGACCCAGGACTTCGAATTCTACGAAATGATGGAGCAATGGGACTCGGAAAATTCTGGGCAAGGATAAGGTGAGGATAATGATTAAACGTGTATACATTGAGGAATCCCAGATTTATGCATCCAAGAATTCTCTATCCCTGTTAGTTATAGATGTCGGATTCTTGGAGAGGACAAAGTAAGGATATGGGATAAATTTGTACCAGACTTAGTTTCCGAGTCCCATCAGAAGGAAAGCTCCTGGGTAATTAAAATGTTTTAAAATAAATTCCATTGACTATCTTACTGGGGTAATTGCTTTTTTATAGTAAATTATATTGTTGCTCTGCGTTTGTAGGCGACTGCTTCAGGTCAAGCAGAATTTGCTGCAAACACAAATATTTGGAAATAAACGCTTACGATTCTTTTTTTATGTTCATATTAAACCATCTTCAGTCAAATTTAATAATTTAGGATAAAAATTCTAACATTGAGCTTTAACAACGTACCAAATGACCACTAATGAGTTCATGTGCGAGCGTATTCATGTCTTGCTATTAATTATAAATCTTTTTTAAATAAAGAGCTGTTTTTGTGTTGTCAATCAGCCCAGATCACTGCTAATTACTTTCCAATTAAAGCACGCCTTTTTATGCCCTGCATCTTCGATAGTTTGAAATGCTAAGTACATTCACTTGCTTTAACTGAGGTTGCACTCTCAGATCTTCTGGACTGGCAAAACGCAATAGCGGCAGTCCCACATAAAATAAACCAAACGGGAAAGCAAAGCTGGCAGTTTTTTTATTTCCTTCAGTATTTTATTTATCGCCACCACACCTGGCACAACACTTATTCTATTTTTTTGCTTTATAGTCAAGCCATTACGTCACCACAGGCACATCCTCTTCAGATATTAAAGTCCGAACTTCCAATGGCTGAGTGAGTCCAGAATTCGGCGAATCACTTCAGCGGCTTCTTGGGCCGCAGGTCGTTGCAGTGGCCGCACTTGCGCTTGCGGCAATTGCTGGCCCTCGGCGGCAGGCGGGCGTAGCAGCGACGGCAGATCTTTTTGTCGCATTTGTACTTCTGGGCCAGCACGCGGAGCGAGGGCTCGATGATGCCGCCGCGCAGGCGGAGCACCAGATGGAGGGTCGACTCCTTCTGGATGTTGTAGTCAGAGAGGGTGCGGCCATCCTCCAGCTGCTTGCCAGCAAAGATCAGGCGCTGCTGGTCAGGCGGGATGCCCTCCTTGTCCTGGATCTTGGCCTTGACATTGTCAATGGTGTCTGAAGGCTCAACCTCGAGGGTGATGGTTTTGCCAGTGAGGGTCTTGACGAAAATCTGCATTGCAAATGCACTGGAAGAAAATTCAGCAAATGAATTATGATAGCATTAGAATAATTGTTCTTAAATATTAGCAGTGAAATTATTTCGTAATTGGTACATTAGCTGATGCATACTTAAAAAAGTTGCTTCAGCAAAATTAAAAAAAATAGTAGGAGCTTTGTAAGCTCTGCTTTGTTTCACAAAAACATGAATAGACTATTCTGAGTGCTTATTCGTATTTGCACCATTTATACCATAAAATTGCTAGAAGAAAAACTTTTACTAGCTTTTAGAGATAAACATGAAAACAATATTTACTCTCTATAGAGTCTCTATAGCTATATAAAGATAGCATCTCTATAGCAAAAAATAAACCCAGGCATGAGTAAAAAGACATCTCACTTGGCAAATTCCATCCATTAATAAAAAAGTTATAATGATTTTTGTTATTTTTTGGATACTTGTAATGCACTTTTCCTACAAGGTCTGGGTTTATTTTTTATGCGATAGGGATACTATAGCATCTTGACTTTTAGAATTGCATCTTGAAATTCAATATACTTGTAGGATGTGATTTCACATCCTGATTTTTTTAATTCTTCACAATAAAAGACTTCCTAAATGGGACTTTTGAAAAATTTGCATAAGTATAGTTCCGTTCGTTAAATTATTTTGACTTCAGAAAACGAATCTATGACTAATTTTAAGTAAGAATAACTACTGCTGAGGGGCCTAAAGTCAGATTGAAAGCGATTTATACTTGTTGAAACTTGTTATACTGCGTATCTACTTTGACTGTGAGCCGAGAGCCAAAAATTGTAGTCTGTGGCCAAAACCGAAATGTCAGACTGTCAATTGGGGTTAGGATTCAAGCAAGATAAGCAAGATATACGCAAAGTTCTATATTCTCGATTCTCAAAAATTCTGAAAATTTAAAAGCATTTAGAAGCAATTTAAAAGTACAATGGCTGGACAACCACCAGCGCCGACTTCGATCATACCACCAGCAGATGTATGTCCCAGTGCTGATTTGCGGCTACTGGACCTGAACCACAGAGACCTGATGACAATTACGACTGACACAATGGCAACAATGCGCTGGTTGGCCACCTACCATCTACTTTGTAACAAGCGGCGGTGTCATTGTGTTGTTGGCCCAGCCGGTGTTATATACTTGTTATAACAAGTATAACAAGTTTTGACAAGTATAAATTGCTTTCAATCTGACTTTAGGCCCCTTAGCAGTAGTTATTCTTACTTAAAATTAGTCACAGATTTGTTTTCTGAAGTCAAAATAATTTAACGAATGGAACTATGCTTATGCCAAAAAATTGCATATCAAACCCTGAAATTGTATCCTAAAATTAAGAATATGATGCTGATTTTGCACCCTGTAGCTATGCAAAAAATAAACCCAGTACAAGGTAATGTGATCCAAAGGGCTAGAATTTTTTTTATTTTCAGTAAAATAGCTATAAGTATAATATAACTCTTATAAATTGATGGATTTTCAAAATTTGAAAGGATTTTGCGCATTTTTTCTTCTATTTTTTGAATTTTGAAAATATATTAATTTATAAGAAAGTTATTGCAAGCTAGGATTTGATGAATGAGGTAGATTGGTAGTATGATTTTCACTTCTCCTTTGCTTCCTCTATCCCTCCCTTTGTTATTTACTTGTTGCCTAAACCCACAGTCATGTGACCATTTTGAAAATTTAAAAATTTTAGCAATGCTGCTTTCCATTTTTATGCCACACTTAGAGACATGGCAGCCATGTCTATAATATTGAATCTTACAGAGACACGGCAGCTGTGTCTCTAATATTTAAAGCGGCCCACACTGGAGACATGGCGGCCATGTCAATGGAGCCTGCACAGCCACTGTGCCTATTAAGTACTCTGTTTCCCAAAAGGGGATCCATTTTTTGGTGCTTAGTGTAGATATTTAGCAAATATTATTATCTATGACAAATTAATAACACATGACAATTTTTGGAAAACAAATTGTGCAGTATAACTTTTATACACTTTTATATATTATTTATTAAAACAATATTATAAAGCACTGGATAGAATAAAATCTTTGATTTGACGTTTACTAAAAAGCCAAGCTGACAAACGCTTCAGACTTTGGGAAATTAAACTAAAGTACTTCAGTCAGTAAAAAAATGCTCAAAAGTTTAATAAATAAATTACAATTTACATTAGAAAGAGGTCGATCACAACATTTATGCTTAATAACTTTACTGACTTTGCCAGCAACGCGCGCAGAAGAATATATTAATTCTAAGAAGCGCAAGTAAAACTAACAGACCGTTAAATCGATTTGTAGTTGATCATAAACTTATATTATTTTATTTGTTTAGGGCGAAAATAGGTTTAATCAGCAGCCAAAATGTAAATTTTTATCTAAATATTTAAAGCCTCTTTTATGAGCCTCTCAACGTTTACGCTGTTTCAAATCATTATGAGCCTCTTCCCTCTTCATATTGCTGGTTCGAAAAACCGAACCGATCCGAAGCTCTTCATATCGATGGTTCCGTTTTTCGAACACGGTTCAAAACCAGGTTCCGGTTCTGGAATATGGTTCGAGAAAATCTATCTATCTATCTATCTATCTATCTATCTATCTATCTATCTATCTATCTATCTATCTATCTATCTATCTATCTATCTATCTATCTATCTATCTATCTATCTATCTATCTATCTATCTATCTATCTATCTATCTATCTATCTATCTATCTATCTATCTATCTATCTATCTATCTATCTATCTATCTATCTATCTATCTATCTATCTATCTATCTATCTATCTATCTATCTATCTATCTATCTATCTATCTATCTATCTATCTATCTATCTATCTATCTATCTATCTATCTATCTATCTATCTATCTATCTATCTATCTATCTATCTATCTATCTATCTATCTATCTATCTATCTATCTATCTATCTATCTATCTATCTATCTATCTATCTATCTATCTATCTATCTATCTATCTATCTATCTATCTATCTATCTATCTATCTATCTATCTATCTATCTATCTATCTATCTATCTATCTATCTATCTATCTATCTATCTATCTATCTATCTATCTATCTATCTATCTATCTATCTATCTATCTATCTATCTATCTATCTATCTATCTATCTATCTATCTATCTATCTATCTATCTATCTATCTATCTATCTATCTATCTATCTATCTATCTATCTATCTATCTATCTATCTATCTATCTATCTATCTATCTATCTATCTATCTATCTATCTATCTATCTATCTATCTATCTATCTATCTATCTATCTATCTATCTATCTATCTATCTATCTATCTATCTATCTATCTATCTATCTATCTATCTATCTATCTATCTATCTATCTATCTATCTATCTATCTATCTATCTATCTATCTATCTATCTATCTATCTATCTATCTATCTATCTATCTATCTATCTATCTATCTATCTATCTATCTATCTATCTATCTATCTATCTATCTATCTATCTATCTATCTATCTATCTATCTATCTATCTATCTATCTATCTATCTATCTATCTATCTATCTATCTATCTATCTATCTATCTATCTATCTATCTATCTATCTATCTATCTATCTATCTATCTATCTATCTATCTATCTATCTATCTATCTATCTATCTATCTATCTATCTATCTATCTATCTATCTATCTATCTATCTATCTATCTATCTATCTATCTATCTATCTATCTATCTATCTATCTATCTATCTATCTATCTATCTATCTATCTATCTATCTATCTATCTATCTATCTATCTATCTATCTATCTATCTATCTATCTATCTATCTATCTATCTATCTATCTATCTATCTATCTATCTATCTATCTATCTATCTATCTATCTATCTATCTATCTATCTATCTATCTATCTATCTATCTATCTATCTATCTATCTATCTATCTATCTATCTATCTATCTATCTATCTATCTATCTATCTATCTATCTATCTATCTATCTATCTATCTATCTATCTATCTATCTATCTATCTATCTATCTATCTATCTATCTATCTATCTATCTATCTATCTATCTATCTATCTATCTATCTATCTATCTATCTATCTATCTATCTATCTATCTATCTATCTATCTATCTATCTATCTATCTATCTATCTATCTATCTATCTATCTATCTATCTATCTATCTATCTATCTATCTATCTATCTATCTATCTATCTATCTATCTATCTATCTATCTATCTATCTATCTATCTATCTATCTATCTATCTATCTATCTATCTATCTATCTATCTATCTATCTATCTATCTATCTATCTATCTATCTATCTATCTATCTATCTATCTATCTATCTATCTATCTATCTATCTATCTATCTATCTATCTATCTATCTATCTATCTATCTATCTATCTATCTATCTATCTATCTATCTATCTATCTATCTATCTATCTATCTATCTATCTATCTATCTATCTATCTATCTATCTATCTATCTATCTATCTATCTATCTATCTATCTATCTATCTATCTATCTATCTATCTATCTATCTATCTATCTATCTATCTATCTATCTATCTATCTATCTATCTATCTATCTATCTATCTATCTATCTATCTATCTATCTATCTATCTATCTATCTATCTATCTATCTATCTATCTATCTATCTATCTATCTATCTATCTATCTATCTATCTATCTATCTATCTATCTATCTATCTATCTATCTATCTATCTATCTATCTATCTATCTATCTATCTATCTATCTATCTATCTATCTATCTATCTATCTATCTATCTATCTATCTATCTATCTATCTATCTATCTATCTATCTATCTATCTATCTATCTATCTATCTATCTATCTATCTATCTATCTATCTATCTATCTATCTATCTATCTATCTATCTATCTATCTATCTATCTATCTATCTATCTATCTATCTATCTATCTATCTATCTATCTATCTATCTATCTATCTATCTATCTATCTATCTATCTATCTATCTATCTATCTATCTATCTATCTATCTATCTATCTATCTATCTATCTATCTATCTATCTATCTATCTATCTATCTATCTATCTATCTATCTATCTATCTATCTATCTATCTATCTATCTATCTATCTATCTATCTATCTATCTATCTATCTATCTATCTATCTATCTATCTATCTATCTATCTATCTATCTATCTATCTATCTATCTATCTATCTATCTATCTATCTATCTATCTATCTATCTATCTATCTATCTATCTATCTATCTATCTATCTATCTATCTATCTATCTATCTATCTATCTATCTATCTATCTATCTATCTATCTATCTATCTATCTATCTATCTATCTATCTATCTATCTATCTATCTATCTATCTATCTATCTATCTATCTATCTATCTATCTATCTATCTATCTATCTATCTATCTATCTATCTATCTATCTATCTATCTATCTATCTATCTATCTATCTATCTATCTATCTATCTATCTATCTATCTATCTATCTATCTATCTATCTATCTATCTATCTATCTATCTATCTATCTATCTATCTATCTATCTATCTATCTATCTATCTATCTATCTATCTATCTATCTATCTATCTATCTATCTATCTATCTATCTATCTATCTATCTATCTATCTATCTATCTATCTATCTATCTATCTATCTATCTATCTATCTATCTATCTATCTATCTATCTATCTATCTATCTATCTATCTATCTATCTATCTATCTATCTATCTATCTATCTATCTATCTATCTATCTATCTATCTATCTATCTATCTATCTATCTATCTATCTATCTATCTATCTATCTATCTATCTATCTATCTATCTATCTATCTATCTATCTATCTATCTATCTATCTATCTATCTATCTATCTATCTATCTATCTATCTATCTATCTATCTATCTATCTATCTATCTATCTATCTATCTATCTATCTATCTATCTATCTATCTATCTATCTATCTATCTATCTATCTATCTATCTATCTATCTATCTATCTATCTATCTATCTATCTATCTATCTATCTATCTATCTATCTATCTATCTATCTATCTATCTATCTATCTATCTATCTATCTATCTATCTATCTATCTATCTATCTATCTATCTATCTATCTATCTATCTATCTATCTATCTATCTATCTATCTATCTATCTATCTATCTATCTATCTATCTATCTATCTATCTATCTATCTATCTATCTATCTATCTATCTATCTATCTATCTATCTATCTATCTATCTATCTATCTATCTATCTATCTATCTATCTATCTATCTATCTATCTATCTATCTATCTATCTATCTATCTATCTATCTATCTATCTATCTATCTATCTATCTATCTATCTATCTATCTATCTATCTATCTATCTATCTATCTATCTATCTATCTATCTATCTATCTATCTATCTATCTATCTATCTATCTATCTATCTATCTATCTATCTATCTATCTATCTATCTATCTATCTATCTATCTATCTATCTATCTATCTATCTATCTATCTATCTATCTATCTATCTATCTATCTATCTATCTATCTATCTATCTATCTATCTATCTATCTATCTATCTATCTATCTATCTATCTATCTATCTATCTATCTATCTATCTATCTATCTATCTATCTATCTATCTATCTATCTATCTATCTATCTATCTATCTATCTATCTATCTATCTATCTATCTATCTATCTATCTATCTATCTATCTATCTATCTATCTATCTATCTATCTATCTATCTATCTATCTATCTATCTATCTATCTATCTATCTATCTATCTATCTATCTATCTATCTATCTATCTATCTATCTATCTATCTATCTATCTATCTATCTATCTATCTATCTATCTATCTATCTATCTATCTATCTATCTATCTATCTATCTATCTATCTATCTATCTATCTATCTATCTATCTATCTATCTATCTATCTATCTATCTATCTATCTATCTATCTATCTATCTATCTATCTATCTATCTATCTATCTATCTATCTATCTATCTATCTATCTATCTATCTATCTATCTATCTATCTATCTATCTATCTATCTATCTATCTATCTATCTATCTATCTATCTATCTATCTATCTATCTATCTATCTATCTATCTATCTATCTATCTATCTATCTATCTATCTATCTATCTATCTATCTATCTATCTATCTATCTATCTATCTATCTATCTATCTATCTATCTATCTATCTATCTATCTATCTATCTATCTATCTATCTATCTATCTATCTATCTATCTATCTATCTATCTATCTATCTATCTATCTATCTATCTATCTATCTATCTATCTATCTATCTATCTATCTATCTATCTATCTATCTATCTATCTATCTATCTATCTATCTATCTATCTATCTATCTATCTATCTATCTATCTATCTATCTATCTATCTATCTATCTATCTATCTATCTATCTATCTATCTATCTATCTATCTATCTATCTATCTATCTATCTATCTATCTATCTATCTATCTATCTATCTATCTATCTATCTATCTATCTATCTATCTATCTATCTATCTATCTATCTATCTATCTATCTATCTATCTATCTATCTATCTGAAATTAAGAAATATCTGAAATTAAGAAGATCTTCCAAAACCTGAGAGACGACAACATTATCACTAAAAAGTTAAAAACCAAATGATCCAGCTTATCCCGCCTGACCAACCTAGGGACAGGATATTCTATCTGCTTCCAAAAGTCCATAAGGATCCTGCTAACTGGCCTATTCCTGGTGTACCTCCTGGAAGACCGATCGTCTCTGGCTGTGGCTCTGAGAGCTACATGAGCGCTAAGTTTATTGATCATTTCTTACAGCCAATCGCCCAGGAACAAGCATCTTTCATCCGGGACACTGACCATTTTCAGGCTTTAATCCAAGACTTGGAATTCGACAAGGAAGATAGTGTCTTTCTTGTCACAATGGACGTTGAATCTTTGTATACAAATATTCTAACTGATAAAGGATTAAAAGCCGTGAAGGATGCCTTCATTAAATATCCTCAGCCATCCAGGCCTGACGCATCTCTGCTAAAACTCCTTGACATCAACCTTAATCAAAATGACTTTATCTTTGAAAACAAACGTTACCTACAAGTGAAAGGCACTAGTATGGGGAAATCCTTTGCACAAGCCTAGGCCAACATTTTCATGTCTGACTGGGAGTTTAAAGCCCTACAGGGAGCTCCTTTTGCTCCCCAATTTTACAAGCGTTACATTGACGACATTTTTATGATTTTTATCGGCGCGGAGTCCCAACTCCATCAGCTTTAACAACACCTAAGCACTTTTGACAACAATATTCTTCTTACCATGCAATGCAGCACTAATAGGATCCAATTCTTGGACTGCAATATCTCCTTGGCAACAGGGGGTAACAAGAAAAGACTTACCTGCTCTATCTATTTTAGGCCAACCGATTCGCGCCACCTCTTACATCCGGATTCTTCTCATCCTAAACACATTTTTAAAGGGATTATAAAATCCCAGTTCCTTCGGTACGCCCGTCGCTGCACTTTCAAAGAAGATTTTGATCAAGCTTCCAGCAGCCTTATGGGCATCCTAAAAAGGCAGGGGTATTCATTTCGTTTTATTCGGAATGTTAAAATCTCGGCCTTGACACAACTAGGCTTCTACACCGACTATAAATGGGGTTTTGGCTTTCTCGACTGCAGCGATCAAAGTTGCCGACTCTGAAAACAGCATGGCCGCTTGGGTCAGGTCTGTCCAGGCTCCACTGCCACATCGATGATTTACAGAATCTGTCAGAAAACTCGCTGCGACTCCCGAAATGTGGTGTATGGCCTAATCTGTACGACTTGCAATGACAGTTGTGTCTATGTCGGTGAGACTGGTGGTGCACTCAAGGTCAGGTTGCTGGCACACCTTAATGACATCAAGCTGGCAAAAGACACTTCGGTTTCAAGGCATTTTCGCTCGCCCGGTCACAGCCCGCAAGACTTCCGTTTCATGGGGCTTTGGAATCTGAGCACCGATTGTGAGACCAACAGGGAAGGCGCTAAACGCAGACGCCTTGACATGGAGCAAAAGCTGATTAGCCTACTGAAAACTCTTTTCCCTTTTGGCCTCAACACTGTTGACACTACAAAAAGTGCTTGTATTCCGACTGATTCCCTACACGGACCATTCCACGGACGGTCATCTCAGATCACGTACAACATTTGGACACTGTGGCCGCATACACGCGAGCTCGCTCACTAAAGGACTTTCTATGTCCACCAAATCTAACCACTGTAAATAACTAACGTCTCCACCTGTCCCCTTTTTTCAGACAAATAATGTACAAAGCACGTTGCTAGGACACTACGTGCCAGCCTTGACTTGACTATGCACTCTTATTCCCCCTTAAACTATTTTGACATTCTGAAGAGCTCAGTTTGTTTAACCTGGCCTCAGCCAGAACCTATCACGAAAATAACTTACTTCTGCGCCGAGCGCTAAGCGATTTTATTTATAACAATTTCGCAACTAGGGTGACACAAATAAAACTACCTGACACCCCTCACCAAAGATCAAGGATGCATACGAAATGATTGTAGACGGTCTCGCTGACCTAAGACGAATGATATGATGTCCTTCTTGTCGTAAGTAAGCCTGTCATCCCAGACGTGGCGTATCAGGTCGAGTGGGCCCCGTACAGTACGACCGTAGAGCAACTCGAACGATGAAAAACCGGTCGTTTCGTTTGAAACTTCCCTTATGACAAAAAGCAGGTATGGCAGGTACTGGTCCCACTTCTTTTTTTCGCGCTTTGGCAGCCTCCTCAGCATGGCCTTCAGGGTACCACAGAACCGTTCCACTAGGGCCTGGCTTTGAGGATGATACAGTGTCGACTGGATGCCCTCGACTCCAGTGCAGCGGTACAGAGACTGCAGCAGTGCTGACGAGAAGTTGGTGCCCTTGTCGCTCTGGATCTCCTTAGGGAATCCTGTTCTCGAAAAACAGATAATCAGTGCTTTAGCGACTGTCTCAGCGTCGATCTTTCTTAGCGGGAGCCCTTCTGGAAACCGTGTCGCAGCGTCAATCACCGAAATGATGTATTTATTGCTGCTTGCCGATGTCGTATAGGGCCCGCTGATGTCCACGATGACCTTGCTGAAAGCCTCCTACACACCTGGTACTAGTACTAATGGTATCTTTTGGCCACCGTCCACCTGCGCTGTCTTTTGACATCTTTCACACGTTGAGACGAAAGTCTTCCCGTCCTTGGCCATGTTGGGCACCAGAATCGTTGAATTAGCCGTTGAGCTGTCTTTCTGGTGCCTAAATGTCCGGCAAATGGACTCTCGTGGGCATGAGCCAACGCAGTCGCTCGCAGCGCCTTTGGTAGCATTAGCAGGTCCTCATCGGTGCCTTGCGATCGGTAGAATCGGCCGTTGATTTGATGCATTCCGCTGCTGCTATGAAGAATCTCTAGTAGCTCTTTTTCATCTTGCAACGCCGACTCGTAGTTCCAAGCCATTGATTCTGTATCTTTTTTGTCACGGAACTCTAGTCATTAAAGATAAAGTTCCGTTAGAGATGGAACTCTAACCGAGCAAAATCAGGTTCCGGTATCGGAACTGTAGCCACTGCCAGACTATTTGTCTATTTGTTAATCAGACCAGGCCGCCGGGGTAGACGAACTGCTGACAGCGCAGAAGTTCTGTCGCCTGGCCGTCTGCGCCTCGGCAGGAAATTGCAGCCTCGATGTTGCTCGGCACGCAGAGCACGACGGTCTTCTGCGCGTTGACCACCAGGCCGACACTCGCTGCAACGGCAAACAGCCTGTCCAGCTGCCGTTGGGCGCCCTCGACGGTCGAGGACAGCAGGGCGAGATCGTCGGCGTAGCCAAGCACGCTGAGCCGCCTCTCCAGTTGACGTCGACCCACGCGTCGCCGCAGCAGAAAGCCGTCGTCGTTGGTAGGCAGAGCAGTCCGTAGCACCCAATCAAGCACCAGAATAAACAGGAACGGCGCCAGCGTATCTCCCTGGAGCACCCCGGAGGATGTCTCAAAGAAGTCCGACAGGCCGTCCGGTTTCGATACTGCAGCAGTCGTCTCGCGGTACATTGCCATGACCGCGCCGATCAGCTGCTCTGGCACGTTGTACGCCTGGAGCACCTTGGGGAGCGCGGCCCTGACGACCGAGTCGAAGGCCTTCTTGAAATCAACAAAGATAACAATCAGGATCGACTGGCGTGTCCGCGCCTCCTCGATGACTCGCCGAAGAGCTAGGATCTGCGTCACTGAGCTGCGATGGGGCCGAAACCCGTTCTGCTCCGGTCGCAGGTAGGGATCGAGCACGGGCTGCAACCGCGATAACAGTATCCGGTTAAACAGCTTCGCAGCGCAGGACTGAAGGCAGATGCCTCGATGCTCCTCAAGCTTGGTGGTGCCGGGCTTTTTCGGAATTGCGACGATGTGGGCTGTAGTCCATTCGTTGGGCGCACCCTCACCGGAAAGCACGCGGTTCATCACTCTGGCGACCTCAGTGGCCACGCAGTTGATGCGCAATGCCTCGATGGGCACTTCGTCCGGACCTGGCGCTTTGCCGCCCAGTGACTTCCGAGCGAACATCACAACGTCGTCTGGGCTGATTGGCGCAACGCTGAAACTCTCCCCCGTCGGCAACGGCGTCTCCGGCGGCAGCGTCGGACTGTCGGGCAGCGGGGGTGGCGGCGAAGAACTCGCGCAGCTCATTTCTGCGCTCATCCGCAGTGTCGCCTGCCAGTTGGAGCTGTAAGCGCCACTTTCGCCCCGTCAGAGTGTTGATGGCGGATCAGGCCACGCGCCCTCTGGCGTCGGGACCGGCGGCAGAGACAGCCTGAATGACGTCGTCAACAGCGGCCTGTTGCCGCTGCAGGTAGACGGACGCCAAGGCTTCCTCCGCCTCGCGAGTTGGTCGCCCACTCAGACGAAGCCTCGTCTGAGGGGTCGTCATGCCAGACGTCATGCCAGAAGAAGCCATAAAGTCTACATTTTCTTCGCTCGCCCGTTACTCTGACCCTGCAATCATTCGTACTGTTTCAGTCTATTTCCCTGCTATTGTTTGCTTCATTTGCGCAGCGTTGAAGAGCTTCCACTGATGGAAGAGGAGAGGCCTGAAGAGGAACGGTCCTTGTACCATTACACTGATAAAGCAGGAGCCAGGGGAATCAAAGCTTCAGGCGAAATCAGAGCATCCACTGACAGAACCAAGGACGCAGCTTATGGCGAAGGCGCTTACTTCACGTCAATCAAACCAAGCGAAGCTACTGCTGTTATCAAGAGAAACAACTGGGATTCGAGGAGAGTTGGTCTGAAGCAATTAGAATATGTGGTGGAAGTGCCGAGGGATTCAATTCCTGCTGCGAAGATACCGACACGCGATGGACGAGACATCTACAAAACAGAAGAAAACGTGAAGCTCCCAGAGGGCACCAAAATTTACAGGCGTAAAGATTCCAAATGACTCAACAAGTGGTGTGAGAAGATACTTGACTCTCTTATCACAGCTGACAATATCTGCTACTTGATAGCGCATGCATAGTTCAATCGACTGCGCTCTCATGGACTATGTTTGTGTGATCGACCCAATTTTACCACTTTTCCACAATCATGTTATCAAGTAATCAGCTATAGTATTTCAGTCAACAGTTTACTTAAAAAATATGCAGCAGGATTAAAAAATTAAAGGGCTAAATGGAGGATAATTTCGGAATCCGGATGACAAGAAAATTCTATGCTACCGCCCTTACGGCGAATAGCGATGTCCTAGCACTTTTCTCCAGAATCCTCTCAATGAGTTCTTATTCAATCTATTGATATACAGTTGACTAAAAGATTCGGCTAAGACCCAAAAAAATTTTTGACTCTCAAATATTTGATTAATATTTTTCCGGATCTACATGCAGTACATGTACGTACTTTAATGTGAAGACTTTGAAATAAGAAGCGTATTCAGCGTATTCAGCGTATTCAGCGTATCTCTAACTCGTTGTAAAAGTTTATGATTACGGTTGCTGTGCCTCCTCAGTCCTTCCCGCGGGTCGCTGTCACAAGGTCGAAAAACCATAGCGTCGAAACACGAAAAGCCATAAGGTCGAAACGTCACAAGGTCGAAATGTCACAAGATCGAAATGCCATAAGGTCGAAATGTCATAAAGTCGAAAAAGCAAAATGTCAGCCACCGTCATAAGGTCGAAAAGCCACAAAGTCGAAAACCTAAGCAGCCACCGTCACAAGGTCGAAATTTCATAAAGTCGAAAAAACAAAATTTCAGCCACCAGTGCTAATCAGTGCTTTAGTTTTTCGACTTTGTGGCTTTTCGACGTTATGGTTTTTCGACCTTGTGTCACGACCCCCTTCCCGCGTCCATGCAATGTCAACCCTTTTAAATTACGAGCATACTTCTAAAAATACACGGGAGAATCAGGAAACAGTTCTTCTTTCATTTGTTACGTAATTAATGAGCCGGTTTGTGCCGTGCGCAGTGCGCACAAACCGATGTTAGTGCCCAGCGTGCGTTTGTACATTGCCCCGCCTCCCCCCCTCGGCTGGCGGGGGGGTTTTAAATTCAGTCGCGGCTCTCTCTCGGGCTAACTGCTCTCTCGCCGCGAGATTTTTCGAGACGAGTGACAATGAGCTTGTGGAAGTGTCCAATTATTCTTCTGTCTTAAAGCACCAAGAGAAGGTCGAGCAGCAAATTTCAAATGAGCTTCGACTCGGTCGGTACCGTCTCTGCGCCGCCGGTGACAAACCTCGCATCGTTAGTGCGCTGGGTGCGTTGCCCAAGTCCAACGGCGGTGTTCGCTTGATTCACGACTGCAGCCGGCCGCTGGGAAGGTCCGTTAATTCCGCCTACGAGAGTGAGCAAAAGCTGCGCTTCACGTGTGTTCAGAACTTTGCTAGGAAGCTCAAGAAGAATCACTTTATGTGCAAGGTCGATCTCAGCGAAGCCTATCGTTCATGCGGAATCCATCCTGACGACCACCAGCTTACAGGCCTGAAGTTGCGGTTCAAAGGCGATGCCAGCGACACCTACATGTTTGACACGCGCCTGCCTTTCGGCGCAGCGGCGTCCGTCACCGCCTTCTATCACCTCAGCGAGACAATCAAGTTGATGATGGTGCACCGCGGTTTTGTTAACACGGAAGCTTATTTGGACGACTTTGCCTTTCGTGGTTCGGAAGACGAGTGTCAGGCCTTCTTCGATACGCTGACGTCGCTGTTGACTAGGCTGGGCTTCACGGTGAATTGGGCGAAGTGCCAGCGGCCGTCGCAGGTGATGACGTTCCTCGGGGTCGAGCTCGACACGGTCAAGGGCCTGAAGCGGCTCCCTGATCAAAAGGCTGCCAAGTTGTTGGAACAGTTGGAAGGTGCAGCAGTCAAGGAGTTTATCAGCAAGCAGGCTCTGCAGCAGCTCATCGGCAGACTTGTGTGGGCGTCGCAAGTGATCGAATGCGGTCGGCCGTTTCTCCAGGATCTAATTTCGCGTTGTAACGGCTTGGCTGCTGGTCAGCGTACTGAGATGGATGCCGCGCTCCGCTACCAGCTGCTCTGGTGGAAGACTGCTCTGTTTGCTCAGAGATGGACGATGCTCTGGTTCGACAGCAACTCCGACGCGGCGATCGAGTCGGACGCCTGCCTGGTGGGCGGTGCGGCGGTGTTGCGGTTTCCGGGCGGTGAAAGTGACTGGTGCTACGTAAATTGGAGTCTCGATGCCGACGCTATGTTTCTGGACCTGCCAATCAATTACAAGGAGGCAGCTGTGCCTCTGCTAGCGCTGCTGTCGTGGCGAGACCGTCTGCGCAATTGTCGGCTGTGCATCTACTGCGATAATATGGCAGCGTGCTGTATTATCAACAATGGGGTCTCTAAGTGTCCTCTTTTGATGCGGCTGTTGCAAACTGTGGCGCTGTTGTGCATTCGTCAGCGCATTCAATTGCGCGCCTTCCACGTGCCGGGGCCGTTTCAAATTTTTGCCGATGCTGCGTCTCGGCTGCATGAACCCAATCAGCTGCTGAATTTTTTGTTGCGTTACTATGGTTCGCTGATGGGGCTAACTGAGTACTCGCTTGCCCCACACGCGCTCTCTGCTGCCACATCCGCCTTTCTCCGTTTGCAGGTCGCCAGGCTGCGCCAGACCGCCTCAGCTGCCGGGCCCGAGAACTACTCGGTGCCTCCTACGCTGCCTGATCGAAGAGCGCCATCAGCTCACACGTGCGGTCCTGGATCACGTACTGTTCAGCCAAGGGACTCGACCCAGGCAAGTGTACCGTGTCGGCGCTGCTGAACTACCTCGCTGAAATCTCCGGCACACGCCTGCGGGCTTACAGCAGCCTTCGCGGGCATGTCAGTTCGCTGTCGCTATGGTTTCGGCTTAATGGCGCTCAGGATTTGACGAAGCACACCCTCACACAGCATCTACTGCGAGGCTGCAAGCGAGTGCTAGGACTTCAGGCGCGTCAAAAACTACCAATGTCTCCGTCTGTGCTGCAGCAACTTTGGTGCGTTGTCGACGAATCGGACAATCGGCAGCTGGCCTGCTGGGCGGCCATCATCACCGCCTGGTGGGGAATGTTGCGGAAGTCATCCATCTTTCAGTCGGCGGCTCATCAGGAGAATGGGATGAAGGTGCGGAATCTCTCATCTCATCGTGGAGGCCTTCTCCTCAGACTCGACTTTGGCAAGACCATCCAATTTCGAGATCGAGTGCACCGCGTCCTGCTGCCAAAGTTCCCCGCCTGTCCCGCTCTCTGCCCGGTTACTTCAATCCGACGACATCTTTGCGTCAACAAGCTGGCGATGGCCGAGGCGCTGTTGTGGTCCTTCATCAACCACGATGGGCAGCGGTGCCTTCTGACTGCTCGGGACTTGGACCGGTTTATTGGCTCCAAGCTGCAGGAGGCTGGCTTTGACCGCAAGCTCTACTCGGCCCACAGCCTACGGAGAGGTGGAGCTACCTGGGCGGCCCGTATGGGCCTGCCAGTGGCGGCGATTCAGCAGATCGGAGACTGGAAGAGCTCAGCGGTGAATCGTTACTTGCCCGCTGCAGGCGTTGCTTCGTCGGCTTCTGCGTCTGTGCGTTTTTCTGCGGCTCTTGGTGCCCAGTTTTGATATTTTGTACGTTCCCCCCTTTTTTCGCGTTCTCAGCGGCTCGTTGTTGCTGCTTTTAGTTCCCGGTCATTTTTTTTTGGCTTGGAGGCTTTTCGATGCGGCCCAAATGCGTCTTCTTTCCGTCTCGTTGCAGCGGGGGGGCACTAATGCTGTTTTTTTAGCCAGAACATACCAAGAAGACATCGAGACGATTTCTAGAATACATCTAGAGCATATCCAAAAAACAGCTAGAAAGGCTGAAATGTTCCCTGAAGTCGCAGCTTTAAAGAACCAACTGGGAAAAGTTGCTACTGATGTTGTGCACTGATTGTCACCTGCTCTACAGCTGCCTCCGTTAGACACACCCAACCAATCTTCGGCTACACACGTCCGTCCAATCCTCCCATCCACCGTCAATGCCTTCAACTCATTGAATATTCCGCGCCCAAATTCATGGAAGATTCCTGACTGAATTGTCGCTGGGATATTTCATGCGTGTCGAATAGATGGCGCAACAGATATCCAGGAAAACAGGACGCATCGGAATCCGATATTTGCTACTGTAAAAGAGTAGCAAGCCTTATAAACTGCTGTCAAAAAGACCCGAACCAAAAAATACTTCGGGTATGCGGCACAAAAATGAAAATATGAAAGTGGAACTTCCACATTTTCCGTCTCTTTGGATTGGTGCAGCTGTGCACTCTGACTGACTAGTCTGAGTATGGACTGATGCAAAAATAGGAAATTGCACCGAGTAGAGTAGCGTCTGCTCAGTAGAGTTTTGGTTCCTTATAAGAAGGAGCCACAAACGAGGTACATCACACACATCAGTAGTGAGAGATGTGAGACGAAGGGGTAGATCGTGTGTCACGAATAGCTGTAAGTACACTCTTTAGTACCTTGTTGGACATGTGAGACATCCAGTCATTTCTATAGGAAGGCAATGGAAGCTACAGTACTGTGGTTACAAAATGTACCATTACATAGGCGAAGCAGGAACGAAGGGAATTCAGGCATCTGGCATTATAAAAACGTCCAAAAACGCAACGGAGACGCAGACTTTTGCGAAGGCGTTTACTTTACAGCACTGAAACCTAGCGAATATGCTGCTGCTGTTATCGAGACGAACACTTTCTGAACACTTGGACTGAGAGTTGATCCTGATGGTGGTAGTGGAATTACCGTGGAGTTCAGTTTCAGTTAAGAAGGTTGATCCACGCCTGACAGGTGGACGAAGCGTCTAGAAAACTATTGTTGAAGGAGATTTGAAGCTCCGAAAAGGCTACAAAGTTTACCAGTATGACAGTGCCAAATGACTCAACACTTAACGGGAGGAAATGTGAACATTAACTTAGACCTTCTTACAAAAATGCTAAAGCGCTCAAGGTTGACCGAAATTCATGCGACAGTGAGACCTGAAAACTGTGAGATCCGGTCTGAATCTGAGGAATTGTGAATTGAGGTGGAACCGGTAGAGCTTTAAAAATGTTTGCAAAACCTTTGTTCGAACTTACTTTTGTATCAGGAGCTCGACACTATCCCGCGCGAGATTTTTCCGCAGTGACTTTCCGCTTCTCTCTCCCACTTCCTCCCCTTTTCCTCTCTCCCTTTCCTCTCCCTTTATCCATCCTCTTCCTCATTTCCTTACCTCAACGTGAAAAGGGAAATAGAGGAAGTTGTGGAGATAAATGGTTTGGATGAGATGGGGGACGAGGAGGAGAGGGTGGAGAGAGGAAGAGAGGTGAGAAGCTCGAGTGAGAAAAATGTTCGGAGGGAAAGGCCATTTAAATTAATATACATGTTTTGTAATACGAGCTAAGCATCGAATACTAGCTTATTCCATAATTAAATAATGCCTCAGTGACTGACAAATCAGAAAGTGATTGGTTGTTTTACAATCCTGTTCATGGATCGTGATAAGTGGCAGAGATAAAATTAAATGCAACAGAGACCGATGTGCTTAGCCAGCTGCTGTGTGCTTGCTTTCAAAGAAAGTTTTAGTTACTTGTCTGGTAGGTTTAGCGAGTCAGCTATACTGCAGTGAGCGCAGTGACTTTTGGTACCTTCTTCTTGGGACCGACGATATCGATATTAGCATATTAGTGCTGTTAGTTCATACATAGAGTATGTGTGCCAGAGTGTTGCTCTGTACATGCTTTGGTACCTTATTTGGCAGGAAAAGATAGTCAACTCTAGTACATGTTGTACTTGTACATGGGAATAAATGGGAGTTTAACATTCTGAGGGGGGTAAGTTGTTTAATTGATAAAGGGGAGCAAAGACTTTTGCGTAGCTTATAAAATTTTCGGGCTTTTATATCGTAGATCATAGATAGCCAAAATAGGCCGGATGTGTGGGTGAAATTTCTTTGGAACATTTTTTACTGTTTACATTTAAAGGAGCTAGTTATGTTTATAATGCGCTCCTGTGTTTTATCTGTGAGAAAAAATGCGTTTTTTGATAAACTAACTCCACTTAATTTGAAAGCAAAATAGTTAATGCCCAATGTAAAGGCACTTAATTATCCCCTGATAAGGACTTCAGCCTATAATTATGAGTTGAAACAACAATTAATGACTTTTGGCTCAGATTATATTATCTTCCTCTAAACTTATTTGAAATTCATTAGATCCCTAAAATCCTATCAGAATTCCCCAGATCCTTAAACAGTTAGAATCCCTCACATCCTCAAACTAAATCAGAATCCCTCTGATCCTCAAACTCAAATAGAATCCCCCAGATCCTTAAACTCCAAAAATAATCACTCGGATTCCCTAACTCAATAAGAATCCCGCACAGATCTCCAAACTCTATTAGAATTACTCAGATGCTATGCTCAAACTCTAACGAAAAAAATTCGATTCTTTAATATCCCAATTCAAATCCCTTAAATCTTCGACCTTAATCTAACATACCCTACACTCAGTCATTTTGAAATTTGTCTTTTTTCGCTTAAACTTTTAAAGCAAAAAACTCCGAGCTAAGTACGATAAGTAATTAATACTTCGTAAGTAAGTTCCATTCCAGGAAACTTAAACCGCAAATGCTGCTCGTAAGTCACCGACCCTGTTACTAGGACTTAAGACTGACCTCTAACTTTCTCCAACCCCCGTTTCCCGGGCCGTTTTCAGCTGGCAATCGGCCCCTAGGATTAAAATAGCTCAGCCCGTCCATAGTCACTGCAACCAGACTGTCAATGCCTCGCGGTCAACGGTGACTTTTTCTCGGCGGCGTGGCCGACCGAGTCTCTAGACGAGACATTGACCGATTCTTCCGCGGCTACAGCAAATAGTAGTAGTAGTAGTAGTAGTAGTAGTAGTAGTAGTAGTAGTAGTAGTAGTAGTAGTAGTAGTAGTAGTAGTAGTAGTAGTAGTAGTAGTAGTAGTAGTAGTAGTAGTAGTAGTAGTAGTAGTAGTAGTAGTAGTAGTAGTAGTAGTAGTAGTAGTAGTAGTAGTAGTAGTAGTAGTAGTAGTAGTAGTAGTAGTAGTAGTAGTAGTAGTAGTAGTAGTAGTAGTAGTAGTAGTAGTAGTAGTAGTAGTAGTAGTAGTAGTAGTAGTAGTAGTAGTAGTAGTAGTAGTAGTAGTAGTAGTAGTAGTAGTAGTAGTAGTAGTAGTAGTAGTAGTAGTAGTAGTAGTAGTAGTAGTAGTAGTAGTAGTAGTAGTAGTAGTAGTAGTAGTAGTAGTAGTAGTAGTAGTAGTAGTAGTAGTAGTAGTAGTAGTAGTAGTAGTAGTAGTAGTAGTAGTAGTAGTAGTAGTAGTAGTAGTAGTAGTAGTAGTAGTAGTAGTAGTAGTAGTAGTAGTAGTAGTAGTAGTAGTAGTAGTAGTAGTAGTAGTAGTAGTAGTAGTCGCTGCAGTGCTAGGTCTCCAGGAATGACGGATAACCTTGACTGCGTAATCCGAGGTGCCAGAAATCGGCGGTTTCTCCTTCGCAGTTTCCCATCACCAGTTATCACTTGGTAGGATCGTTCTGGATCAGTATAGTCACGTGATTGAACTTCAGCGGGAACCCACTGTCTCTTGTCCTGGTACAACCAAACTTGTTATCCAGATTCTAGTGGCTTCAAATCCTTGGCGGATCGATTATAATGAATTGCATCTTTCGCTTGCATCGACTTCAAAGTTTCCAAATCCTTCTTTGTCCAGATTCTTCGTGGTATTAGTTCCTTAACTGTCGTGGGAGATCGTATCGCAATTTCCTCCCCATCAGAAGTTCGGAAGGAGTAGGTAAACCATGTTCTATCGGGGTGTTTCTGTAGTAAAGCATCGCTTTTTCTATATCCTCATTCTTCCTTAAGAGCGCTTTAGTTGTCTGCATGGCTCTCTCTGCAAGACCATTTGACTGCGGGTACCACGGTGACGATGTTATGAGCGCAATCCCAGATGATCTGGCATAGAACTTGAACGCATTGGACGAGAATGGTGGTCCATTGTCGCATCGTAGCTTTTCAGGTGTTCCAAACATGGAGAAATATTTCTTCAGCTGCGTTATGACGAACTCTGCTGAATTTGAATGTAATTGGTCCGTACAGATCCATCGGCTGTATCTATCTACCAGAACAATGAATTTGTGACCTCGAAAATCTAAAATATCAGTCGCACACTCTTGAAATGGATGTTCCGGATGCGGACTTTGAATGAGCGTTTCTTTCTGTGGTCGGGCTTGGCTGCTCTGACAGCAATCACATGCTTGAATGTAGTTCTGAATGTCCCGACGCATTTGAGGCCAGTATACCGATGCCCTTGCTTTCATTAATGTCTTCTCAACACCTTGGTGTCCGGCATGAATGATCTGCAGGAATTCTTTGCGCATCGTCTGAGGTATGAATATCTTGTTCGTTTTCATAATCAGCCGGTCATGTTCAGATAAGTCATGACGAACGTTCCAGAATGGCTTGAGTTGATCTGTCAACTGATTTCTGAATTCCGGCCATCCTTCACGAATGCAATCTTTAATAGCATGACAAGTCGGATCCTCATATGTGTGGTCCTGAATCTCCCTGAGCAGGTCTTCCGGTAAACAGATCCTTTGAATACCCAGGACTTGGTTTTCGAGATCCACATCAATGTCGTTTGCAGAATGCACTGATTGCAAAAATGCGCGACTTAATGTGTCTGCCAGATACAGGTCTTTTCCTGGTTTGTATTGCACGTCCAAATCAAATTCTTGGATCTTGAGCCTCAGTCGTTGAATTTTGGCTGATAACTCATTCATTGGCTTCTTCATTATAAATTGAAGAGGCTTATGATCTGATTCAACATGAACTTTGCGTCCCCAGAGATACTGGCGGAATCTGCGACAACCAAATACTATCGCAAGCATCTCCTTCTCGATTTGTGCATATTTCTTCTGAGCAGGCGTCAGTGACGAAGATGCATATTTTGTTACGTGCCCATCCTGCAGAAGTGCTGCTCCTAGTCCGTCTTTTGCTAGCGTCGACTGATAATATAATGTTTCTATTAGGATCGAATGGCGCTAAGACAGGCGCTGCGCAGAGACGCTGCTTGATACCTTGATAGGCTTTTTCTTGTTCATCAGTCCAAACCCAATCTGAGTCCTTTATTAATTGCCTTAGTGGACTGGTCAGCGCAGAAAAATTGTCGATGAATCTTGACAAATAGTTTGCACTGCCAATAAACCTTTGAAGCTGCGCTTGCTTCTCGGTGCACTGTTTGAAACAATTTGGGTGCGGCATGTCTTTGATGCTGTTTACTTTTTGCGGATCGATTTTAACACCTTTGTTGGTCAAAATGTGTCCAAGAAATCGCAGTTCAGTCTTGCCAAACTTTGTCTTGTGCTTGTTCAGAGTTAGCTTCTTTTTTCTACACTGCTCCAAAAGATTTCGAACGGCATTGTCATGTTCTTTTCGCGTCTTTCCCCAAACGATGATGTCATCAATGTAATTTGCTGAGTTTTCAACCTGACTTGTCACTTCTTCCTTGATTCGTCTCTGATAGGCTTCAGGCGCATCCTTTAGTCCAAAAGCTAGTCTGTTCCACTTGTACACACCAAATGGAGTGTGGAAAGCAGTAAGAAGTGAACTTTCTTGATCAAGCTGAACTTGGTGAAAACCAGACTTAGCGTCAAAAGTTGAAAAGAAATTTGCGCCACTCATCTCGCTGATCATCTCATCATACGTCGGTATCGGGTATCGGTTCCTAATGATGTCGTCATTCAAATTCTTTGGATCCAAGCATAGTCGAATAGCATTGTCTTTCTTCCAGACAATAACAACATTGGATACCCAATCAACTGGCTGGTCACACTTCGATATTATGCCTTGGCTTTGTAGATTATCCAACTCTTCTCTCAATGCCTTCATGGCTGCAAATGGAACTTTTCTAGGACCTTGGACTTTCGGTATCGCCCCTTCCCGTAATGAAATGTGATGTAATCCAGGCAGACAGCCGATTCCGTCAAAGACATCTCCGTATTCCTTAAACATGTTTTCTTCTGTCAGCGCATCTTGATCTGCTGTTTTCGATACATTGAAGATTTGAATAAGACCCAACTTCTCAGCAGTGTCGGTTGATAGGAGCGGAATGTTGTCCTCCTCTATGATGATAAACTCTGCTTCATGTACAACATCTTTGTGTGCGAGTCTCAGAACAATCTTGCCTTTCACTTTGAGTTTTTGACTGTTGTACACTGTAAGCTTAGTGGCGTCCTTTTCAATTCGCTTATCTGTAATCACTCGCACTCGTGTCTCTGACATAACATTTACGTCAGCACCAGTATCGATCTTGTAGTTGACCAAGTGGCCAAACTCTGTGTCCAGCGTCACAACTGTCTTTGATCCATCTTTCAGTCGACTCCCATTTATAGAGTCTGCAACACATTGACTCACATTCCAGGCAGTTTTGTCAGCATCAGTAGGTAGGTCGATAAGCTCATCGTCATCAACTGTACGAATTTGCTTCGATTGTCTTGGTCCCTGTTTCCGACACATGGCCTTGAAATGGTTCTTCTGTCCGCAGTTTAGGCAGGTCTTGCCATAGGCACTGCAGTTTGAGTGTCCAAATTTGTGATTTTTCCTACAGTATCTGCATACCTGTTGTCCTGTCGAAGCCCTTCTATTGCTAGAGTTGGACTTGGCACTGCTCGATTGCTGCATTTTGTGATTAGAATCTCTCGTTCGACTAACTCGACTTACAGAGCTTCGGGTCTCTCCTTTCTGTCCTGTCATTTGCCTAGCTTGCATCTTTGAAGCTTCAGTGGCACGGCAGAGAATAATAGCTTTATCCAGAGTCAGCTTTTCTTCCTCCAGAAGTCGTTCGCGTAGTGCGGAATTGTGCACGCCGAATACAATTTGATCTCTCAGTATGGCATCGTCGATACTCTGTTGATTCTTTGGTTCCTTGAAGCTGCATCTTTTAATTAGCAGTCTCAGGTCATTCAGAAAATGATCGAAGTCTTCGAACTGCTCTTGCTTGCGAGTTCGGAACTTGTAGCGATCGTATGTCTCGCTATCTAAGGGCCTGCAGAAATTATCAAAAGATGTGACGACTCCGTCGAAAGTAGAATTTGGATTGTTCTCGGAAGTCGTGTCGAATGTTTCATAGATGTCTCGACCCTCTTCTCCTAAAGCTGTTAGAAGAATAGCTATCTTCAACTGATCACTTTCTTTATCTCGCTTCGTGGCTGTGAGGAAAAGTCTGAATCCAGCGATCCATTTCCGCCACTTCTCTGCTTTGTTTTCATCGAAGGTTATCGGAGCTGGCGGTCTCAATCCTCCTGAATCGGCCATCTGGATCGAAGCGTCGGCTTTGAAGAAGTTGAATAGCGAATGAATTCTGAATGGATGCGATCGTTAGACGAGAATCGTTTCCTCTGACACCATGTTGTGATGCTTGCGATTTGGTTTAATGTTAATTATGAATGCTCGGCTTAGCGAGTGAGTGCGGCTGAGACACAGCCCTTTACGGTATATTTATGAATATGTCCATAGATATAGAAGCATATTAAACGCTGTTGGCTATCGCCATAAAAACGACATTCTTATTGATTAGCGACACGTCACTTGGAGCACCCTTCTTATTTTCCATTGAGAGACAAGATTAACAGCGAATTTTTTATTTTTGATTTTCCAGCTCGCGTATTTTAGACACAAAAAGCAATGAAATAGACATTGGAACGATACACAAAAAGCGCCAAACCCCATTTCTGTGAAGCTCTGCAGCCAGCCAACGTGCACGAACGTAGCGCAGTCGGAGCGCCCCGGCTATCCCTGCCCAGGTCTATAAATACAACAGCGCTGGGCGGCCTGCCGAGACTCGCAAGGAAAAGTAAGCAGCTCTTCTCAGATCTTACTTCAACCGCAGCAACACCTGTCTATTGCCATGGAGAAGCCCACGTGCATCAACTGCAAGCGCGACTGCGAGGCCTGCGAATGCGAAACCTGCGAGTGCGAGTACTGCGAGTGCGACACGTGCGAGTGCGACTCCTGCGAGTGCAAGACGTGCGAGTGCGAGGCCTGCGAGTGCAAGGACGGCAGCTGCAAGTGCACCAATAGCAAGTGCACCGATGCCACGTGCAAGAACGCCAAATGCAATATCAACGAGCGTAGGACGTGCGTGTGCAGGACGTGCGTGTGCAAGACCTGCTTGTGCAAGACCTGCAAGTGCGAGACATGCGAGTGCAAGCCGTGCAAGTGAAGGACAAGTATTTTCTATATTGATATGAGCATTGATTTGAGACTTTGAGCGGCTTTGAGTACTCTAGCTGCTCGTGAAAATCGTTGATCATTTTAAACTCATTCTTTTCGCATCTTATAGGGGCGAATGATTTTATGACTACGCTTTAATAGATTTCAAGGTTTTTTAAGATTGTCATAATTACAAACCTTTTTATAATACAACATCAATCATTTTTGTTTAAGAACGTCCGACTAATTGATGTAATGATGCAAATTGGACAATAAATGCGTTCTATACACCAATGATTTCATATCCGGCACGTTAATCAATAGTCATCGTATGTGTAACTTTGTTTGATACCCGGATTGCAATGGAGAGACATCTATGCTATATGTTTGATGCTTTTTTGATAGAATAGAAAGGAAAGCTTAGAGGTGTTGAGAAAACATTCACCGTAACGACACATTCTAATAGAATTCGCTAAGGGTAAATTGAGTCGTTAGTCATCGTTACCAATACGAAAGATTTATGAATTCAGTAGAATTCAGTTGTTTGATAAAATCGAATTTTTTACACAAGAGATGCGGTCATAATTTTTACACTCCAATATACAAACAGTTTTAACACTGAAGTTGCATCAGTAATAAGTAGCCGTTGTTAACTGGCTGGTGTCACATTGGCACCTTCTGAACTCTCCGATGTGACCGCAGGAACCGTTGGGCTATCCGATGGGGTTTCCACGTGTACACCGTCGCGGTAGCGCCGCAGTCTCCACCGCTCCCTGTAGTTGGAGCAGGTGACGAACTGGCGAAACCTGGGCATGAAGACCAGATAGAGCAGGGGATTCACTGCGCTGTTCAGGCTGAGCAGGAACGAATCGATGCTGTCCACGGCGCCTCGCTTCTCAATCGGCACGCCGAAGCAGTACAGGAGGTAGGCGATCGAGTCCATCGCGAACAGCAGCACAAAGGCGCCGCTGGTGACGCAGGTCATCAGAGTTAATCGCTTGGTTGGCCTGTCCATTCTCTTGCCGCTGCCGCACATTTCTGCCTGCGTCTTCTTGGACCGGAGGAACACCCGCAGGACTACGATGTACATGGCTATGGAAAGAACTGTGGGCAGGATCCAAAACAAGATCACATAGCTGATCCCGAATCCGATGTGCATTGGCATTTAAACGAATCAGCGTTTTTTCCTATTATTTGTCCAGTATAAAAATTTTTATTTTTAACTCTTATTTTACTAGCTGCACTGCTAAACAATGGTTTATTTCAAAATAAAGTCAGCAGTTCGCTTCACAAAACTCCCAAAATATTTGCGTCATATCATTCCATCAACTTTTTAACTTTTTCAACAAGAGTTTGACAATTTGCGCAGCTACTCTTGGATGCAGGAAACATACCTTGACCTCAATTAAAAATAATGCTTCCATTTTTGAAGACACCCGAAGAGTCACAACCGACAGCTGTGTCAATCCGTTGACTGCGTGCAGGTGCAGTTTGTTTTTTAGGTGAACACCAGAAGGTTCAGAGTCAGTCAGCAATTGTTTGCATGCTAAACACTCCAAGACACGGCTTCTCATTGAGCACAAAGCCGCCGACGTACTCAGTGGCTTCAGCGAAAACGGGATCTGAGTGGGAGGGCTTCGATGTCTGCAGTGCGTCGCTGGTCCGTGAAGTTCTAGTTCTAGAATTTTCTAGAGAAATGAATTGGATAATAGGCGATAGCCAGTTTCCAATTGCCTAAAATACCTCTTAAAACAGCGACAATGGCTTCATTGATAGGCATTTTAAGTCGCAGAGCTGTCATTATCGAGGCCGATTATTTTATCTTTGTACTGATCATATCGAATGCTGGGTGATAGGCTCATCCCATCAAAGCACAGTGTCGCCAGGCGATGATTTTCCGGGGCCGTGGCAAGCTTCTGCTTTAGCAACATCAGCGTCGTCAAGCGGACTCCAGGCGATTGGAAGAATAGACGCATCCGACGCTTTAACGCTGACTCCGACGGCAGCGGCAGCTGCAATTCCTTTCTCAGCATTCTGAATCCCGCTGGGCCTTTATGGTAGAGCCTTATTGCAGAGGTCAGATCCTCTTTTGACCATCTCATGCCGCGGGCTGATCTCGTCTGAAGCTTTACATTGTTTTGTGCCCGGCGAAGCATTACACTGCTTCTAAATTTAACGTTCGTTGCCCTATTAATTTGCAGCTGCAGGCACATAATTGTTGCTCTTTGCCTGTGCACGCACTGACGGGTCTTTCGTAACTCACTTGTCAAGTTGTGTTCCAGACTCAGCAGACGGCAGTGTTTGTGGTGGAAATTGATGATTAATATCGGATGCTGCTGATTCCAAGTCCCAGCGCTCTAGCTGAGGTGGGTAAGTGTTATCAGCTTCTTCCTCTGTTCTAATTAACAATGGTTCCAGGTAGTAACGAGTGAGGCGAGGCATAGTCAATTCAAGATCAGGAAGGGCGTCCCAGCGCAAGCGTGCTCCATCATCGTGCCGTAAAGATAGGCAGTTATAGGCGCTGTCCAGAAAGTGCAAGCTGTACACGCGCAGTTTTTGTCTGCGGATGGCTGCCAAGTGCACGTCTTTGAGCTCCAATATCTGCTGCCAACGCGAAGCTACTTTATCATCACTCGGAAAGCAATGCAGACGAACTTCAAGCGAATGTCACGCTGCTGTTGCATCCAGCTACACAGCAGTGTCGAGCGTTAAAAATTTGATTTGCTAGTTCCAGTTTGGAGCTTGACTCCGTTTTTTTACCTGTAAACAACACCAAGATTCGGAGCAGAGACTTCTACAGTTAACAACAGAAGAACTGATTGAATAAATCATGTAGCTTAAGACTATTAAATCTTGAGAATATACTCTGGATAATTTTTTCGTCCTGCTGAGATGCAGTTGCTCCAGAAGAAATGCTACTGACCTGTCTTCTTTCCGCTGCAGCACATTTGCGAGGTTATCCTCTGCTAAATCAAGAAAGCTGTTATCTTGTTCTGGGAGCTCTGGCAGTTCTGTGCTTTCTTTCCAACTCTTGACCTTTGCCATCAGGTTCACCAGACTGATAAGGGAAGTAACCTTGCCTTCATCGCCAGCAGAATTGACCACCTTATCTTTCGACAGAGCAGACCCATTCATACCAATGGAGACCTCATGGTGTGACCCAATGCAAATAGAGCAGGAAATCCGGCAAACGGGCTCCAAATCCGGCATGTAGATGCATAGCTGACCGTCCAGGCTTTAACTCCCTCTAGCCTGTTGAGTGGGCTGGACGTGTGGAGGGCTCCCTTTAGCCAATGAGAAAGCAGTCAATATTTAGGCAGACTTATACAATTAAACCTTAGGCGCAAAGCCCATCACTTTCTACGAGTAAACGTACGTAAAGATGTTTCGGTGTGAGTTTTGATGCGTTTGGCGCACCAAAGGTCTGACACAGGAAAGGGGCGGCAGGCATTTGAGTACCGTTTTTACTTACGTAAGTCGATCAGCTTGCGTTGTTTCTGATGAGGGGCTGTGAGTGGCACCTGGTGACGATGGCCTTTGTAGCTTTCTAGCCGTGCCCCAGGCGGCCCCGCCCGAATCTAATATAAGGGCGGTAAACCTGGATGAATCGTGCAGGTACGAGGTATACCCTCCCTCTGATCAGCAGCGTTGACTCGTAGGATCCATTTTTTAGTGACGCGGTGCTCGAGCTGTGCAATGGTTGATGTTCTTCGCCTCCCCCTATACTGGACCCTATCTAGTGCCGCTCTGCGGTCCGCTTAGCAGCCCCCTGAATCCTGCAGCCCACCCCGTAGGCCGAATTCCCCAGTTAGAGCTCCAGAGCGCTCCTGGCTCCGCGCCGGGGGGGAGGGGTAGGCAGTGGGTTGCCTGCCCATTTTCTATAGCTGAAACCTTTTAGTAGGCTTCCAGTAATTCCTAAATTCAGTACAGTAATTCGTCGCTGGTCATCCCGTGATTTATCTCCTGGTGGCTCTGCCCCGCGTAGAGTGCCTCGGCCGGCACTGATCCCCTTTACCCACGTTTACCCTAAAGGCACCAAGCAAGTCTGTCGTAAGAATAGGAAGGAAATTTTAGCTAATTCCTTGCCAAATTTACTAAGCATGCCCTAAGTGTCTACTGAAAAATAAGTGGCTCATTGTTTTCTTGATATTTACTTAGAGTGACCTATCTAGTTGTTATAGTATCTGTGACACACCTGTAAGCTAAACTAAGCATTGTCCTACAGCGGAAAAAGACAAATTTTGGCGCTTAAAAATTTTAGTCATAACGTTTTTACATGTATTACTAGCTTACTTTTTATAAATACTGAAAACAGTACTTTTCTACACTTACCAGTAATTAGTTTCGCCATATAAAGTTACCAGTTGTAGTGCTTTGATAAAAATTAGCCTAAAAATTCATGCAGCTCTGCACGAATACCTGTATTCACCGCGGCTAATATGCCTATATTTTCGTGTATAGACTGGCTAAATGATGCAAACACGGTTGCAAGGATTATCGAGCGGAATAGACTGGGCCTCTTCACGAAGCGATTCCAGAATCAGAATTTTACAATAAAGAAGCAGCTCAACAAAAAATTCTATTTTATTATTCTTAAAATCATTAAATCTCTTTTTAGAATTTTCGCTAACTACAATTAAAATTGACTACTGGAAAGAAATAAAAAGAATCCTAAGTCGCTGCCAATTCGCCGCTAAAAGGTTTGAAAAATGGTTATGGTTCTAGAACCAGAGTCCAGAATCAACGAAATGAAGAGGCATTGGTCGGTCACACGTCTCCGTAGTGTATTTTTCTCGAAGATTAGACTCCAAAAACTTTCCTAGAAACGAAGTGTCTCGTACTTCTACTTAAGGTGTCCTTGTTACGATTGTATATACAGTGAAATGCAAAAATTACCGTGCTGAATTCGATAAAAGTAAGATAATATTATTTTAGCTCGTACATTACTTCCCCCCAAAAATTTTAACAATTTTAATTTGATCTGAAAAAAATATATAAATTGCTAGAGAAACTTTTTAAGAGCTAATAATTTTAAAGGAGAATTGAAGGCCCTGTTGACGGTTCAGAACTTCTCATCGCTGAAGATCAGAACCTTCCCGGCGTCTGGTCCTTTCAGTCGGTTGATTAATTGACAGCACCGTTCTACTCAAACAGATCTGGCAGTTGCTGCTAATGCCTGCAATTCTTTAATCTTATACAAACTGAGGTCAAGGTCTTTGTGTACCAGCCTCTGCATCGTGCTCCTTGAAACACCACTTGACCTGGCAAGCTCCCTGATGGACACTCGAGGGTCAGCTTTGATCCTCTCAGCCACAGTTTCGCAAAGCTCCTCTGACCTGATTGGTCTTGGAGAGTTGTGGGGTTTCCTTTCAACTGCCGCAGCAGCTCCAACTTCTTCAATGTTGCTCTTGACGGCGTAAACAAACAACCTTGCAACATTGAGGTTCTCTGCTATCTGTGCTGGGCTTATACCCCACGTGAGCTGGTCTACCACCATCAAATGTTTAGCGCGATTCATGGCTAATGCTAAGTTGCCAAAAATTTTCGCGGCAGCTACAGAATATATAAATACTATTTTGTCTATGACCAAAACTATTATGCTCTAGCTACTGCTGGCTTTGCTTTCTTCTATTTTTAAGTTTGTCCTTAAACGCATAAGCCACCCAGTAACTGGAAGGTTATAGATTTAAGTCTAGCCCTAGGAGACAACTTATGCCTTTGAGGCTTGAGCAAGCTGGGTTTTTTCATCAAAATTATGGTGCCATTTGACACTTTAGGTAAAAAATCAGGGTGCCAATTGGCACCTATCCATTTGATTTTTAGCTTAAAACTCATTTGTTTTTGTTATAAAATCCTAAGTAGCATAGCATGCATACATATGATTATGACTTATAGTACAATAGAATTGATAAATATATTGAGGGATTAGACTCAAAACTTGTTGCTTTGTTGGTTATTACTTTTTACTCATAATTTTAATAATATTTTTTGGCACTAGGCTAAAAAAATCATGGTGCCATTTTGGCATTCTGGGTCAAAATTCAGGGTGCCAAAAAATTTTATGGCATGCATTTTGGCACAATAAAACCCAGTGAGCAAGGCACTTAATCTTGCATTGTTTCAGTCTACCCAGCTAAGATTGGGTACCAGTATAAGCTAGGTAAATTTAGAGTAGGTATTGTAGCCCTCTAGCCTGTTAGGACTGAATATACATAGCCCTTGGATATACAGCATAACTAGCTGTGGCTATGCCATGGGCTATATATCTGGTCAAAAGCTCAGGTGTCTAAATTTATTATTATTATTACATACTGCCCTTCAAATTATTGGCATAACAGCATATGGAAAAATGTTATACTTTTTGGCATAGGACTATGAAAATAAGTATTGCCTTAATTTTTGCATTGAAAAAATCAAGGCCTTCTTTAGGTTGAATTTCATGGGGTCATTTTGTAAGTTTGACTTTTTAAACTAGACACATTACAGCTAGTTATCTTAGTAGCCATTCTCTTATTCTACTGATAGCTTGGGTCATAAAGCATGCAATAAGCTTAAAGGCAAAGCTTGAGATTTCCAGGGCAGACATCATTTTTACAAACTAATTCATATCGATCGCTTTCTCAATAATTTGTGTAAATTAATGTAACAAAACAGTGAGGTAATAATTTGTCTCCTTGCAGATATTGCCATGAATAAAAAGAAGCGCCAGTCAATGGTACTTTCTGACTCTGGTATGCCTTTAATTGATTTCCTTTTCCCGCTTTTATTAAAAATTGAATTGTCCAGCTCCCCTGCAATCGAATTTGATGCTCTATTGCCTCTACAGACTCAGAGTCAGAGAGCACTGGTCGCAGGCCAGCTGGCAACTCAGAGAAAGCCTCAACAAAGGCTAAACCAGCTAGGAAGAAGCCAAAACAACATCCGGAAACTGTTTTTGTTGAGTCTGGTAAGTATTTTAGCTTTTGGAGTCCCTTATTGTATTTACTTCACTGAAGCTACTGTCTCTCTACCACACTTTTATGTTTCCGCCGCATTTAGCAGCAGGATAAAATTCTTATACTGGTAATCATCAGCCAATCCTTCAAATCCCACTCTGCCATCCCCGCGTCGCCTCTCAGACGGCGAGGCCACGCCGCCGCAGTCGCCGGACGCCAAGCGGCGCGGCAAAGCCGGCGCCTCGAAGCAGCTGGCCGCCGCCGCTGGCGGAACCAGAAAATCGGGGAAAAGTCCCGGCAAGGCGGGCGGCCCGCCAGTGCAGAGAAACACGCTGGACAATTATTTCAGCAAGCTGAACAGCAGCGCGGCAGCCAGTCAGTCTTCCAAGCCGGCTGGCAGCGCCGGCGCTTCGGCGACCTCGTCGGCGCTGAACGCGGCGAAGAAGGTGAACCCGGCCGAATTTTTCACCAGTCCGCCCGCGCAAAAAGCGGCAGCGGGCCCTGCTAGCGCCAGCTCCGCAGTGAGTACCGGTCTGTGCGGTTTTTGACTAAGCCAGGCAGGGCAGTCGTCTCGACATCAGTTAGGAATTTGTGTCCTTGAACAACGCGCTGAATCCCGAATATTCCCGCAGAGCAAGTCGGCCGCCGAGGATCCGGACATCATCGAGTCCTCGTTTGTTGCGTCACCGCCGCCAGCGTCGAAGCGGCAGAGACCCGCAGACGCTCGTGATGGGAAGCCGCAGACGCCGCAGCGGCAGCCGACTCGATCGATCTCGCCGCCGAGCAGAAGTGAAGCTTCCGGCGCCGCCGCGGGGCCAGAGAAATCTCCATTGAAACGCTCGACAACAACGCCAGAGGCTAAGCGGGCCAGCTACCTCGCCTATCTGCATCGGGACGGGCCAAAGCACCTGGGCGAGTGGCGCCTGCCTAAGGTTTGAATGCCTGCGCTTTGGCCTTATCTTCAGCCTCTGTCTTCTCCCAGACCTAGGGGGTAAGAGCCGCCACCCTGCCAGATCCCCATCTGAGGCTGCCACCCTCCCAGATCCCCATATTATGGCCGCCACCCCCCCTCCTAGATCCCCATACTAGGCCGCCACCCCCCTCCCAGATCCCCATATTGAGGCTGCCACCCTCGCAGATCCCCATATTGAGGCTACCACCCTCCCTGATCCCCATATTGAGGCCGCCACCCTGCCAAACCCCTATACTAAGCCACCACCCTGTCAGATCCCCATACTGAGGCCGCCACCCTCCCTGATCCCCATATTGAGGCCGCCACCCTCCCAGATCCCCATATTATGGCCGCCACCCCCCTCCTAGTTCCCCATACTAGGCCGCCACCCCCCTCCCAGATCCCCATATGGAGGCCGCCACCCTCTCAGATCCCCATATTGAGGCCGCCATCCTCCCAGATCCCCATACTAGGCCGCCACCCTGCCAGATCCCCATCTGAGGCCGCCACCCTCCCAGATCCCCATATTGAGGCCGCCACCCTGCCAGATCCCCATCTGAGGCCGCCACCCTCCCAGATCCCCATATTGAGGCCGCCACCCTCCCAGATCCCCATACTAGGCCGCCACCCTCACAGATCCCCATATTGAGGCCGCCACCCTCACAGATCCCCATATTGAGGCTGCCACCCTCGCAGATCCCCATATTGAGGCTACCACCCTCCCTGATCCCCATATTGAGGCCGCCACCCTGCCAAACCCCTATACTAAGCCACCACCCTGCCAGATCCCCATACTGAGGCCGCCACCCTCCCTGATCCCCATATTGAGGCCGCCACCCTGCCAAACCCCTATACTAAGCCACCACCCTGCCAGATCCCCATACTGAGGCCGCCACCCTCCCAGATCCCCATATTGAGGCCGCCACCCTGCCAAACCCCTATACTAAGCCACCACCCTGCCAGATCCCCATACTGAGGCCGCCACCCTCCCAGATCCCCATATTGAGGCCCCCACACCCCCCCCCCAGATCCCCAAACGACTGTTAATCCTTTATTCTTCCCAAGCATCATCTATTCGATGTCTAATTCTCAAAAACCGCAGGCCAAGCCCGGCAGCCTAGGCGGCATGACCATAGTGATAACTGGCGTGCTGGACTATGTGGAGAAGGAGGCTGCCGAAGCTCTGCTGCATCACAGCGGCGCCAAAGTGACGAAGAGCGTCAGCAAGCGGACCAGCCTGTTGGTGGTTGGCCGCGAGCCCGGAGCCAGCAAGCTGGACAAGGCCAAGCAGGCCGGTGTTCGCTGCTGCTCAGAAAAAGAATTCTACGAGTTTCTATGCGAGAAGCTCGGCCAGCCGCCCGAGGCCGATCCCGAGGAGGAGGCGGTTGAGATGATGGGCGCCGAGCCGGGAAGCGGCAGCGCCCGCCCAGATCGCAACGGATCGGATACTAAGCCTAGCGGTGGCGGAGGTAGCAGGACACCGACGGAAAAGAAGAGCGGAAGCGGCAGGACACAGCCGGAAGAGAGGAGCGGAAGCGGCAGGACACAGCCGGAAGAGAGGAGCGGAAGCGGCAGGACACAGCCGGAAGAGAGGAGCGGAAGCAGCAAGACACAGCCGGAAGAGAGGAGCGGAAGCAGCAAGACACAGCCGGAAGAGAGGAGCGGAAGCAGCAAGCCACAGCCGGAAGAGAGGAGCGGAAGCGGCAAGACAAAGCCGGAAGAGAGGAGCGGAAGCAGCAAGACACAGCCGGAAGAGAGGAGCGGAAGCAGCAAGCCACAGCCGGAAGAGAGGAGCGGAAGCAGCAAGACACAGCCGGAAGAGAGGAGCGGAAGCAGCAGAAAACAGCCGGAAGAGAGGAGCGGAAGCAGCAAGACACAGCCGGAAGAGAGGAGCGGAAGCAGCAGGAAACAGCCGGAAAAGCCCAGCGGAAGCGGCAAATCTCAGCTGGAAGAGCGTAGCGGCGGTAGCGGAGGCTGCAGAGCGGAGGGGCAGCAGCTGATGTGGGTGGACAAGTACAAGCCGCGCTCCCTGCAGCAGATCATAGGCCAGACTGGGCCCGCCAGCTGCGCCAACAAGCTGGTGACCTGGCTATCAAACTGGCACCGCCATTTGTCCAGCGGGGTGAAGCGCGGCGTGGCGCAGCCGTTCCAGCGCTTCAATAACGACGGCTCCGCGTTGAAGGCGGCGCTGTTGTCCGGGCCGCCGGGCATCGGCAAGACGACCACCGCCACCCTGGCCTGCAAGGAGCTCGGCTTCGAGTGCCTCGAATTAAACGCCTCCGACACGCGCAACAAGCGGTCCCTGCACGAGGTTGTCGGCGAAGCTTTGGGCACCTTCTCCGTCGGCGCCATGTTCGGGGGAGGCGGAGGCGGCGGCACCCAAGACGGACGACGACGCTGCGTCATCATGGACGAGGTGGACGGCATGGCTGGCAACGAGGATCGCGGCGGTGTTGCCGAGCTCATCCAGCTGATAAAATCTAGTCAGGTGAGCGCCTTCATCAAGCAGTTCCTCATCTACCTGTGTACGACTTGACTGCCCCTAGAATTACCCCTTTTAGCACATGGGGTTCCCCTTTCTGTACTTGGTATTTCCCTCTTCTACATCTGGGATTTTCCCTTTACATTGTATTTCCCATTTCTGCCCATGAGATTTCCTGTCCTTGGGATTCTTGGGATTTAGAAAATCTGAGATTTCCCCGATGATTCAGCCTGGTGCTTATCTATCGTTATCAGCGCTCTTATCCCCTTCCGTCCGGCAGGTGCCAATCATCTGCATCTGCAACGACCGCAACCACATCAAGATGCGCTCGCTGGCCAATTACTGCTTCGACCTGCGCTTCCAGCGGCCCAGGCCCGAGCAGATCCGAGCCGCCGCCATGTCCATCGCCAGCCGCGAGGGTCTTCGAGTTGACGCCCAAGCCCTGCTGGACGTCATCGCCGCGTCTAATAATGATGTCCGGCAAACAATTCATAATCTGCAGGTGAGGCTCGTTTTTTAAGGCTGGGAGTTCATTTTGGATTTTTGCTGGGGATTTTTTATCTTAAATAGGGATTTCTGATCTTAAATAGGGATTTCTGATCTTCACTAGGGATTTCTGATCTTCACTAGGGATTTCTGATCTTCACTAGGGCTTTCTGATCTTCACTAGGGATTTCTGATCTTCACTAGGGATTTCTGATCTTCACTAGGGATTTCTGATTTTCGCCCGCAGGCCTGGACCAGCAACAGCGGCGGCTCCGCTGGTGCCGACCAGCTCCGCAAAGACGCCAGCCGGTCGCACAAAGATCTCCGCTTCGGCCCGTTTGATCTGGCACGCAAGGCGCTCAGCTCGGACGAAATTACCGGCAAGTCCATCAACGAGCTGGCGGATCTGTTCTTCCAGGTGAGCAGCTGTCGTTGCATAGATAACTTCCATTAAGATTAACAGCCGAATCCCCCCTTTTTGAGTCTCTGGCGAATCTCCCCATTAAGATTAACAGCCGAATCCCCCCCATTTGAGTCGCCGCAGAATCTCCCCATTGAGAGTTTTCCCCCGAATCTCCCCTTTATTGTCTCTGCCGAATCTCCCCATTAAGATTCGCCTATTGCCGCTGAATCTTCCCATTTGAGTCGCCGCCAAATCTCCCCATTTGAGTCACCGCCGAATCTCCCCATTAAGATTCGCCTATCGCCGCTGAATCTCTCGATCGAGTCGACACTCGAAATCCCCGCAGGACTACAACATGGAGCCGCTGTTCATCCAGGAGAATTATCCCCTGACAGAGCCGGACTCGCTCCGCTCGCTTCCTTCGTCCAAGCGCGACCTTCGCCGGCTTCAACTGCTCAGCGAGGCCGCCGACTCGATCGCGCTCGGCGACCTATGCGGCCGCAGCGTCCGCGCCAACGGCAACTGGTCGCTGCTGCCCACCCAGGCCCTGTTCGCCTCCGTGCTGCCCGGCAAGTCCGTGTGCGGCCAGCTCGCCGGCCAGGTGGCCTTCCCCGCCTGGCTCGGCCGCAACTCCACAGCCGGCAAGGCCGCCCGCCAGCTCGGCCTGCTGGCCTGCCACCTCCGCCTGGCTTCCGGCGGCCTGGCCAGCCGCGACCTCGGCCTGGACCTGGCGCAGCACCTGGCCGCCGCGCTCACCCGGCCGCTAAGGGTGTCCGGCGCCGGCGGCGTTGCCGACGTTGTCGCCGTGCTTGAAGCCTACGACCTGCAACGCGAGGACATGGACTCGCTGCTGGAACTGACCGCCTGGCCGGGACAGCCGGACGCGTTGGCCGGCGTTGATCCAAAGGTAGCTTTTTTATCGGCGCTTATAGCCAATCTAAAGCTTGCATAACTATCTGCTCGTTGTTTTTACTATTTTCTACCCTCTGTGTCATGCACATGACCGATTTCTAGTCACTCTATGACCCAATCTAATTGCACGCTACCCGCCTCCAGGTGAAAGCCGCTCTGACCCGCGCCTACAACAAGTCTCCGCATCTGGCCCCCTACTCTCTGGTGCAGGCTCCGGCCAAGCGGAAGGCCGCCGCCGCCTCGATGGCCGACGAATTCGGCGACGACGCCGAAGGCTTCGGTGTCGAAGGTGGCGACGAGGAATTGGGGAGTGACGAGGGTGAAGACGCCGACCCGATGGTGGACGCCATGATCAAGGTTCGTTGCTCTGGACTGACCGTCTGAAACTTCCACCAGAAATTTTAGCGTCACCCCTGAGATAGATTGTCCGCCAAGCTCATCCTAAGATCGGGTCTCACCTAAACCCCCTCTGAGATCGGATCTCACCCAACTTCTCCTTGAGATCGGATCTCACCCAACTTCTCCCTGAGATCGGATCTCACCCAAATTCTTCCTGAGATCGGATCTCACCCAACTTCTCCCTGAGATCGGATCTCACCCAACTTCTCCCTGAGATCGGATCTCACCCAACTTCTCCCTGAGATCGGATCTCACCCAAATTCTTCCTGAGATCGGATCTCACCCAACTTCTCCCTGAGATCGCATCTCACCCAACTTCTCCCTGAGATCGGATCTCACCCAACTTCTCCCTGAGATCGGATCTCACCCAAATTCTTCCTGAGATCGGATCTCACCCAACTTCTCCCTGAGATCGGATCTCACCCAACTTCTCCCTGAGATCGGATCTCACCCAAATTCTCCCTGAGATCGGATCTCACCCAACTTCTCCCTGAGATCGGATCTCACCCAACTTCTCCCTGAGATCGGATCTCACCCAAATTCTTCCTGAGATCGGATCTCACCCAACCCCACCCTGAGATCGGATCTCACCCAAATTCTTCCTGAGATCGGATCTCACCCAACCCCACCCTGAGATCGGATCTCACCCAACTTCTTCCTGAGATCGGATCTCACCCAAATTCTTCCTGAGATCGGATCTCACCCAACTTCTCCCTGAGATCGGATCTCACCCAAATTCTTCCTGAGATCGGATCTCACCCAACTTCTCCCTGAGATCGGATCTCACCCAATTTCTCCCTGAGATCGGATCTCACCCAACTTCTCCCTGAGATCGGATCTCACCCAAATTCTCCCTGAGATCGGATCTCACCCAACTTCTCCCTGAGATCGGATCTCACCCAACTTCTCCCTGAGATCGGATCTCACCCAACTTCTCCCTGAGATCGGATCTCACCCAACTTCTCCCTGAGATCGGATCTCACCCAACTTCTCCCTGAGATCGGATCTCACCAAAATTCTTCCTGAGATCGGATCTCACCCAAATTCTTCCTGAGATCGGATCTCACCCAAATTCTTCCTGAGATCGGATCTCACCCAACTTCTCCCTGAGATCAGATCTCACCCAAATTCTTCCTGAGATCGGATCTCACCCAACCCCACCCTGAGATCGGATCTCACCCAACTTCTTCCTGAGATCGGATCTCACCCAAATTCTTCCTGAGATCGGATCTCACCCAACTTCTCCCTGAGATCGGATCTCACCCAACTTCTCCCTGAGATCGGATCTCACCCAACTTCTCCCTGAGATCGGATCTCACCCAATTTCTCCCTGAGATCGGATCTCACCCAACTTCTCCCTGAGATCGGATCTCACCCAAATTCTCCCTGAGATCGGATCTCACCCAACTTCTCCCTGAGATCGGATCTCACCCAACTTCTCCCTGAGATCGGATCTCACCCAACTTCTCCCTGAGATCGGATCTCACCCAACTTCTCCCTGAGATGGGATCTCACCCAACTTCTCCCTGAGATCGGATCTCACCCAAATTCTTCCTGAGATCGGATCTCACCCAAATTCTTCCTGAGATCGGATCTCACCCAAATTCTTCCTGAGATCGGATCTCACCCAACTTCTCCCTGAGATCGGATCTCACCCAAATTCTTCCTGAGATCGGATCTCACCCAACTTCTCCCTGAGATCGGATCTCACCCAACTTCTCCCTGAGATCGGATCTCACCCAACTTCTCCCTGAGATCGGATCTCACCCAAATTCTCCCTGAGATCGGATCTCACCCAACTTCTCCCTGAGATCGGATCTCACCCAACTTCTCCCTGAGATCGGATCTCACCCAACTTCTCCCTGAGATCGGATCTCACCCAAATTCTTCCTGAGATCGGATCTCACCCAACCCCACCCTGAGATCGGATCTCACCCAAATTCTTCCTGAGATCGGATCTCACCCAAATTCTTCCTGAGATCGGATCTCACCCAAATTCTTCCTGAGATCGGATCTCACCCAAATTCTTCCTGAGATCGGATCTCACCCAAATTCTTCCTGAGATCGGATCTCACCCAACTTCTCCCTGAGATCGGATCTCCCTCAACCCCACCCTGAGATCGGATCTCCCTCAACCCCACCCTGAGATCGGATCTCCCTCAACCCCACCCTGAGATCGGATCTCACCCAACTTCTTCCTGAGATCGGATCTCACCCAAATTCTTCCTGAGATCGGATCTCACCCAACTTCTCCCTGAGATCGGATCTCACCAAAATTCTTCCTGAGATCGGATCTCACCCAACTTCACTCAGTGACTCACCATCTCCCAATCCACCCCGCAGAAGCCCAAGAAGTCGGCGGCAAAGGCCAAGTCCGAGGCCGCATCAGCGGCGGCGCCCTCCGGATCCAAGTCCAAGTCCAAGCCGACAGCTGCGGCAACAAAGGGCAAAAAGAAGAAATGAAGCGCCGGCCTCTCGGCATCCCGTTTGAATTTCTGCTCACCTCTCTGATTCGCATTCTCCATATCGTTATAAATTTTTAAGCCTGTCCCCGATCCATATTCGAGTAAATTGCTTTTGACACGTGCTTGACGCGTCCCATTGTTTCATTGACGTTTTACTATTCCCAGCCGCGCCTCATGCGCGAGACAATTCAACAAGTCGATAATAAACTGGTGTTGGACACTCGGCTGCGCTTAGCCTGAGCTTGCATTTTTCTTTCCCGAGTTCCGGTGCACTGAATGCCCCCCCCCCGAGTGGCTGTGCGCCTTATTTTTATTAAATATCTCTGGCAAGTTGTTTCCCGCCTTCCATTTTATTTATTTTTTACGGGCCACTTTGAGTAAATCGAGTGAAATCGCTATTCGCAGAATCCAAATCGGTAGAATCCTAAACGAAAAATTCCTCATTAAAAAATCATAATCGAAAAATTCCCTCCAACAAAATTGTATTCGATATATAAATACGCCCCTCAAACAAATTCCTATTGAAAGATTTCAATCAAGCAATAATTCCAATGGGAAGAATTACCTTCAACACTCGTTGCCCCCAGAGACGGCCACTCTTTACCCTCTAACCCTCTGCGCCCCCTCTAAGATCGTACAGCCTGCGGCCCTCTACTATCGTACAGCCTGCGGCCCTCTACTATCGTACAGCCTGCGGCCCTCTACTATCGTACAGCCTGCGGCCCTCTACTATCGTACAGCCTGCGGCCTCTCTACTATCGTACAGCCTGCGGCCCTCTACTATCGTACAGCCTGCGGCCCCTCTACTATCGTACAGCCTGCGGCCCTCTACTATCGTACAGCCTGCGGCCCCTCTACTATCGTACAGCCTGCGGCCCTCTACTATCGTACAGCCTGCGGCCCTCTACTATCGTACAGCCTGCGGCCCTCTACTATCGTACAGCCTGCGGCCCTCTACTATCGTACAGCCTGCGGCCCTCTACTATCGTACAGCCTGCGGCCCTCTACGATCGTACAGCCTGCGGCCCCTCTACTATCGTACAGCCTGCGGCCCTCTACTATCGTACAGCCTGCGGCCCTCTACTATCGTACAGCCTGCGGCCCTCTACTATCGTACAGCCTGTGGCCCTCTACTATCGTACAGCCTGCGGCCCTCTACTATCGTACAGCCTGCGGCCCCTCTACGATCGTACAGCCTGCGGCCCCTCTACGATCGTACAGCCTGCGGCCCTCTACTATCGTACAGCCTGCGGCCCTCTACTATCGTACAGCCTGCGGCCCCTCTACTATCGTACAGCCTGCGGCCCTCTACTATCGTACAGCCTGCGGCCCCTCTACTATCGTACAGCCTGCGGCCCTCTACTATCGTACAGCCTGCGGCCCTCTACTATCGTACAGCCTGCGGCCCTCTACTATCGTACAGCCTGCGGCCCTCTACTATCGTACAGCCTGCGGCCCTCTACTATCGTACAGCCTGCTGCCCTCTACTATCGTACAGCCTGCGGCCCTCTACTATCGTACAGCCTGCGGCCCCTCTACTATCTTACAGCCTGCGGCCCCTCTACGATCGTACAGCCTGCGGCCCCTCTACGATCGTACAGCCTGCGGCCCCTCTACGATCGTACAGCCTGCGGCCCCTCTACGATCGTACAGCCTGCTTATACGGGCAACAGCGCACAACATCCTTTTATCTGTTTGTAAAAAACAATTCTGAAGTCTGTACGTAATAGTAAATATATTTTGAGGCTGGATCAAAGTCCCTGGATTCTAAGCACTCGTGAAGCAATAGGTAGTTTTGTTCAGAAGAAGCCATTGATAAAATAAATAATAGTGCGTTGGTCTTTTGGCAACAGTCGCCGGGGAAACTTTGTAGATCCAGTAGATATACTGAGGATATCATATCAATAAAATATTGATAAAATCAACAAAATGATGGAGATGTCGAGGGTAAGTTCACGGGCACAATGCAGCGGCCTTAAACTGTATTGGCGCGTGTTCACTTTTGGCTATGACTGCGACTCTGCTTACTGTCAATAGTATTGTTAGGAACGTTAATCTGGTGTTTCTACCGACAACAATTTCTAAGAACTCTAGTATCATTGACCATTTAAGCCACTTTATGACCTATTTAGTCGATCTACGGCTAATAAAATGTATTACTCTATTATGTGTTACAACAAATAAATATTGCTATTTTAGTCAGTACACTCGTACATTTAAATGACCCACAAATCTGTGTGGACGAGCCAGGAATTTGTGGGTAAATCTAAAAGTGCAGCATAGTCATAGTCATCTAGATCTCTGAAGTTCTGGTAATTCTCTTCGTTGCCAAAATTTTGCTTTTTTTGACTGCAGGTGATAAAATATTATATCTTCGTTTAATAAGCTATAATTTAACATTTCATGCTTATTAGTAAGTAGTTATGCATTGCATTTCAAACCCCGGGAGAGTAAAGCTTGAGCCATGAGGCCTGAGAGTGCGAGCTGAGTAGTTCAGGCGTCCCTGGCAGTGGATGAATGCTGCGAGGACTGAGTGGAATAGAATGCATGTACTCCCTTCACCATGGTATCATGCGTGAATGTACGTGCATGGAGGGGTTGTCTGCTAGCTTAAAACTCTACCCCAACACTTCTTCATATAAATGTACACCTGAAGCCTTGCACTGTCTGTGGCCGCCCAAGTGTTCTATGTACACTGTTTTTTTCTAACTCTGCAAACAGCCCCCGCCGGCAAGTTGAAGTGTGGACTGGCCGCCCTCCCCTCCATACCCTAAGCTAGAAATAATTTGCTTTTCACATAGCAGTGTAGAATGACGTGTCAGTAGACTGCTTCTCTGTGTCCCACGCCAACGTTGGCCCTATTCTGCTACTTTAGATCGTGTATTTGAACAACATGAAACACAATATATTGATGCTTTTGGCACTAATCGGCATGGTCAATGCCTTCGACAAATATCCGAAAGAGTTTGTCTTCGAGCTGCCAGATAACGAGGAATTCTGCTTCTATGAAGAGTTCGGACAAGACGTAAAGAAGGAAGCATTCAGCACAGTTTTTCGCGTAATTCGCGGCGGTAACAATGACGTGGACTTTGCCATCACTGCACCGGACAATCGTAAAGTCTACGAAAAGCAGAGGCAGCACTTTGACGAGCATGAGCACACTTTTCAGCCGGGCACTTACTCCTTCTGTTTTGGCAATAAGTTTTCGACCATAACGCACAAGCAGATCTACTTTGCCTTGAACCGCAAACGGCCGGAAAGTCTCGCTGAAGAGGCCGGAGCGACCAACGTGCCCACAGCCATGTCGCTGCTGCAGACAAAGATGGAAGCTATCCACGAATACCTGGTCACCGTGGAGACAGTTCAATCAATCTATAAGGTGCGCGAAGCCGAAGGACGAGAGATTAGCGAGGATCTGAACGAGCGCGTCATGGTATTCAGCGCCATCCTGGCCGTGGCGATAGTGGTTTGCGGCTTCGGACAGGTCATAGTGCTCAGGACTTTCTTCTCAGACAAGAAGTCCGTGTCTTATCCTCGCTATCCCACCAAGGCCTGAGGCCCTCAGCCTCTGTGCAGTTAACTTGCCAATGCGCTGGCGTTTCAGCTTTCCAGTGCAGAGAATTCTCCCCGTCGCAATCAAAATCTAAACTCCCCCTGGTCGCATCTATCTCACGACTCCTAGCTTTAAGTAGCCTCGTTTGAGGATTCAACTTTCCCTTCTTTGTCGCTCTATACCCTGAAAGTCGGCTGGTTAACTAAACTAACTATATAATAAAAATTAATTCGTGTTTTACCGTACCGTACGAGCAGGAAAGCAACTGTTTTACCTAGCTGTTAAACTCCTAGAAATTATTTCGCTTTTTGCATTCCGTAAACAGTCGGCCCTGTGTCTGTTTTCCCCCTGACATGTACGCATCTCTCATGCTCGGTGAGCAAATTAAATAATTGAAAATTATTCTGCAGCAGTCTGCTGACTCTTTATTCATTAGGTTTTTAATTAAAAAGATATTCATTGAATCAAAGCCCCTGCAAGAAGATCCCTCGAAAAGTTGGCAAAGCTCTGCTTTTTGCACTATTCCGGCCTCTGCATCTCCTCTCCTTCTGTCCCTCATTCTGTTTCTGTCAAAAGAAAGCATGTTTTTGGCCTTAGTTTCTCCTTGTTATTTTTGGTGTGTTTTTTGTTTTATTTCCTTGTCTGTTTTAAATTGCAAAGTAGTGGAAATGTTTGTCATGTTACTCACTAGTAGTAGTATATTTTGTCTTGACCGAAACTCTCGCAGCGCAATGCGAAGTTTTAAAGACTCATGTTGTGTTTTTCTTAAAAGCAGTTATAATTTATTGTTTTTTAGGCCCAAATAATCAGTAAAAGGGATATTTTGATTTGAATAGCAGCTCAGTTTCTGCTGGTCTGCATGGTGTGGCGGGTGCGGAACTGATGCTCCGCCGTTTGCTTGGTGATGTTTTGCTCTTTGCTGAAATATATCGGATGTTTTACGACAAACTACAAATTGCCTGTTGCTCTCGCAGCTGCCTGTCTAACAAACACAATTTTTTAATTTGTTCTTTTTGCCACGCCTTAAACAATAGCTTGATAAATGTACATTAAAAGTGTACATCCGTGTACTTCGAGCGAATCGTTATTAAGTGTAATACTCTGGATTCCTTAGCACGGTAAGACTTAAGAGGGGCGCAATTTGAATTTTTGCCCTATTCCAAGATTGATTGACTGTCACTGAGAAGCGAGGTGCTACCTGCAGACCCGTATATTGCAATTGTGCCAGGTGTAAATGTACCTTTTATATGCCTTTTATATGGTATCTGAATCAATGAATACAATTTTCACTCTTTACACGATACTATAACGTACCTGATGGAAACAGCTTTTTCAAACAGGGTATTATGGGTATACTAGGGTCACCAAAAACTTCTATACTGCATGTGCAAAGAAAGGAAAGAGGAGAGGGCGAGGGGTCAAATTGGTTTCATTTACTTCGTTACATTGTTAACGATGAATTCATGCATTCCCACATTGTATTGTTACCATTGAATTATTACTGCGTACGTTTTGTATAATATACTAGGGGATAAAGTTACATGTAAAAACCCTGTCAGAACCCGAAAATTTAGAACGGTTATAATTCGCTGCTGCTTCATCATTCATGGGTAACAATTATTGTCCCAATTGTACAGTGTACATGCCAGTTGCCGTTATTTTATCACATTGTCCCATGCAGTTTTACTTACATGCAACAAACTGAATTCAAACCTCCATATAGACAGGCAAGCTACATATTTATGACTTTCAAGTGTGACGGTGCGGGCACTCTGCCTACTGAGTTTAATTAGCCATCGACAATATTGGAACAGACCCCGCCTCAAATTTCAAATATTAGCTCATCTTACTGTATTTTACCAGTTTATGTGCTGCCGCAGTACACTGTGAATTCACTTTATTGGGGTGTGAAACCCCTAAACAGAATAAAAATACGCTTCGAGGAGCATGGCATTTATATATTGGCACACTGAGGGGGTCTCTGCAAAAGATAAGATTTGAGGGCTCTGGGGCTCAAGCAAATAGACGATCATGCAGGCGGTGGCGGCGGGCACTTGAAAGGGCCATTAGCAATAAAGAGGTAGTTAGGCATACATACAGGTATTAAAGGCATTTACACGTTAGGATCGGCAAGCCATTTTCATTTTGAGGTTCGCAGCAAATCAGAAGAAATGGGATAATTAGAATGGGCACACGCAAATTCCCTAGGTGCATGCAGGTATATCCACAAGCATTTATTTTTCTAATACTCCAATGCCAATTTATAAGATGCCAGTTTTTATGTAATCAAACTTCAGAAATTATTTAAACGCAATGCTCCCTTTCCCGCCTCAGTCTCAAATATTGTACCGACTATGACAAAAGACTTTCTTTCGAACTAATAGTACGAGCCTATTACAAGTAGCCATGTTTATCTTTCATATTAAGCGCCCTTTGAAGTTTGGCGCATGCATTGAATCAGCATTTGCTTACAAAATGGGAGTGGGATTCGTAAAAAAGGTATCATCGTGGACAGAAATTATCCGTCTAATCGCCTTGAAGATAAACTTCATGCTAATCAATACTGCATATCAATTTGTATAGATTGGGTTGGGTTGGTATGGGGGCGATTTTCGTTTGCCATATTTGGCCGATAGTTTCGGACATTTTTGTTTCCTGTTGAGCCGGAAATCCGTATTCATAATCAGATAAAGATTCAAGTGGCAAATCGAGCCTTTCCTTTGGATGGGGAGCTGAACATTCAGTGCTGATGCGCCACAACGAGGAGAAACAAATTTCAAATAATGGGCGCCACCCCATGTCGTGACCAACTACACAACAGGCGCTGAAGCTGGCTCGCACCGGCATTGCGGAACGCCAGCTGTGTATGAGCCAGATTAGGCCCACGGGCTACGATCTGCGATGCTCAGCACCTGCCTCCCTCTTTTTTGGCAGGCATGGCAAGGTGGTGATTTGCGCGCACTATTTCTGCCGCTGGCAGCCGCAAAACGCCACCCACGCTTTGCAAGTCAACCCGAGGGTTCTCGTCCCGTGAGCGTTAAGGCTGGCCCTGGGCCAACCAAACTGCTTGAGCTCTGGCGCCGGCTCCACCCAGCCGGTATACAAATTTGGGTACAGGGTCTCTTCCGCTTTGGGTACCCAGGTATCTCTGAGGAAGCTGGGGCCGGGTTCAATTTCAACCCAACAAGTCTACAACCATGGATAGAAGGGTAAGTGGCCAGTCCAAGGGCTTTAAAAATTTTATATGCAACTGACTATTGTTTACTAATGTTATGCACTGCACTAGTATCGTCATTTGACTGACTCTCTCGTCCTTTTATAGTTTTATTTGTACAGACAGATTAATGTGGGCCTGTGAAGAGGGCAATAAAATAATAACACCTTTACTTAAACCAATTACTAAGTCTTAAAAAAAGATTTGAATAAAGTTTGCCGTAAAAAACAGTGCTTAAACGTTTAACAATTAACTAATTAAATTTACCAAGGCTTATCTGGACTGGACTAGTAATGACTTACTTTAACCTAGTTAATCTCCTATTTCTCCAAAGCCCGCCCAGTCGGGCTTTGGAGAATTCTCCAAAGCCCGCCCAGTCGGGCTTTTGGCGTGGCGAGGTGTTGCTTCGCCAAGCCATTGCTCATTGGCTGCATTGGTTGTTCAATTTGACCCACCTTGCCCAGCCAATAGAGAAGGCGCTTCAAGAGGGTTGTAAAGATTGGGCAATTATCTAAAAAGCAGGCATCCTTTGAAACAGTTGAACTGTCTGCGTTCCAATCCAATCACCAAACGCGTACTTGAAGAGCAAGCGAAGAATTTCCGGCTCTTACGGTTACGGCGCTATCTCAGTCTATTTACTCAACTCGCTGAAGTGTAAGTTGCATTGCTATTGACGGATATTTATATATAGTTGCTGCTTTTATTAAGCATCCTGAGCCATTTTATCCAAAGTAGAAAGTAGAAAGTAAGTAAAGTAAGTAAGTAAAGTAAGTAAAACCAAGTAAATGTTGGATTGACGAGGGTCAGAGCAGACAAAGAGCAGACATAGTAAATTCAGAAAGAATGTCATTTGCAGGCAAAAGTTATGAATTTAGTTAAATAAGAGTAGAACCCTAGGATGGAGCACTAAGCAGTCTGGGCAGATAGTACAGTAACTTTAAAAGATTCTGCCACATTTTTCTCCATGTTCTCACTGCGAGGGCCGAATCCACGTTTGTAAATTCCTGTATTGTTTTTACCGCACTAGGAATTCTTTAACTAACCTTGCTAACTTTAAAGAGTATAAAAATTTCTAGCATAATTTTCGGATCTCCCAATCAATCCACAGTGCATGGCAATCGCAGCGGACGAAATGAAACGGCAATATCAAAGCCAGCCAGGCAACAGGTACGGACAGCGGCAACAGCAGCAGCACCTGGTCGATAGCGATTGTGACGAATCGGACATCACGGCGGAGTTCTCCCACTGCGAGGGCCGGTTAGTCATCGACCTGTCAAGCTCCGACTCCACCAGCACCAACATTGATGTCATTAACAGTAGCAACAATTTTGTGAATGCGTCAGCTCAGCAACTGCCAACGCAGACACCGCCGAAGATTCAACAATCGCAGTCGCCGCCGCAGCCGTTGCACAAGCCGCAGGCGATAAGACCGCCGATTGACGCTTTCTGCAGATGGTGGGTGCCAGCCGTCGAGCAGTCTGCAGAGCCGGCACCGCCACCACCGGCCTGCGGTGGAAGTTGCAACTTCTGCTGGAATCAGCCAGTGCCTTTTCAGCAGCAGCAGCAGCAGCAGCATCAGCAACAACAGCAGCAGCAGCAGCAAAATTCTCGGCGATGGGGGCCGCCGCCAATCATCAGCGACCGGCTGTGCGCATGCATCGGGTGCGCCGTCAGCAGCTCACATTGTCAGGCCTGGCAGCCGCCGCCACCACAAGATCAGCGGGCCCCACCTCCAGCGGCTTCCAGTCCCGTATTGCCGAAGACTTCGACGCAGCGAGTGTCGTTGCTGCCGCATCCGTCAGCTATTCAGCACCAGGAGCCGCAGTCGCCGCCTTGGGTCCAATGGTGCCAGCAGCAGCCGCCAATGAGGCAGCCGAGAGTCAAGCAGCCAAGCAGGGCCAGGACTCGAGCCATGCGCAGTCCTCCTAGCATCGGCTGCTTCAACTGCCGCTGGTGTCACACGGAACCGTTCCGCAGCTGTCGCCAGCTGGCTCTGCACATTCAACGACGCCACCTAATGCCCAACGACTGCTGCGGCATCTGCGGCTCGGCCAACGCCGGACTGGCGCACTGTCGACAGCACGCGGCCGAGAGCCTGACGGCGACCGGCCGGTCAGCCTTTCTGTGCGCCGCCTGCGACGGCAGAATCTTTGCCTCGCGCTCAGCACTGAAGCGTCACAGCGAGCGGCATCACGGCGGGCGGGTTTGATGGACATTGGTAATTCAAATTGGTGCAAAAAGCTACTTTGGCTACTTTTAGTAGGCAGCAAGCACGTGAACGTCATTCGAAGTTTTTTATTTCTGCTTCAATCATGCTTCTTTGTGCAATTTTTTTCATTCTTTCATTTTAATAAAGTGCTGCATTTTTTAAATTTAAATTTCGCTTGTGTTTTGTCAAGCAAAATCAATTTTCTAAATTGCCTTGGTTACTTTTAATTCGACCGGAAAAGAAAGATAAGACACTTGAGCACTTCTGCAATTACATAGACAGATAGCGACTGCAAAAGTCAGCAGACAGAGAGAGAAAAAATTGCCTCAGTAGTTTGCACACTTTATTGTTGACAATAACAATACTCGGTAAGAATTCAGCTGCTAAGCAAGTAGTATATTCCGCATGCGAAGCATTTTAACCCAGTAAAATCTGCTAAGCTGTACAGATATATACAAAGAGCAACAAATAGTCTAATTAAAAAAATTAAACAAGCAAGACGATAAAATTTTCATAAAGTTGAGTTAAAAGTATTCGAAAACAGGCCTAACAACAAAAACGCACAAACAGTTTGCCTTGAGAGCCGAGACTGGCATTCCGACAAAAAACAAACATCTGTACAAACTGCAAGTTGGATGACTGACAGCCGACGAATGAGTCAATTAAGCCAATGAGACAAAGCTAAAAAGATATCATAGAGTAGAAACTGTCCGCTCCCCTCCGCCTGTCCGTCATGGCGACAGCGGAGTGAAGGAATCAATCGCTCTGAGAGATTCTGGCACAGCCGAAGCTCAAGGCTGCTGACTGCCGAAGAAGTCGGCATCAAAGCCGCTGCCTCCGACAAGCCGCTCCGACTCCTTCTGCATGTCCTCTTTGATTTTCTGGATGGCGGCGTTCTCAGCGGTTTGCTGTTGCTGCTGCTGCTCTGGCATCTGCTGCTGCGGCGGCGGCATAGAGGGACCCGCCATCATGCGAGGGTCCTGCTGCTGCTGCTGCTGCCAGGGCGGCGCCATCATCTGGCCGCCAAAGCCGCCAGTAGACCCCGGCCCGCTAGATCTCGGCGGCGGAGGTCGATACTGCGGCATCGGCCCGCCAGCTGGCAGCTGCGACTGCGGCGGCGGAGGCGGCAGACGCTGTGGGCCGCCGTTGTGCCCGACACCACCGGGGCCGCGGCCGCCAACAGACGCCGACGACTGCGGCGGCATCGGCGGCGGCGGCGGAGGCGGAAAGAAATCGCCCGGCGGCGGTTGGTGCATCGGCGGTGGCGGCGGCAAGCCACCGCAGCTGTTGGTGAAATTCTGCGGGCCAGCAGGGCAGTGCTCGATTTGGATAGCACGGGTGAAGCACTCTATAGGCAAAGCGACGCCGTCAACTTACATAGTCGTGGAATGCGGTAGCCTCTCCCGAGTGCTCGCAGTTGTCCCGCCTCTCCGGCGCGGCGCAGTAAAGATCCCAGAACACGCTGCGCGGGTAGAGGACAATTAAAAGGTGCCAAATTAGGAAAAAAACTAGACTAGACTATATTCTACTTACAATCACGGCTTTATTTTAGTAGCTAAGTAGGTTAAGTGGGCTAGCTAAGCAGTTTTTCCCGCTTTTTAAGCAGAAGCAAGGCATTCAAGCAGGCGGCCACTCACCACCACCAGGAGCAGAGGAAGCCGGGCGGCTCGCCAAGGGTGATGTTCTTGTCCCAGTTAATCTCGGATAGAAATGTCTGCGCCGATTTTTGAGCCCCAATGTGCACCAGATATTCGTAGACATAGAGGGCAAGCCTGTAATTATTTTGAAGCCAAATATGTCAGTTGCTATATGTTAATGATACAAGTTTATTGTATCTATAATGTATATGTACACTTTTAGACATATTTTTATGCAAATAATGAAATACATTAAGGCCCAATTTAAGTAAAAAAATTCAACCAAAAAAGATGATTTTATTTTTTAGATTTGCACTATTAACAATACTAATATTCAATTGTATCCCATAGAAAAAATAGCATAGGGATTTTACTACCTAGTTGCAAATACCTTTTGCCTTCTAACTACTAGGTCTAGTGCAGTTATTCACAATGCAATATAAGCCAATAAAAATTAAGATTCTTGTAGTCTCTGCTTAGACTAACCTTGCAATAGTTTCCACTAAGTTACAAGAAAATATTTCTAAATTTCTAGATTCAATAATATATAATACTCTGCCTAGTTTGTTTGTCCATTTCTTTGTCCAAAATAGATTTTTTTACTTTGCAATAGTTGTGTCAAAAATCTTCTTGCCTAAAAATAATTAGGGTTTGCTTGGCAAAATTTATTAATAAAGGATATCATTTAAAGCATATCAAAAGAACTTAAACTAAAAAGAATATAAAATCATATAAAAATTGATACATTATATTACTTTCCATTTATCCTATTACAAAAAGCCATTCTATTACCCAAAAAGCTATTGATCAAAATATTATAGTTTATCCCAAAGCAAAATTATTATTATAAACTATAGCTAAAATAAGTAGAAATAAAGTTTATAAGTTAGCTAACTATATCTACTCAATATTATACTATGTGCATGCCAAAATAGACAATTATTACATGTCAATGCACACCAATAATTTGTATGCAATAGACAAAAACATGCTATATTCTCTACTTGTACTGTATGTATGCTATAAAAACAATATTCAATATGTAGAAATTATGAATGCATTTACCCAATTTGCATGCCTATATGTGCCAAATATATAAATGCAAATCAGTGCATGCTACATATGGAAATGCATACTAGAATATTTGGGCATGCACTTCACAGTCCTGAGTAGAGTATATTTAATACAAAGTAATTTAGCCGTGGAAAATGTGGTTAAAATATTTTTGCACATTATGAATTTTGCTACATTTAAATCTAAGTTTCTAAAAATATTATTATTAAAAATTGTTTTCAGAAAATAAGAAAGCACACAAAGAAATATTTTATAAATATCAAACTTTAATTTTAAGAGATAAACCTAACCTATGACACTAAAATTTACCAAAAAATTTACTAAAGCAATAAACAAGTTATTATCAAGTCACAAATATTGATACTGTACAATGCAATTTTGTTAAAAAATATATATATGCCCTTTTTGAGTATTCTATGGAGTGTAGCAAAGACAAAGTAAAAAATTTTTTTATTGATATTTAGACAAAGGAATCCTGAAATGTTTATTACTTGTAAATTTTATTAAATTTGGACACTCACTTTTCCTGTGCTTGAGCATCTGATGGCACACTGTTTAGTTTACCTTTGGCATACATTTTTCTTTGATTTGGTACGCTGATACAGTATTTAATAACTTCCTTAAATAATGGCTATAAATATAAGTTTTTTAAATATAATTTACTGTGCCATTAAGAAATTTAAAACGAAATCTACGAAAAAATATTTCGCGAAAATTCTGTGGCTTCTGATATAAATTATAAATATCTGAAGAGTAGTTTATTAAATTTTAATTATATATTTTTTCATTTTGAATTAAGCTGCTTTTTCGATCGGTGGTAATATTTTGTTGTACCATACTAGTTTTTTCTTCCGGAAAAGAATTTCTTGACGATTATAAGAGCAACTTGTCTTGCATAGTGCTGACGAAACTTACGTAATTATATATATTTTTAATTTTGAGTTTTTTTCTGGCGATTTGTTTAGACTTTTCTGGAAAGAAAGAATACTAAAAGGTATAGCCTTTCATTGTTAGATTATACTAGGCAACTAAAAACCGCATTCGATTCATCTTTAAGCATTATTTGAGATGCATTTAAATTTATAGTCACAAAGAAGGTGCTCCAGCGCTCAAACAGCTTTGGCGCTATCAGCACTCTAACTCCTCCCAGTGAATTTCACACATTAAGATCTGCATAGTGCTTGCAATTAATTGCTATAGTTTTTACTAAAAATTTCATTTCTGAGGATCTCGAGCTGAAACAATTAATGAAAAAATAAACTTATATGCTACTGCTTCACTTTCAAAATTCAGTAGTCAGTCGAAATAATTCAACTCGTCAGTTTATACAAGGTACGGGCGAAAGAATTACCAAACAATATATTTTTGGCGTGCGCTATATATTACAGGGTGGGGTGCATCCAGCTTTACTGTTCAATAAAATAGCAACGCACAGAAGAAAATTGGATCAAACTTGTGACAAAATTAGCTCAGTAAGGAGAGCTGGCGCAGACGGAGTCATTGCGCTCAGTTCCACAGAGGGAAGAAGCTGCGTGAGAGAATTTTTACATCAGATGTACAGAGGGAACTAACGGAGGATCAGTAGTACAAGTACAGTCTAATCATATATCATGTAAGTCATTCAATACTTAAATAAATAATATTGCACAATAATTGTAGGCATGGCCGGTAGCAACTCAAAATCAAGCGATTCTTGCACAGAGCGAGCAATGCATCATTGCGTTGTGAGAAATAAAACCAAGAAGTCAGCCAAGACTGGTGACACGACACAGGATCGGCGGGGGCAAGCAAACTGGACCAAGCAAATTAGAAATCATAAATTCTTGAAGCATTCAACTATTTTGACTGCAAAGCAGGGCACTAACAAGTGACGTCATAATTGCGCGATCAATCGGCGGCTCCCAAGGGACTGCCAGTGCGGAGCGCCTCCGCCTCCTGCTGCAGCTCGCCCCGGCCGCCTGCCACTGACCAGATGGGCGGCGACGTTGATGGCGAGTCGCCGATTCCGCCGCCGCCGCTGCTGCTCATTGAAACGGCGGCCGCTGCGGCTGCGGCGGCGGCTGCAGCAGCGGCGGCAGCGGCAGCTGATGGCTTCAAGCCGGCCGCCCACATCTGCTGCAGACCGGCCATCGGCACCATGGACGGGAAGCAGCCGAGATGAGCGGAGTGCGGCGGCTGCGGCGGCCCAAACTGCAGCTGCTGCTGCTGATGCTGCTGCGGCCCGAGCAGCGCCTCGGCGGACGGGCTGTGCGCGGGCGCCGGCCGCAGCGGGAAGTGCATCTTGAGGTGCGACATGATGTTGCTGACCACCGGGTAGCGGTTCTTGGCCACGGAGAAGCGCACGGCGGAGGTGCGGTCCCGCTTCAGCTTGCACAGGTGGCAGTGGTACACGCCCGACACCCGGCGGCCGCCATCCTCGCCTCCAGGCTGAACCTCCAGCTGGATGTCGAAGTCGACGCCCTCAGTGAGCTGGGCGGCGTCGAACTGTTTGGAGCTGAGGCGCAGCACGGAGGCGGCGGACCGGGCTCGCAGCTTCTCCAGTTCGACTTCGCTGAGGCAGCCGCTGCCGAAGTCGGACATCATCAGCGCCGCCGTCGACCCGTCAGGCGGAGAGCCGGCCGCGCCGTTGCCGCCGATTCCGCCAGTTCCGGTGGCTGAGGCATCACCGGAAGCGGATGATGGAGTCTCGTCGGGAGTCGGAGGGGCTCGAGGCTGCGTCTGCGACTGCTGCTGCTGCTGCTGGTGATGAAGGCGAAGGGGCTGAGTGATTGACAGCTGAGCCTGCTGCGGCGGGGAGTTCTGCTGTTGCTGCCGCCTGCTTGGCTGAGGCTGCTGCTGCTTGCCAGCAAAGGCCGGCATGGCCAGAGCCTGCTGGTGCTGCTGCAGCTGGCTGAACAGATCCGAAATGCCGCCGCCGCCGCCGCCGCTAGCCGAGGTCATTCCCGGCAGGGGCGGCAGAGGGAAGCCGCACAGGGCCGGATGAGCGCCGAGGCTCATGCAGGCCGCCAGCAGCTGCTGCTGCGCCTCGGCCGACAAGGCCTCCAGGCCGGCTGGCGCGGACAGCTGCGGCAGCGCCTGCGGCAGGGCCGGGTTCTCCGGCTCGGCCTCGGTCTGCGTGGCCTTGTCAAGCCGCTCTCGCAGGCTCTGCACGCCAACCAGGATGCCCTTCCTGGTGCCGGCGGGGAAGCGGAACTGGTCGGGGCAGTCGGCGAAGATCTGGCCGACGTAGCCTAGCCGCTCCTCGATTGGCATCAGCTGGCAGGCGTCGCGGACGAATCGCTCGATGTTGTCAATCTCGGCGTCGTTGAGGCCCTGGAGGATGCGCGCGTTGGCGTAGCCGCAGAGCTCCAGGCAGTTGATGGCGCTCGGCTGGCCGATGTAGCGGCTGAGCAGCTCGCGGCAGGCGCCGTCCATCGCTGGCTGTCTGGGAGGGTGGGTGCGGCGGTGTCTTCTTTGATGCGGGGTTCAGCAACTGCCACAAGAATCACCCCAGCCAGTGGTCCTAAGTTCGAATTCTGTTGCCATGGATCCGCTACTCGGCAGAATAAACAAGTTACTAAGCTTTAGAGAGTTAATTGCCCGGTCTAAAAATAACTAAGTTTTTTGCGACCGAATGTGCGTCAGAAAGAGGCGCTACCTGGCTGTTCAGCAGCTGGCGAGGTACAATTAGCTGCTGCCTGAGATTACAAGCCCTAAGTTGCGGTGGGCTAAAAAAAGCAGAATCAAACAAAAACGAAAGAAGATGCGGCTCTTTACTTAAAACAAGACATTTCTGATTACTAGGTAAACCGTTGCTTGAAATGAGGATAAGTTGGCTATTTAGGGGAAAACAACTGCTGCTTTTTCGTTCAATTAACCAGCTGAAATATCTCTGCGGCAAGTGGGACGTAGACGGACTGAGCTGCGCAGAATGGATGCAGGGGAGCAAAACAGACAGGCAGACAGGCGGACAGACAGTCGATTTGCGACTTCAAATCCCCCTCTCCGAGCCCGTGATTTTCCTGCCGAGCGTAAGCCGGCCTACCCTGGCGGATTATTGCGTGCGCCCCCCGACCTTATTAGCTAGGATCATCGCAGCAAAGTTTTTAATAGGCGGCAAAGTAAAAGCAGATTGAGGCTAATAATTGGGTGATCTCTCATTGATTTCATACACGGAGTAGAAAATTGAAAAAAAAAACGAAACCCCTGCGAAAAATTCGTCCCTTCTATTCGACTCGAACTCTCTTCGACTTCAAATCCCGCGGCAAGCTGAAAGGGGCGGCTTCAGTTCGTCAATCCCTGTTTTTTTGTGGGGATCTCGATTGGGCGCGGCGGAGGGGAGGGGACGCGTGTAATAAATTTTGACCAAATCGCATGACAGGCAGACCGGTTTTAATTATTAGATTTACTGAGCGAGTTCGAGGCAGCTCCCGGGGCAGAGACACCGCATCCGCATAATCACTCACTAACGGTAATAATAATTACAGCCTCTGCATTATATTAATTATAGTGAAGCCAGGGCCCGATCCGAAAGGGAGGCGAGGAGAATTTCGCGAGCGGCCCCCGCCTCACTGCGGCGCGCTTAATTACCATGTAGTTGATTGGATTTTTTTGCTAGGCCCAAAGAGAGCGAATGTGTGTGTGTGTGTGTGTGTGTGTGTGTGTGTGTGTGTGTGTGAGGCAGTACAGAAACATTTTCCAGTCCCGCGCCAGGGTGAGCCGCCATCTTCCAGGCTGCGCTGGTTTACTAGGTTTTAGCAAGGGCTGAGTTAGTGAGTTAGTCAGTCACTGACTCAACTTAGTCATTCGCTATAGGGCCGGGAAGTGGTATAGGGCTTAACATTCACAGGCCCCAGCTCGAGAGCACAATTTGCTAGTAATTATATTATTTAATGCTGCCTGAACCACACAGCTGGGGGACCCGGACAGACAGACAGATCCATTCCAATTCCAACTAACCAATTGAATGCCGCGGTGGCTTCGAAGCTGAGTTGAAAGATAACATTAAATTGCTATTGAGTCAAGTAAAAGTTTTTCTTTCGTAAAAGTACCTGATTGAATAGCATGTCTGAATTGTGTGAACATTGCTGAACATCTTGGAATTGGGTGTCTAGGTGCTGACTATTCTATTTATCATCTGTGATTGGCTGCCATTAGAGAGTACACTGACAATGTACATTGCTATCCCTAATAGCCGCTAAGCTTTGCATTGACTGTTGTACACGGACAGAGTTTTCGGTTCTGTAGGGTTTATATTAGATTCGACAAGATCGAATTGGCCATACTGGACTCCCCTATTATCAATTTGTCTGTCTTTTTGTCTATCTAAAACAAGGAAAGCAAAGCAGCGAGTTGAAAGTCGTGCCTCCGGTTCAATGGGCTCGTGTCCCAGTAGAGGCAGCCAGTTGAGGAGAGAGCGGACTGTGTGTTCTGCGTGTGTGCTAGGTGAAGTGACTTAATTTAATTAGCTCTTTGTCTGCCTTCTGTGTCTCCCTTTCGGTTTGCACTGCCTCCGTCTGTCTTTCTGTCTTTGCCGGCTCTCTTTGCCCGGTTTCGAATACTAGATTTGACTAACTAAAAAAGCTTTTCAGTTCGGAGTTGCCCCTCTCCGCTCGGCTGGAATTTTATTATTCAATTTATTACTGGTTATTGGAGTTAGTCATGACTGGGGATGCGAGTTTCGGGGGGGGCGGCAATTTGATTAATTCCTTCTCTTTCTCCCGCTCCAGCAGATGCCCGGGTTTTTATTACCTAATTTATATTTGCATATGCCGCGGGCTCGCATGTTTATCGGGGAGTTGCGACGGCAGTAGGGAAGGGGCGCCCCCCCTCTCCCCAGTCTAAGTCCCGTCTTTACTCCATCCATCCATCCCAGCAGTCCCATGTTGGCAATATATTCTGGAGCCCCTCACTAACAATTTTATTGTGCCCCATTCGAAACCGCCCTGCCCCCGGTGCCTCTCCTCGGCTGGGGAAAATAATAAAAGGATTTCCAACAAGGACCGGGAGAAATTTGAGTGAACTGACTGACTGCATTTCAGTGAGTTTCCCCGCGATTTTTAATGGCTAGGGGGGGTCGGTGCGGTCGCAGTTCAAATTTAGTAAGTTGGGCCCCGTTCAAAATCGGCATTTATTGGGCCGAATTAGATGCGTATTTACTGGAGCCGCGCGCTGCTTGGGATCAGGCTATCCATCTCCCTCCCTTCACAAGGTTAAATCGCGGGGCCAGCTTTGCATAACATAACAAGCTACAAGCTGCAACAGGGATACTAACTCTTGATTTCCCCCGCAGCTATACAGTTTAGCTGCAAGGCGGCGAGGCGGGCAAACATTAGGCAATAAGTCCAGTCGGCCCGCCCGGCACTAAAAAGTCAATATGGCCTGCGCCAACTACCGGGATCTCAATTCCAATTTCTTAATTCCGAATTTCCTACAGGGTAGAGGGAGAGCATCGAAATATCCCAACCTATGCAATACTCGTATGAAAAGCAAGTCAGTTGGCAGTTTAACTTACCAGGGGAGTGGCAGTACTGATTGAGTAGTTCCTAGTTGTTACTCGGTGGAGTCGGCTCAGTTGACTGACACCTGTCTGTCACTTTCGCTTGCTAATGGTTTCGAGCGAGGAGCGCGCGTGAAAAGACTCGCTCTCGGCAGACCGTTTTGAGCCGACTGACTGATCGATTGATTTTTGCGAGATTGACTTAAAAAGTTGAAATCCCACGGATCTGCTGGGGGTGCGCAGTGGCAGTGAATGAAAAGTTTTCTATTTAATATATATTCCAGACGCCTTGCTTTCAGATTTTCAAGCCAGCAAGTGAGTCAGCCGGTCGGGGACGGACAGCCCTTATTGAGGGGGGGGAGAATGAAGAAAAGGGGGATTTTTTGAAAAAAATCCAAAGCCAATGAATGACTGGCGCGGGACAGCCCAGGCCCCGTGTTTTATTTAACTAAATAGCAAACCAGTGAACAGTTTGGGGTGGGCCGCCTATTGCAATTGGAAATGATAGCCCGGCGCTGTACAAATTCAATAGATCAGCTTGCGCGCAGGCTGGGGGGGGCAGAGCGGCAGGGGACGGGGGTGCGAATGACTAAAATTGGTCGGACTCGAATTAATGGCGCCGGGTCGCGCGTGTGTCTGTGTGTGTGTGTGTGTGTGTGTGTGTGTGTGTGTGTGCTAAATTGAGGGTCCGCGAGTGGAGTGGGGAGTTCGAACTTGGGGAAGGAAGGGAGAGAGGAGAAACACACACACACACACAGAGGGGAGGCTGTTCTTGTCCAGTCCTAAGCTAGGATTTCGAATATGCCAGTTTGACTAGGAATATATTCATTCCCCAGGCTGGAGAAAATGGAATAAATGATTCAATGAGTCAGAGCTATTGGGTCCGGGTCTGGGGGAAGTGGAGGGCAGAAAGAAGTGTTTGTTCACTTCGAATTTGTCCTATGAACGGGCACCAGATGGGCCGTGATTAGGGCGGCCATGGGGGGTCGAGTCAATACTGAGAGTTAAGCTGCTGGTCCGCGGAATCCCGGATTTGGGATGGGAGTGTAAGAAAGACGCAAATCCCCTCCTCAGCTGCCGTCCTCTGTTTTAACCCACGGACTGGGATGGAGAACAGGGGGTGCAGAGGATGTGGGACGGACGAAGGCTCCCCTCCTGCGCCGTGTAGTCTTATTAGTAAAACTTTGGAAATGAATAAATTACTAGGAGGGGGCCCGCCAGGCCCGACCAGGCTGGGGAAGGAGGCGAGGGGAACCAAGGGGATTCCAGCTAGTTAGTTAGGCAAGCCTGCTGAGAGGAAATAAGGGAATTGATTGAAGTGAATAAGTAATAAAATGCAGGGCATACACGGTGCAGCCGGACTGACCAGAGTGGGACTCCTGCTCACTTCCCAAATCCCTGATACTGGCGGGCCGGGCGTTGAGCATTTTTTATTTTCTGGGGGCAAGCCTGCGCCTGCAGTGTACCAAAATAGCCTTGGCTACAGTTTCGCTTCAACTGAAACTGAACTTCCGTGAGCTCTCTCAAATGGCCCACTCATTGCCTCTGCCCCCTGGCTCTGCTGGGCCAACTTTCACTGCAGCAGCAAGCAAGCGGATTTTCGGCAAAAAAATTTTTTTCAACCTTGCTCGTGCACCTTTCTTAATAAAAGTTACGGATTAGTTCGGGATTGAACACTTTGTTTGTGAGCCTGGGATAAGAAATTGAGAAAGATCTCGAAAATATCCCCAATTTAAAACTCTCATAGTCATAGATGCTAAAAAGTTTATTATATACGAGCGTATATTAGACCTATTCCTTTATTACTCAATAACGAATGCTGTTGAAATCCCAACATCGCGGCCTAAAACTGTCATTATCCCAAGATCCCGAAGCTGTAAATATCCAATTATTCCAGATCCCAGTGCTGCCTATACAACGAAATCCCACATCCCAAGTTTGTTAATACACCAAAATTCCACATCCCAAGAATGCGAGTAAAACAAAATCTCAGATCCCAAGACTGCCAATAAAACAAAATCCCAGATCCCAAGGCTGTCAATACACAGAAATCCCAGATCCCAAGACTGTCAATAAACAAAAATACCCAAATCCCAGATTAAATGTACCATAATTCCATAACCCCACAACTGTCAATGCTAAAACACCCCAGATCTCAAAGCTGTTAATATCTTAGCAGCAGCCATGTTACTCCATCCCTAGTCTCTCAATATCTCAACATCCGAAAATCCCAGATCCCAACATACCAGAGGCCCAACCCACAGCACAGCAAAATCGCCAACACACCGCCAATTGCCATGTTAAGGCAAGCCGCAAAATTGTAATAGCGAAACTAACAAAAAAAATTTGCAGACCCCCGCTTTCAATTTTGGCCAGTTTCACCAATATTGAATTAAGCCCCGGGACAAGTTCGTTACCAACCTGAGGGTCTAATATCATTACTGGCCAACTCAAAATTTTGCCCGCCCAAAGCCCCATCCACCGCGGTGGCTACAAGCGTAATCTAATAACGCCAAGTTGGCATGAACCGGGGGGCTCCAACTGCGCTGGCCAAACACGCGCCAATCGTGCAGGAATTAAATCAAATAGGAATTCAGAGTGCGAGCCTGGCTGTTGAAAGATGGAGAGTGGAGACTGCGACTTACTATACATAGCGGGCTCAAAGCCCCGTTGTTGAAAGCAAAATTGCAGAGGAAAATCAGTTCTTGGCATTCATTGCTGCCAAATCATTTAGAGATTTTATATTGAATTGAAAGCCGTCCTAAAACTAACCCGATGGATGCGAGCGCGGGTCGATTTTGAGGGGATTTTTATCCCACGACATAGCATAACTTTCTTGTTGCAAATTAATTTTGGGGCATGGCATTTTGCCTATTCATGCAGGGATTTTGTAAAGCGTTGCGAATGGATTCAAGGATTTTGTGAACCCTAATGAATATCGGGATGCAATGATCCCAAACTGATAATGGGGATGGAATAATCCCAAACTGATTATGGGGATGGAATGATCCCAAACTGATTATGGGGATGGAATGATCCCAAACTGATTATGGGGATGGAATGATCCCAAACTGATTATGGGGATGCAATGATCCCAAACTGATTATGGGGATGCAATAATCCCAAACTGATAACGGGGATGCAATGATCCCAAACTGATAATGGGGATGGAATGATCCCAAACTGATTATGGGGACTCAAGACCCCAACGGATAATGGGGATGACAATGGAATGCAATAATCCCAACTGATAATCGGATGCAATGATCCCAAACTGATAATGGGGATGCAATGATCCCAACTGATAATGGGGATGCAATTATCCTAAATGATAATGAGGATGAAATGATCCTAAATGATAATGGGGATAAAATGATCCCAAACTTAGAATGGGGATGCAATGACCCCAAACTGATAATGAGGATGACAATGTGGATGCAATGATCCCAAACTGATAATGGGGATGCAATGATCCCCAAACTGATAATGGGGATGCAATGATCCTAAATGATAATGGGGACTCAATGACCCCAACTGATAATGTGGATGATAATGGGGATGCAATGATCCTAAATGATAATGGGGACTCAATGACCCCAACTGATAATGTGGATGATAATGGGGATGCAATGATCCCAACTGATAATGGGGATGCAATTATCCTAAATGATAATGGGGATGAAATGATCCTAAATGATAATGGGGATGAAATGATCCCAAACTTAGAATGGGAATGCAATGATCCCAAACTGATAATGAGGATGACAATGTGGATGCAATGATCCCAAACTGATAATGGGGATGCAATGATCCCCAAACTGATAATGGGGATGCAATGATCCCAAACTGATAATGGGGATGCAATGATCCTAAATGATAATGGGGACTCAATGACCCCAACTGATAATGTGGATGATAATGGGGATGCAATGATCCCAAACTGATAATGGGGATGCAATGATCCCAAGTGATAATGGGGATGCAATGATCCCAAATGATAATGGGGATGCAATGATCCCAAACTGATAACGGGGACGCAATGATCCCAAACTGATTAAAGAGGACTCAAATCGAGGACTTGAATCCTTAATGCACGATCCCACGTTGTCATTGAGTTTCGGCCACAAATAAATTGTTGATTTGAGCAAAGAAAAATGAATCAAGAAATTTTCGGTCATGTGTCAACTTGAAGCGTCGGGGCGAACTAAATGTACAAGCAGAGCATCTCTGGCAACGCACTTTACGCGTAAAATCAACTCTCAAAAAATATTTATATTAGCGATAAAATAGCCAGTTTAATATTAAAAGCTTCGCCAGTGAAGCTTAACGCGTTAACGATTGACCGCGCACTGGATAAACAAATTAAAAGTACATTTGATTGCTCTATCGCAGATAAAATCCCGTCAAAATCACAAGAGGAGGCGCACGCATTAGCGACATTCTACTGTCAGTAGTAGCTGGGTAGCTGCTTCTATTAGCTATAATGAAAGCTAAGCAATAGGCGATCCCGGTGACGGCCGGAGTCGCTGTCAGAGCGATGCTTTCCGCCGGCGCGCCTTAGGGCCGAACGCGAGCCCCTCGTTGCCGACGCTGTCGTTGAACGACGCACCGACGCCGCCATCGCCATCAGCTGCGCCGTCAGCCGAAGCGGCGGCCGTCGAATTAAGCGCCTCGATGAAGCGGTCCAGCTTCTCCTCGGCGCTGCGCAAGCTGTGAATGTCCTCGGCCAGCTGGACGCTGCGGCCTTGAAGAGAGACGCGCAGCCGTCCGGGCTCGGCGGCCAGGCCGGCCAGGGCGTCGCGGACGGCCCGCTCCAGCCGGCGGGCCTCGATGTTGACGGCCTGCTGGCGCAGGGCCGAACAGGTGGCGTCCAGCATGCGGCCCACACGGTGAAAGTACGGCACGGCGGCGCAGGCGGCCGCGGTTGGCAGGCGCTGCTGGTAGTGGTAGAACATCCTGGCGCACTGGTCGCAGTTGTCCAGGCCCGCCTGCAGCGCCATCTGGCGCCGAACCAGCGGCCAGACGCCGCGCAGCTCCTCGTCTGTGACAGTGCCGGCCGCATCTCCGGCGACCGAGTCGCTTGCGAATCGGCGCTTTGCCGCGGCGAGGTCAGCGACTGACAGACTCGCTGACGGGACGCCTGAAGCTGCGGCTGGATGATTGAGGATGTGGGATTCTGTGACTGGGAAGGGATTAACACAGCCGCTATGACTGGGAAGGGGATTAACACAGCCGCTATGTCTGGGAAGGGGATTAACACAGCCGCAATGTCTGGGAAGGGGATAAAGACCAAGGAGACGATTAACACAGCCGCTATGACTGGGGATTAAGACCAAGGAGACGATTAACACAGCCGCTATGACTAGGGATCAAGACCAAGGAGAAGATTAACACAGCCGCTATGACTGGGGATTAAGACCAAGGAGACGATAAACACAGCCGCTATGACTGGAGATTAAGACCAAGGAGGGGATTAACACAGACAATTTGACTGGGAAGTGGATTAAGGCCGCCTCTATGCTTTTAAAGGGAATAAAGACAGCCACTAAGATTGGGGCAGAAAAATCCCTAAAATGCCCTCCTCACCGGTGCCGACGGCGGTCTGGAGCGCCCGCACCAGCCTGGCCAGCCGGTCCTGCTCGGGCGTCGGCGCCCTCAGCCAGTTGGCCCAGCTGCGCCAGCCGGTCGGTCCGCAGACGCGGGCGAGCTCCGCCTCCGTCTCGGCTAGCCGGCTGCGCAGCGCCCGCCTCAGCAGCGCCACGGCGACGTCCCAGTCGGCACGGCCGGGCTCGGCGCCTCGGTCAAGCAGCGCCGCCGACTGCAGCACCCGCAGCGCCGATTCCGCCTTGGGATCCCACTGGTGGGAGCGGGCGGCCTCGGCGCGCACGGCCGAGCAGAGCGGCTCTAGCACCGGGTCGGCGGCAGCGGGCAGGCTGGCGAGCTGCTCGTACAGCACCGACCTGCCGGCGGCTACGGTCTGACTGGGCAAGTCCGTCTCCACCCAGCGGCGCAGGCCGATGTCCAGCCGGGCCTGCAGCAGCTCCGGCCTGGCGCTGTCGGACGACTCGGCATCCAGCAGCAGGTCCAGGGCCCGGGACAGCAGCGGGCCTGACAGGCTGTCGCGAAACGCCGCCTCCCAGCGCTGGGTTGAACAAATGTTGGAGTGACAGTGAATACCTATTTCAGCCTAATAGACTAGCACCCGCCTTTTGATAGACTAGAATCCGCCCCCCTGATGGACTAGCATCGGCCCCACTGATAGACAAGCATCCGCCCCACTGATAGACTAGCATCCGCCCCACTGATAGACAAGCGTCCGCCCCACTGATAGACTAGCACCCGCCCCCTGAAGACTAGCTGAGGCTTAAACTTCAAATAAGAGAACCCTACCTCGGCAGGCAGGGCGCTGAGCCCGATAACCTCGGTAAGCAAGTCGGAGCGCGCCTTCTCAAACAGTTCAGCCCGGCAGCACTGCCGCCTGCCGGGAAACCGGTGCTTCCACTCCGTCTCCAGATTGAAGCGCAGCGCCTTCAAAGCGTCGGCCTGCGCCTCGACCGACTCCTGCACGAGGGCCCAGAAGCGCCGGCTGACAGCGCGCGCCATGTTGGCCGCCGTGACCTGGCTAGGCGAGAGGCCGCCCTCCTTGAACAGGCGCGAACTGGCGAAGTATTCGGCCTCGTGGCGTTGAATTGCTTCAACGGATTCGTCCGGCTTGCCGGAGCCCGTGACCACGGCGAAGTAGCCGAGGGCCTTCAGTGGCAGCAGGCGGCCGGATAGCAGCTTGGAGACTCGGTCAGGCGACACCTGCAGATGGGGATACGGCAATCTTATTAAGGGCGAGCGGCAGACTTTAAAAGGAAGAGGATTTGTGAGGGCGAATTGGAGCAGATTGTGAGGGCGGATTGGAGCAGATTGTGGGGGCGGATTGGAGCAGATTGTGGGGGCGGATTGGAGCAGATTGTGAGGGCGGATTGGAGTAGATTGTGAGGGCGGATTGGAGTAGATTGTGAGGGCGGATTGGAGTAGATTGTGAGAGCGGATTGGGGTAGATTGTGGGGGCGGATTGGAGCAGATTGTGAGGGCGGATTGGAGCAGATTGTGAGGGCGGATTGGAGTAGATTGTGAGGGCGGATTGGAGCAGATTGTGAGGGCGGATTGGAGCAGATTGTGAGGGCGGATTGGAGTAGATTGTGAGGGCGGATTGGAGTAGATTGTGAGGGCGGATTGGAGCAGATTGTGAGGGCGGATTGGAGCAGATTGTGAGGGCGGATTGGAGTAGATTGTGAGGGCGGATTGGAGTAGATTGTGAGGGCATTGGGGTAGATTGTGAGAGCGGATTAGAGTAGATTGTGAGAGCGGATTGGGGTAGATTGTGGGGGCGGATTGGAGCAGATTGTGAGGGCGGATTGGGGTAGATTGTGAGGGCGGATTGGAGCAGATTGTGAGGGCGGATTGGAGTCGATTGTGAGGCCATTGGGGTAGATTGTGAGAGCGGATTAGAGTAGATTGTGAGAGCGGATTGGGGTAGATTGTGGGGGCGGATTGGGGTAGATTGTGGGGGCGGATTGGGTAGATTGTGAGAGAGGATTGGGGTAGATTGTGGGGGCGGATTGGGGTAGATTGTGAGGGCGGATTAAAGTAGATTGTGAGGGCATTGGGGCAGATTGTGAGGGCGGATTGGAGCAGATTGTGAGGGCGGATTGGAGTAGATTGTGAGGGCGGATTGGGGTCGATTGTGAGGGCGGATTGGAGCAGATTGTGAGGGCGGATTGGAGCAGATTGTGAGGGCGGATTGGAGTAGATTGTGAGGGCGGATTGGAGCAGATTGTGAGGGCGGATTGGGGTAGATTGTGGGGGCGGATTGGAGCAGATTGTGAGGGCGGATTGGGGTAGATTGTGGGGGCGGATTGGAGCAGATTGTGAGGGCGAATGGCAGTCTTTAAGAAGTACTTTAAAAGAGACAAAAGCCGCAGCCACTCGCCTTGTCCCTCTCGGCCAGGTCCAGCTTAGTGAGGACGAAGATGGTCCGCCGGCCAGCCGGGTCGTGCTTGGCCACCAGGTCGAAGGCGTTGGATCGTTCGGGATCGACGCAGGCGTCGGCAACGCACAGGATGATGGCGTTGGGGTTGCGCATGTGCTGCGAGGCCAGCTGGCGAATGGACTCGCGAGTCTCGGCAGCCATGCTGGCCGTCTCCGTGCCGATGATGCCCGGCAGGTCCACCAGCACCATGCGGGGCAGGCCGGGGCCGCGCACGGACAGCGGGATGGCCTCGGTGGAGACGGCGGCGTCCGGGCCGGACGAGCTCACCGCGGCGCGCATCCGGCGCTCGATGGCGTCGCGCAGAGCGGCCAGCTCGGACTCCTTGGTCAGGTCGAACTCCCTGGGTTCAAGGATTTAGAATTTTAGTTATGCCACACTGGAAACACTTGGCTGTCTCAATGGGTCAGATCAGGTCATAATGGGTCAGATCAGGTCATAATGGGTCAGATCAGGTCATAATGCGTCAGATCAAGTAATAATGCGTCAGATCAGGTCATAATGGGTCAGAACAGGTCATAATGGGTCAGATCAGGTCATAATCGGTCAGCTCAGGTCATAATCGGTCGGATCAGATCCTAGTGGGTCAGATCAGGTTATAATGGGTCAGATCAGGTCATAATGGGTCAGATCAGGTCATAATTGGTCAGATCAGGTCATAATGGGTCAGATAAGGTCATAATTGGTCAGATCAGGTCATAATGGGTCAGATAAGGTCATAATTGGTCAGATCAGGAGGATCGCGTTTCAGCTCTAACAATCACCAAAAAAGTAGAACCCACAAGACATGACCGATTCAGTCTGATCGCATCGCAAGCTCGCTAATCACCTGTCGGGATCGTCCTTAAACCTGGCCACGTGGTACGGGCCGTCGGCCAGCGTCACCTGCACCGGCGCTCGGGTCATCATCTCGCCCGCGCCGCGCGGAAACAGGCGAGCCCTGGCCACGGCCTCCAGCACCGAGGTCTTGCCGGAGCTCTGGTCGCCAATGACCACAACACGCGGCAGATGGTCCGCGGCTGAGAACTTGGCGTCCCGTTCGGACAGAGCGTCCAGCACTTCGCTGTACATATCGATCAAGGACTTGCGCGCCGAACGGGAGCCGCGGCTAGCCGGCCCGCCGAGACGGAGCTCGGCCAGCTGGCGGCGAAGATCGCGCGCTTCGGCTTCTAGTGAGGCGGCCTCGCGTTGATAGCGCGTCTCCAGCTCCTCCAGCTGCTGGGCGCGCTCTGCCCGGGCGTCCGCCGAGTCTTCGCTGGTCAACGTTAAAGAGTTCGCGCTCCGGGCATCCTCTGATTCTGCGACTATAATGGCAAAATAGTGGCAATATTCGCTACTGGCCTACTAATCCTAGCTAGTGAGTAGCATATCTCGCATTTTCACAACACCAACTTACCAGAGCTGGAATCTGGACTCTGCATCAACGACTTCAAGCTGGAAACTGAGTTCTTCAGCCAGCCCTGAAAAAGTCAAGCCAGATAGATAAACTTGCACTTAAAAAACACGACCTGTGGCCGCTCCAAACCTGATGAGTCACAGATGGGTCAGCCTATGCTTACTCTCTCCGGCAGATGGGCAAATCGTCCCAGACGTTGCAGCGTGTGCACCACCCTGTCGATTGACTCCTCAGCGGGCAGGAAGTCGCGCAGCCGGCCCAGATCCGGCATGTTGGCTTTCAGCTCCTCGTACTTGTTGACAGCCGCGATGCCGCCGCTGGCGGTGCCGGCAGCCAGCAGGTAGCGCAGCTTCAACAGGCGAGCGGCGCCTCTGACGACCAGGCGCAGAGCGGAATAGCCGGCCAAACCGCGAGCCGGCTGTCTAAGCAGCACAGCCGGCCGCCTGTTGCCATGGTGATAATACAACTGTCGACGTCGCGCGTACGTTGACAACGCGGCCGCGTGAGACGCTGCAGGCAATTTCAAAATCCAGCTACCAAGTAGACGGCGAGCCGCCGGACTCATGGCAAACGGATGGCAGGCTGAAATAAATAAATTTGATAAAATTAGCAGCTGGCCTACTTATGAGTAGTGCAGCTAGAATTTTATTTCACATGCCAAAAAACCTCAATAACTCCGTGTTAAAAATGACAAAGATGTCACAGAATCTATGAAGCTATGTATTTGTAATTAGTGCAATCAAATCATGATAAAGAGCTGCAAATCAGTAATGTAGGCGCGCAAAGCTTACAGAAAAGACAAATACTACTCGAAATAGTAGCATGACGACTCATTAATAGTAATTAAGCTACCAAAAAACAGAAAAAAATCTTATTATATCCTAAAAACGACGAGCCTAAGAATCTCACCTGGAATTTCACCCTGGGATACCAATCTGCGTGCTATCTGCCTCAACTCTGAGATCCTCAGAATCTCACCGCGGGATTCCGATCACAGTGATATTTACGGAAACAGCAGCCCCAGAATCCCAACCTTATCAGGCTAATCTCCCAGTGATTCACGAAAAGCACTTATAATGAGAACCCAGGACTATCAATTCACATCCGACAGCTTCAGTCGCTGCCCGCAGCTGCTCCGCCATCTTGGCAGTTGTCGGCGGGTGTCCTGAGCTGGCCGATGACCTCGCGCAGCATCTGGTTGCACATGGCGGCGTAGGGGTTCATGGCCACCAGCGCGTGCTTGGCGAACTGGCCACCCAGTCTGGCGGCCGCTTCGAAATCTTGCCGGGCCTCGTCGTCGCGACCTTCAGCGCGGCGAATGACGCCGCGTTGCGTGAGCGCCTGGCAGGCGACTCGGCCGGAGCCGCGCGACAGGCGCAGCGCCGATTCCAAGTCGTCCAGAGCGCCGCGCCGGTCGCCGCACAGCTGCAGCGCCTGGGCGCGGTTGTTGTAACAGGCGGCCCGGTGCGGCGTCAGGGCGATGCACGCGTTCAGGGAGTCCAGACCGCCCGACAGGTCGCCCGCCTCGATGGCCCTGATGGCCGCCACCTCCAGCTCCTGCGGCGTGTGGATAAGGGAGGGGAGCCCGTTGGGAGAGGTAGCAGCAACAACCAGCGAGCCAGTCGAATAATCCCATTTGAGGATCACACAGGGATAGGTAGCTATAAAACCCAGCAGAATATCTCAGGTTAGCAACAATACTGTAGAATAATCCCATTTGAGGATCCCACAGGGTCCAGGGATAGGTAGCTATAAAACCCGGTAGAATATCTCAGGTTAGCAACAATACTGTAGAATAATCCCATTTGAGGATCACACAAGGATAGTTAGATATAAAACCCTGTAGAATATCTCAGGTTAGCAACAATACTGTAGAATAATCCCATTTGAGGATCCCACAGGGTCCAGGGATAGGTAGCTATAAAACCCGGTAGAATATCTCAGGTTAGCAACAATACTGTAGAATAATCCCATTTGAGGATCCAACAGGGATAGGTAGCTATAAAACCCTGTAGAATATCTCAGGTTAGCAACAATACTGTAGAATAATCCCATTTGAGGACAGGGATAGGTAGATATAAAACCCTGTAGAATATCTCAGGTTAGCAACAATACTGTAGAATAATCCAATAGCTTAGCTTCGATAAAATCCCCCAAATCCCGTAATACAATATAGAATTGGAACGCGCACCTTAGACTCGGCCAGACGCTTTCTCTCATCCTCGGACATCTCAGCCATCTCCAACTCGGTGTCCATCAGCGGCTGGGCCGGGCCCGCATCGGACTGCTCGTAGGGCATCTCCGGATTGAAGATGCGGTTCAGAACTTGCTGATCGCTGTTGCTAAGCGACATGTTTATTACTTTCTATAGACTGCAATAATGAAAATAAAACGCGTTAAATACTACTAATAGTGGAATTATGGCGGAGCATTTATAAATAATCAAGTACAGTTGAGAAGTGCCAGATCAGTTTTTCTTATTTTATGTACAATTTTAGCTATTTTTGCGGTAGTTTTAGTTTATTTAATTTTCAAAGTACATCTCTAAGACCTCTACACGAAGATTGTCATTTTCAATCGCTACTTCTTAGCATGTTTAGTCACGCAGCTCTTGAGCAGGGCGAACTCGGCCGAGCAGACTCCGGGCCGGCCGCCGCCAGCCGCCGAGGCAGACTCCTCCTGGCGCTGCATAACGCAGGTTGCGTAGGCGCGGGCCTCCGGGGCGCAGCGAGCCAGCGCGGCCGACATGGCGCGGAGTCGGGCGGCCGCCGACTCAACGGAAGATTTGGCTGATGCGGCGGGACTGGTTGGCGGCTGGAAATTTAGTTTGAATTAGCTAGATGGCTTTTCAGATGTAAAATTTACTGAAATTGGTAGTTTAATGAAAACGTGGAACCACAAATTTTGCCCTCTGGATGCTTGTCAGCGAGAGGTTTGCTGGTGGTTTTATTGCTGGATTTAAATGTATACTGAGGAGGTACTTGCAATGTAATTTTTCAAAGTGCAACAGTTCGAAACAAATCCACATGGTTTTATCATTTAATCATACCATTTTTATCAAAAACGTATTATTGTTCTTAAATAGTCATATGGATACTTTTATGTCTCACTTTAAGATGCCATAGCTTCACTCTGGATTAGCTATAGACGTTCAAACTTGGCAGAATTATGGAAAAATGCCAATTATATAACTTGGTCAAATTTGAAAATAATTGGTATATGTGGAACAATGCTAGGCTGAAATTCCAGAAAATCTCTATTTTGAGAGCAGTCTTTTGCTTATTCTAATCACACTATCAGGTTATTTTATTATTTGTTTATACTTTGCTTATACAATTTATGGTGCCATTTGATTTCACATATGAATGGAAAAGTTAAAAAGCGGAGGAACAATTATTCCCGAAAACGCGAAGGACCAATAACAGTGCACCAATAGAAGAATTCGAGACTGCACTCAAGGAACTCTTTAGCACACAGAAAAAAGGCCAAACATACACGAGTACTCCGTCGACAGAACAAGTTTCAGAGGCGAGTATTACAATGGGTGAGCTTGAGAAAGCCATGAAGGGGCTGCAAAAGAATAAAGCAGCTGGAGTCGATGGAATATCGAATGAGCACATAATATTTGGAGCACAGGCACTGAAACCAATCCTTTTAAAGCTTTTTAACAGCATTGTTGCACTTGGGAACACCCCTAAATTATGGTCCTCGGCCCTGGTTACACCAGTTTACAAAAAAGGCTCACTAAAGGACCCAAAGAATTACAGGCCCATCAGCGCGCTGCCAACATTGGCAAGGATCTTCGCGTCAATAATTTGTGACAAAATGAGTCGTTTCATTAGTGATTCCGGGTTGCTCTCGCCTAACCAGATTGGTGGCCGGAAGGGGTACAGAACCGCAGACCACGTTGCCACTCTACTGACCTTTATTAATCATAAAAAGATAAAGAAAAAACCTCTTCACATAGTTTTTTTCGATTTAAAGAATGCCTTTGACACAGTTAATCACGAGATTCTGGTTCAGCGCCTCTCAGCCCTTAATGTGAACCCAGCAATCACCCGAGTCATTACAAGCATGTACAACGAGGCTAGTTTTCAAGTTAAAATAAGCGAAGGAGAAGCCACAAAGCCGCACCCAATCACAAACGGGGTCAGACAGGGATGCCCACTTTCACTGTTGCTATTCTCACTGTATATAGATCCACTTAGTGCTCGACTGAATAACTCCTTTGACAGCAACACCTATATTAACGGGGAGATGATAAATCTCTTATATAGTGACGACTTAGTCTTATTTGGGGAGGACTTACTGCAACTGCAACGAGGCATAGATGAAGTCAAGAGCTTCTGCCAGATCAACAACCTGACTGTTAATGTCCACAAAACCAAACTTATAAGCTGTAATGTTCAATCTCCAGGAAAACAACAAAAACTGATCTTTGAAGGAATGCCCATAGAAAGTGTTCAGTCATGGAAATATCTCGGTTTTCACATAAACAGTAAAGGGAATGTGGACACACATTCATTAGAAACAAGCAAAAAATGTTCCCATCCAATCTTTCTCCTGAAAAAACTGGCCTCACAGAAGACAATACAATACAGCCACCTAGTGCAAGTGCTGATAGCCATGGTTGACAGCATTGTATTGTATGCATCCGAAGCCTGGGGGGCATTTATGCCCAGGAATTTCGGTTCATGGGATCGCAGCCTTTTCAAACGCACAAACTTTAAGAGCTGCAAAGCCATCCTATAGGCGGGCCCACTTACTAACAATATAGGCGCCAGATCTGAGCTGGGCAGGCTCCCATTGCTTTACAATATCCAGAAATGGAGCATTAAGTATTGGAATTCTATTTCAAATAGGCAAACCTCCATAATTTCCAACATTCTAAGGGATCCCACTTACAAAAAAGTAGGAATAGCCTCTAAGATCAACACAGATATTGTGAAGGAATGCAAAGCTCATAAACTTGCAGAGACGATCCACAGGCATTGAAAAAATATTTGAAAACCTGTTCTTAGAATATTGGAAGCACCGTGTCGAAAAGTTGCCCAAGCTAAGCCATTTTTACTACATGTTCAAAACAGTCCCAAAAGTAGAAAAGTACCTCTTAGAAATGCAGGAGCCAACTTTGAGGCAAACACTTGCAAAGTTCCGCCTTGGGGATCACAATTTGGCAGTAGAAACACTCTGCTGGGTCAGACCCAAAATAGCCTACCACAATAGAAAATGCCAGCTCTGCCAATCAGGGGTAGAAAACGAAACACATCTTCTTTTTGAATGCACTTGGGAAGGTTACAAGCAAAGAAAGATGGAATTTGATTCTAAAATATCAAAGTCAGTAAAGAACCTTGAATTTCTTTCCTCTCAGGATAAATCATATTATATTATGACACAGGAAAGCATGCATATGACAAAGATGTTAGCAGTTTACATATCCACTATAATAACATTGCGAAAAAGTTCACTGCTGCTGCGTTGAGGGAAAAAAACTACTAACTTATGCGCATAGAAGAAAATATTATTGTCAATAAATAAAATTATTTTCACACGTATCTTGATTTTTTCTGCTTTTTTGTTGCATTTTACTACCCATGTTTAATTTTCAACAATTAGATATAAAAAATACATTAAAAAAATCAACATCAATTTTGTGTGTGCAATGTAATAATAATAATACTAATAATAATATTTTGGAAAAAGCAACAAGTTTGACACTACATGTATTACAACAATTATAAAGGTCTCAGTCATATAATTCCAGGTTACAATATAATGATTTAAAGTCTACTAAGCAATATGAGCAAAATTTGCCAAAATACCTTTGCCAATATGACTATTTGCGATGGTTGAGAAGGTGGCATAATATACGCCAAAACTTATTTTTTGCCTAGTCATTGTCATGCACATATGAGAAAGAAAGTTGTATACAGACTTTGAAAATTTGCAACTTTCTTTGGCAAAAAGTTTGAAGGACCAAATAAAGGTCCTGCAACTACTTCTTGTTTATATCCTACTAATTGTTATATTTTTTACTTTTATACTCTAATTTTTACACTTATACCACCCATCTTATGACTTCTACCATAAATTTTGCTACTTACCTTAATCAGCTACCAAATCAGTTGATTGCACATATATGAACTGAAATGTCTTTTGCCAAAGCTTCTTTTTGCCAAAGTAATTATAGGCCCTAACCTATATTTAAGACCAAATTCAATTGCTAATTATATCAGCAAAGTATCATTACAATATTACCTAATTAGATAACTAGAAGACAATCATAGTTACTCCTGCTATTTACCCAGAGGCTTCAAAACCAATTCTGCATGCAGTATTATACTGCTACCAAGCTGTTTTATACCAGATGCCTTTTGAAAAAAACATTTTTAGCTACAATAGGGCCTTTCTTTGTTTATAAATTAGCTAGAAATATAATAAAATATACAAGCGTTATACTGCACCTTTTGCAAAATTATAATTATGACAATCAAATCCTAAACATTAAGTATCAAGGCCTTGCTTTACATTGTAACATTAGAAATTCTATGATATTTAATCAAATAATAAAATGATAGGCCTGGTTTTGATAGTACAAGGTTTGATATTTATGGCCTTGTATTTAAAATAAGAAAAATATTTTTATGAACATTTACTAACTTTGAGAGTAGCAGCAGAGATGCCTTATCCAAAAGCCATAAATTTCAACATTTGCATTTGCTGTGTACTTAGGTACAATTAAATTTCGAGACCATTCAATATGCATGGTTTATACCATAAATTTTATATTTGATGATGTTCGATGTGCATAGATGCGCGTAAACTGGGACAAACACTATTTGCTTCACGATAATGAGCAATTGTTGATAGTTACCAATACCGAGATCGCAGTTTTTTTATTATTAGGCCTAGGTTATTTAAAAATTCTCCGAAACATGTTAACTTATGCTTTGAAATTTAAATTAAATAAATTCAATGAGTTTAAAATTGCTGTAAACTGAATTTTAAAGTAAAAAATATTTAGATATCATTATACGCTTGTTAAGAATCACAGCGTTGTAGCCTAAATATAAAATACTGACGGTTGGACTATGAAGAGTTTACATAATTTTACATAATTCCTTCACATATATTTTATTGTCTTGAATAATTATTCTAACTGTATCGAATCTAGTAAGAGAATCAAAGATTTTATTGCTCTTAATCTTTTCATCGATCGCAAATTCTGCTGGGAAAGCTAAGTAAGTTACACAGAAGCCCCTTGCGCTTTATTCGTTATTTTTAAACAAATTTAATTTTTATTAATTAACAATCTCGTGCAGTAGAGTAGTGCTCTAAAATTTATCCCTGTACTCCACTCTTCCACAATGTAACCCATTGTTTGCCGCCAGGAAACCGAAGTCCTTTAAATTAAAAAAGTCCTTTGCTTTCCAAAGTATACTATTTATTAATAATAAACTCGTCATCATTACGCCCGTATTGCATATATTATTCAATTATATCACACATTTATTGTAATAAATACGTATAGAATATATATTATATTTGAATCAATGTCTCACAGTGTCATCCGAGACGAGAATCATTAATGAACGGTATATACACGAGATCCGTATAAATCTGGTGTTCATGTACAACAGCACATGTATGCATTTTATAGCGATGAAATGGGGACCTACGGGGAGTCGGCCAGATTTTTAAGTACGCTCTCATTCCATCAAGTGCCATGCTAGATTAACGAGCACGATCCCTAAATGATCAAATGGCCAAATTGATCCTATTTTAATTAATGGAATTGAGCAGGAGCAAAAAGCACGCGCTGTACTGCCAATAATAAAGCCGGATTAATCATAGAATTAATCATACGAGCTAGAACCAACTTTCGACCCATCCACGCACTCAAAAAGTATTTAGTTTAATCCGTGAAGACACAACATGTAGGCGCACGTGTTCAGGAGCGAAAATGGAACTTCCGCTCCTGAATGCATACTTTCGTATTACCTAGCCCTAGATAACTGGTGCGGGGGAACTTCTCTCTGGAAGTGCGAACGCACTGGCATGGCACTACCTTGTAACTTGTAGCAAGGGGAACTTCGCTCTGTACAAATGCGTACGCTAGTCGGTCAACGTGAACGCCTGTGATTGCATGATGGGACACCATCATGCACATTAAGTACAATGCCAAAATAGCCTGGGAGAGAGAAAATGAGAATCAATCCCTTTACACGCGTCAGGGAGAGAACAAGAGAAGGCTTTGCAGCCTTTGTTTTAAGTAAACTTAGCAACGTCTGGAGTGGAATCCGCCTCACAGAGCGTGTTAGTACGCTCGTACTCTGAAAAAAAGCAAAGGAAATCAGAGGGAAGTCTTCAGTTCGCTTTAGGCTGAAAGAGAAAAATGTTAGCAGCCACCATAGCACCTTTATTTTAAGTGCACTCAGTCAGATAGTTTAATGGCAAGTGACCCGATTTTTTAGCCTTGATTTGACCAATGGGGCCTAAAACATCAAACCAGCGCGGTTCAGTTTTGTTCTGTAAACTGCGCATTAGGCGCTGCTTCAAAGATAGAATAAATCGTATGCATCCCACTGCGGCCTCATTGCTGCTTCGCGAAAATCTTCACGCTCTCTTCTTGCAGCATTTTCTGCTAGATATTTGGGTTTAAATCCAAAATGAAAATTTCTGCGTCGCAAAACACTAATATCAGTAAGAGTATGCAAATAAGCAATTAACTGATTTTAATTTTACTACTGCCTGTCGTGCAAGTAAATATGCGCAGTTAAGGCTCGTTTACACTGCAACCAAATCACACGAATTTACACCGACTTCTCAGAGCATTTATTGGATGAACACGTGAAATGCACGCAAAATTTAACTCATTTGATGGCACAGTAAACAAGCCTTTAATTTTCCCATTTTTTCTCACTTTGATAACTATCAATTTCTAGATGCACCTGATTTTAACAGCCAAAATAATTTCCACCAATAAGAGCCTGCAAAGTGATCCTTGAAGCATATGAGCGTACATGCACCTTTTCATAGCATCGCCATTGCTCACTATCATTTTTGTCTTAGTTCATCATTTGAGCGATCCACGATGTGATAAGCCCCTCCCAAGGACGACAAAGCACGGGGGAGTTTGAGAAAGCAGAAAAAACACAATGGTGGGTCCGCGCATGCGCTCGTATTGAAAGCAGTGTATCGTTGTGAGTTGTCTCGCAAGAAGTTCAAAGAAGAATTGCACAAATAATGCATAGAATGGAAATCAAATCTACGCTCGTATGTCGATAAATAGTTTTAACAACCAGCCCCCGGGCAAAGGAAGAAACAGCAGCACGAGGTGGGGAAGGCGACCCCAACCCCGAAAAAAATGGGGAAGGACAGAGGGAGGAACAGAAAACGGTGAGTGGCGGGCAAGCTGAGAGACTCAGCAAACAGCAGTGGCGATCTGCTCGGCGCGCAAAGACCGCTTCGTCGGAGAAGTAGCGGAACACCGAGTCGGACCGCCAGTCTCTCAGGCTGCGGATGTCCTCCACAGGAAGGCCGCTTTCGAAAGCAGCGCTGGCCCCGCCTCAGTTCAGGCTGTGGCCCGAGAAGCAGCGTCCCTCGAGGCCACAAGCTGATAAACCTCGCCTCAGAAGCCGGATGAAGGTTGACGCCTTCAGAGGTGTCCAGCGGCGCCCTTGTAGGACCGAGAACAGGGGCAGCTGGGGAAGGCCTCCGGGGTAAGATGCTAGTGCGCAACGACACAACGAGTCCGAAGTGGATGGCGGGAGCAGCTCGCCTAGACGCAGAACGCCCCACGAGGCAGCGGTCGGGGACACTCTTTGCTGTCGGCAGAAGTCACTCCATGCTCGCAGATAGCTGGCGTACGACTTTTGGGTACTGGGCGCGAGCGATAGGTGGCACAGGGTGGGCGCGGACACGGCGGTGTGGACGGGAGCGCAGCTGCGACCTGTGAAAGCAGGGCAATGTGGGACGCGGCAGAAATGGTTTCAGAGACAAATTCGGTTGGACAGATACGCAGATTTCGAAACTGCTTAAAAGCTCAGAAGCTGCATGAAACATCTTTTTTTTCACCATAGCATCGAAACAACATATTTTTCAGCTGCGATAGCAAGAAAGAATTTTTCTACTTTTAAAAGCCAAAAATCATCTTTAAAATATTTTTGCTTTCTTATTCACTCTCAAACAGCACTAAAAATCTCCTGCAGAGATCATTTTTGCACCACACTACTTTCAGTAGACTATATCTCAACAAACTTTATTAGACTCAAAACTGTCAAGTTATTGAACACGATGCAGTGCATGAAGACAACAAAACAAAAACCACAAAGCATTCCCTGTTGGAAAGCCCTAAGATGTTTAGCTCGTAGTTAGCAAAAAACCACCAATTTGTGCCTAAAGCTGATTCGGCTGTGGTTAATTGCTTGCATTATAGTCGAGACAAAGGTCCCAGACATCTCATTTGATCAATTGGATCCATGTCTTGACGGATCAGCAATTTGCGAGCCCAGTCACAAAGGGTTGTGGCAGCTCCGATGTGCCATATTTTAATCAGAATACCATACAGACGCCTGTGCTCTAGAAGACTTGTCTTGCACTGGAGCTCAAGACGATTAGGAATCTACTAGCTCTTCGGTGCCCCCCCCCAGGGGGGCGCAGACAGGCATTTTAAATCACTCATGTACTCAACGGAAATCTCCCTAAGCTGCTAGAAAATCTCCGCAGCAAAAATGCTTTTTGAGAGCAGTCAAAAAATCTTCCCCTAGCCGTAAGTAAAAAACCCCGCCAGCAGTTAGAAAATCCCCTAATCAAATAGAAACTTTCCCCGGGCAGTTAAAAATCCCCTAAGCAGACCGAAAAGCCCCCAGAGAATAAAAATCTTCGGGTAAAAAATACCCCCCACAGACAGAGAATTCCCCAACCAGACAAAGAATCCCAAGGAGAAAAAAATCTCATGATCAGTTGGAAAATCTACCTGAGGCAGTTAGAAAAACTTCTCATGCAGTTAAAAAACTCATGGAGCATTTAGAAAACCCCCCTCTAGCAGTCCGAAATCACCCAAGCAGTTAGAAATCCCCAGATAAAATAGAAAATTTTCCTAACAGTAAGAAATCCCCTAAGCAGACCGAAAATTTCCATGAGCAGCTAGAATATCCCCATCAAGCAGTTAGAAAATCTACCCAAGGCAGTTAGAAAAACTCCTCATGCAGTTAAAAATCTCCCGGACCATTTAGAAAATCCCCCTAAAGCAGTCCGAAAGCACCCAAGCAGTTAGAAATCCCCTAATCAGGCAGAAAAGTTCCTCAAGCAGTTAGAAAATCTCCAAGCAGACTGAAAATCTTCCTGAGCAGTTAGAAAATCTCCTTAAAGCAGTCCAAAATCACCCAAGCAGCTAACATTTTTTTCGAGCAGCCGAAAAATCTTCCTCCAGGATAAGGTAGAAAACCCACGAACAGAAAAAATCCCCCCAGCAGTTAGAAAATCCCTTTTGAGAAGTCGGAAATTCCAATCAAATAGAAACTTTCCCCGAGCAGTCAGAAATCCCCTAAACAGAAAAAAGCTTTTGCTATAGCAGTCAGGTTGTAAGCCCCTCAAGCAGACGGAAAAATCCCCCCCAGAAGTTAGAAAATCCCCTTCTAGGAGTTCTAGGAGTTCTGACTTCTGATTCTAGGAGTTCTAGGAGTCAGAAATTCCCCAATCAAAGAGAAAATTCCCTGAGCAGTCAGAAATCCCCCCAATTAAACATAAAATTCCCCAAGCAGACTACCCGAACATTTATAAAATCCCCTTTCAGCAGTAAGAAGATATCCTCGAAGCAGACAGAAAACCTCCCTTAGCAATTAGAAAATCTTCCCGAACAGACAGAAAATACCCGTCGAGCAGTCAGACATCGCCTAAGTAGTTAAAAAGTCCTCTTCGAGCAATTAGAAAATATTCCCAAGCACGCAGAAAATCTCCCCGAGCATTTAGAAAGACCCTTCGAGCAGTCAAAAATCCCCCAAGAAGTAAAAAAGTCCAGTTCGGGCAGTCAGAAATCCCCAAATCAGGTAGAAAATATTCCGGAGCTGTTAGAAATCACCCAAGCAGACAAAAAAGTTTTCTGGGCAGTAAAAAATATTCCAGAGCAGTTAGCTACCTAGCAGTTAAAAAATCTCTAAGTCAAACAAAAAGTTCCCCAAGCAAAAAAAATCGCCCAAGCAGTTAGGAAATTCCCCTTGCGGCAGTCTCACAAATCCACCAATCCGATAGAAAATCACACCGAGCAGTTATAAAATCTCCTTGAGCAGACAGAAAATCCCTGAAGCAGACAGAAAATCTCACTGTGCAATTAGAGAATCTTCCCAAAAAGTTTGACAATACCTTTAAAGCAGTCAGGAATCTCCTAAGCAGTTAGGAAGTCCCTTTCGAACTGTTAGAAATCCCCCACTCACATAGAAAATTTCCCCGAGCATTAAGAAATCGAAGAGGTAGAGAATCTCCCAGGCAGACCGAAAATTTCCTCCCCTTGAGCATTTAGAAAATTTTCTTCGAGCAGTCAGAAATTCCCAAGTAGACAAAAAAGTTCCCTAGCAGTTAGAAACTCTCCCAAGCAGTTGGTTCCCTTCGAGCAGCTCGAAATCCCCTTCGAGCAGTAAAAAATCTCCTAATCAGATAAAAAAATTCTCAGAGCAGTTAGAAATCTCCCCGAGCAGTAAGAATATCTCCTTAAACAGTTGGAAAACTTCCGAACAGTAAGAAAATAGCTTCGAGCAGTTAGAAATCCCCTGATTAGATAGAAAATTACCCCGAGCAGTTACAAATCCACAAAGCCGACAGAAAAGTTCCCCAAGCAGTTAAAAAATCTTTCGAGCAGTGAGAAAATCTCCCCCAACGGTTGGAAACCTCCCAGCAGTCAGAAATCCCCGCAATGAGATAGAAATCTCCCTAAACATAAAAAATCCTCAAAGCAGACAGAAAATCTCCCCGAGCAGTCTGAAATCCCGCAAGCAGACAGAAAATTTCTCCGAGCAGACTAAAATCCCCAAAGCAGTTACAAAATCCCTTTTGAGAAGTCAGAAATTCCCAAATCAAGTTGAAACTTCCCCAGAGCAGTCTAAAATCCCCCAAGCAGACAGAAAGTATCCCCGAGCAGTCTGAAATCTCCCCAGCGGGTGGAAAAGTTCCCCAAGCAGTTTGAAAGTCCCCTTCGAGCAGTTTAGAAAATCTCCCCGAGCAGTTAAAAAGTCCCCTTCGCGCAGTTAGAAATCCCCCAAGCATACAGCGAATTTCCCCGAGCAGTCTGAAACCCAAAGCAGACAAAAATCTCTTTCGAGCAGTTAAAAATCCCCCAGCAGTTGGAAATTCCCCTTCGGGCCGGTAGAAATCCACAATCAGATAGAAAATGTCCCCAAACAGTTATAAATCTCCCAAGCAGACAGAAAAGCTCCCAGAGCATGTAGAAAATCCCCATAAGAAGGCAGAAAGTACCCATCGAGCAGTCAAGAAATCCCCTAGCAGTAAAAAAGTTCCCTTGAAACACTTAAAAATCTTCAAATCAGTTAGAAAATTTTCCCGAGCAGTTAGACATTCCCTAATCAGTTAGAAAATTTCCCCGAGAAGTTTGAAATCCCCCAATCAGATAGACAATCTCCCCGAGCATTCAGAAAATCCTCTTCTAGCGGTTGAAAAAACTTCCCGATGCAGTAAGAAAACCTCCTTGAGCAGTAAAAAAGTATCTAGGAAATCCCTAAAAGTGTAGAAAAATGTTCCCGAGCTTGTAGGAAAATCACTACAGCAGATAAAAAATCCCGCGAGCAGGTAGGAAGTCGCTATTATAACGCCTTATCTAAGACACATGCGCTTTAAGAAAATTAAGCTAATTACAATTTAAGATTTGGCAGGCTATCAGACTTACCGATCAGTATCGTGCCCGACGAAGACCTCTTAAACAGCTTTTGCTTCTTTGAAAAGTTTTCTCAATCTAACAGGGCCACAAAAACTAACATTCTTTACTTACTGACTCGAGACATGATTGGCAAATTCACTGCAGAACGGCCCACGGCTACTTTAAATAAAAATATTTCGCTCAAGCATTCACACTTTGAGGCCAATTTATTGAATTTTGGGTCTCCAGCTGGGCGAGAAATAATCAATCGCTAATAAAATGTACACAGACCGCTTGAGCAGTTTTTCTATTGCCCTTGTGCACAACCATTAAGCTAGGGTTGGGGCAGTGTACTCTAGCTAGGTGAGAAAATTTATATTCTCTTCTTTCCGGCGCGACAATTTAGGTAAACTTGGAGCAGTGTACTCTAGCTTTATGACGCAACCTTTTCAAATAAAAAATTAGACAGTGCAGAGTTTGAGAATTATTGGCCCGCGAATTTTAACTCAGCACAATACTTTATGACGCAATCTAAAATAAAATCAACATTCTGACAGTGCCGACTTTGACCTTTGTTGGCCTCGCATTAAAAGCATAAGAAAAACTCGTTTTTCGAATATTTAATCCCCTTCCACTTGTAGCATAGTTTGCAAACTTTCACCGTCTCATCCTCGAAGAATTTGCAACCTTTTGGAGCAAATTTAATCAAAATCGGTTGAGCCGTTCGAGCTCTACATCGTTACGGAGAAAGCTGCCACAGACAGACAGACAGACACACACCCACATTAGACATTTAGTATAGTAGACTAGCTCTTCGGTGCCCCCCCCCAGGGGGGCGCAGACAGGCATTTTAAATCACGCATGTACTCAACGGAAATCTCCCTAAGCTGCTAGAAAATCTCTGCAGCAAAATTAAAGTCTCCCTAGAAGCATAATATCCTTCCGTGTTTTCAGAAAATCTACTGAAAATCTCCCCGAGCAATTAGCCAATTGCGCCGAGCACTTAAAAAATCTCCCAACCAGCTAGATAATCTTTCCGAGCATTTTTGAGAGCAGTTAAAAATCTTCCCCCAGTAGTAAAGTAAAAAACTCCGCCAGCAGTTAGGATATCCCCCAATCAAATAGAAACTTTCCCCGGGAGTTGAAAATCCGCTAAGCAGACCGAAAAGCCCCCAGAGAAGAAAAATCTTCGGGTAAAAAATACCCCCGAAAGACCGAGAATTCCCCAACCAGACAAAGAATCTCAAGCAGAAAAAATCCTCTTTAAGCAGTTAGAAAATCTACCTGAGGCAGTTAGAAAAACTCCTCATGCAGTTAAAAACTTATGGAGCATTTAGAAAACCCCCCTCAAGCAGTCTGAAAACACCCAAGCAGTTAGAAATTCCCTAATCAGACAGAAAAGTTCCTCGTGCAGTTAGAAAATCCCCAAGCAGACTAAAAATCTCCCTGAGCAGTTTGAAAATTCCCTTCAAGCAGTCCAAAATCACCCAAGCAGCTAAAATTTTTCGAGCAGCTAGAAAAATTTTTTCGAGCAGCCAAAAATCTTCCTCCAGGATAAGGTAGAAAACCCACGAACAGAAAAAATCCCCCCAGCAGTATGAAAATCCCTCTTGAGAAGTCGGATATTCCAATCAAATAGAAACTTTCCCCGAGCAGTCAGAAATCCCCTAAACATAGAAAAAACTTTTGCGAGCAGACGGAAAATCTTTCCCCAGCAGTCAGGTAGAAAGCCCCTCAAGCAGACGGAAAAATCCCCCCAGCAGTTAGAAAATCCCCTTCTTGGAGTCAGAAATCCCCCAATCAAAGAGAAAATTCCCTGAGCAGTCAGAAATCCCCAAAGTAAACAGAAAATTCCACAAGCAGACAACCCGAACATTTATAAAATCCCTTTTCAGCAGTAAGAAGATATCCTCGAAGCAGACAGAAAACCTCCCTTTGCAATTAGAAAATCTTCCCAAGCAGACAGAAAAAACCCTTCGAGCAGTCAGACATCGCCTAAGTAGTTAAAAAGTCCTCTTCTAGCAGTTAGAAAGTCTTCCAAAGCAAGCAGAAAATCTCCCTGAGCATTTAGAAAGACCCTTCGAGCAGTCAAAAATCTCCCAAGAAGTAAAAAACTCCAGTTCGGGCAGTCAGAAATCCCCAAATCAGGTAGAAAATATTCCGGAGCTGTTAGAAATCCCCAAGCAGACAAAAAAGTTCCCGGGCAGTAAAAATCTCCAAGAGCAGTTAGAAAAAATTCCCTAGCAGTTAAGAAACCCCCCGCAGCATTAAAAATTTCCAATTCAACCAAAAAATTCCACGAGCAGAAAAAAATCGCCCAAGCAGTTAGGAAATTCCCCTTGCGGCATTCTCAGAAATCCACCAATCCAATAGAAAATCTCTATAGGAGATATTATAAAATCTCCTTGAGCAGACAGAAAATCCCCGAAGCAGACAGAAAATCTCACTGAGCAATTAGAGAATCTTCCCAAAAAGTTTGACAATACCTTTAAAGCAGTCAGGAATCTCCTAAGCAGTTAGAAAGTCCCTTTCGAACTGTTAGAAATCCCCCACTCACATAGAAAATTTCCCCGAGCAGTAATAAATCGAAGAGGTAGAAAATCTCCCAGGCAGACGGAAAATGTCCCCCCCCGAGCATTTAGAAAATTTTCTTCGAGCAGTCAGAAATTCCCAAGTAGACAGAAAAGTTCCCTAGCAGTTAAAAGATCTCCCAAGCAGTTAGAAAGTGCCGTTCGAGCTGTTAAAAATCCCCAGTCACAAAGATAATTTCCCCAAACAGCAAGAAATCCCTAAGCAAACAGAAAAATCTCAATAGGAGGTACAAAATCTCCCAAGCCGAAAAATCTTCACCGAGTAAGGTCGAAAATCCACTAAGTTGACAGAAAAACCTCCACAAGCATTTAGAAAATCCTCTTTGATCAGTCAGAAATTCTCCAAGCTGTTCCCTTCGTGCAGCTCGAAGTCCCCTTCGAGCAGTAATAAATCTCCCAATCAGATAAAAAAATTTCTCAGAGCAGTTAGAAATCTCCCGAGCAGTAAGAATATCTCCTTAAACAGTTGGAAAACTTCCAAACAGTAAGAAAATAGCTTCAAGCAGTTAGAAATCCCCTGATTAGATAGAAAATTACCCCGAGCGGTTACAAATCCACAAAGCCGACAGAAAAAATCCCCAAGCAGTTAAAAAATCTTTCGAGCAGTGAGAAAATCTCCCCCAACAGTTGGAAACCTCCCAGCAGTCAGATATCTCCGCAATCTCCCTATCCCAATTGATAGAAATCTCCCTAAACAGATAAAAAATCATCAAAGCAGACAGAAAATCCACGGGCCATTTAAAAAACCCCCCTCGAGCAGTTCGAAAACAACCAAGCAGTTAGAAATCCCCTAATCCGATAGAAAAGTTCGTCGAGCAGTTAGAAAATCTCCTTCAAGCAGTTAGAAGGTCTCCCTGAGTAGTTAAGAAAATCCCCAAGCAGACAAAAAATCTCCCTGAGCAGTTAGAAAATCTCCTTCAAGCAGTTGGAAACCTCACAGCAGTCAGAAATCCCCGCAATCAGATAAAAATCTCCCTAAACAGATAAAAAATCATCAAAGCAGACAGAAAATCTCCCGAGCATTCAGAAACTCCCCTTCGGGCAGTTAGAAATCCCCAAGCTGACAGAAAATATCCCCGAACAGTCTGAAGTCCCGTAAGCAGGCAGAAAATTTCCCCGCGCAGACTAAAATCCCCGAAGCAGTTAGAAAATCCCTATTGAAAAGTCACAAATCCTGCAATCAAATAGAAACTTCCCCCTAGCAGTCTGAAATCCCCCAAAAAGTTAGAAAATCTCTTTTGAGAAGTCGGCAATTCCCTAATCAAATAGAAACTTCCCCCAAGCAGTCTGAAATCCTTCGAGTAGTTTAGAAAATCTCCCCGAGCATTTAAAAAGTCCCCTTCGGGCAGTTAGAAATCCCCCAAGCATGCAGCAAATTTCCCTGCGCAGTCTGAAACCCCCAAGCAGACAAAAAATCTCTTTCGAGCAGTTAGAAATCCCCCCAGCAGTTGGAAATTCCCCTTCGGGCCATTAGAAATCCACAATCAGATAGAATATGTCCCCAAACAGTGATAAATCCCCCAAGCAGACAGAAAAGCTCACTGAGCATGTAGAAAATCCCCATAAGAAGGCAGAAAATACCAATCGAGCAGTCAAGAAATCCCTTAGCAGTAAAAAAGTTCCCTTGGAAGCACTTAGAAATCTCCAAATCAGATAGACAATTTTCCCGAGCAGTTAGACATCCCCTAATCAGTTAGAAAATTTCCACGAGAAGTTTGAAATCCCCCAATCAGACAGACAATCTCCCCGAGCATTCAGAAAATCCTCTTCTAGTGGTTGGAAAAACTTCCCGATGCAGTAAGAAAACCTCATTGAGCAGAAAAAAGTCTCCCAGAACATTTAAAAAACCCCATTGGAGCAGTCAGAAATCCACAAGCAGTTAGAAAGTGTCCCAGCACCCTAACAGTCAGAAAATTTATAAGAGTCGTTAGAAAATCTCCCAAGCAGTTTGCAAATCCCCCTGAGCATCTAGGAAATCCCTAAAAGTGTAGAAAATTGTTCCCGAGCTTGTAGGAAAATCACTACAGCAGATAAAAAATCCTGCGAGCAGGTAGGAAGTCGCTATTATACCGCCTTATCAAAGACACATGCGCTTTAAGAAAATTAAGCTAAACACAATTTAAGATTTGGCAGGCTATCAGACTTACCGATCGGTATCGTGCTCGACGAAGACCTCTTAAACAGCTTTTGCTTCTTTGAAAAGTTTTCTCAATCTAACAGGGCTACAAAAACTAACATTCTTTACTTACTGACTCGAGACATGATTGGCAAATTCACTGCAGAACGGCCCACGGCTACTTTAAATAGAAATATTTCGCTCGAGCATCCACACTTTTAAGCCAATTTATTCAATGCTGGCTCTCCAGCTGGGCGAAAAATAATCAATCGCTAATAAAATGTACACAGATCGCTTGAGCAGTTTTTCTATTGCCCTTGTGCACAACCATTAAGCTAGGGCTGGGGCAGTGTACTCTAGCTAGGTGAGAAAACTTATATTCTCTTCTTACCGGCGCGACAATTTAGGTACACTTGGAGCAGTGTACTCTAGCTTTATGACGCAACCTTTTCAAATAAAAATTAGACAGTGCAGAGTTTGAGAATTATTGGCCCGCGAATTTTAACTAAGCACAAAACCTTATGACGCAATCTAAAATAAAATCACCATTCTGCCAGGGCCGACTTTGACCTTTGTTGGCCTCGCATTGAAAGCATAGGAAAAACTCGTTTTTCGAATATTTAATCCCCTTCTACTTGGAGCAGAGCTTGCAAACTTTCACGGTCTCATCTTCGAAGAATTTGCAATCTTTTGGCGAAAATTTGATCAAAATCGGTTGAGCCGTTCGAGCTCTACATCGTTACGGAGAAAGCTGCCACAGACAGACACACAGACAGACAGACATTAGACATTTAGTATAGTAGACTAGCTCTTCGGTGCCCCCCCAGGGGGGCGCAGACAGGCATTTTAAATCACTCATTTACTCAACAGAAATCTCCCTAAGCTGCTAGAAAATCTCTGCAGCAAAATTAAAGTCTCCCTAAGAGCATAATATCCTTCTGTGTATTCAGAAAATCTACTGAAAGTCTCCCCGAGCAATTTGCCAATTGCCCCGAGCACTTGAAAAATCTCCCAACCAGCTAAATAATCTTTCCGAGCAACAGGAAAATTTTTTAGAGCAGTCAAAATATCTTCCCCCAGCAGTAAAGTGAAAAACTCCGCCAGCAGTCCGTTTTCTTCTTTTTGAAGAAAATCCCCCAAACAAATAGAAACTTTCCCGGGCAGTTGAAAATCCCCTAAGCAGCCGAAAAGCCCCCAGAGAAGAAAAATCTTCGGGTAAAAAATACCCCCCCACAGACAGAGAATTCCCCAACCAGACAAAAAATCCCAAGCAGAAAAAAAGTCTCATGAGCAGTTGGAAATTCTACCCGAGGCAGTTGAAAAATATTCCGGAGCATTTAAGAAACCCTTTTTAAGCAGTTGGAAAATCTACCTGAAGCATTTAAAAAACTCCTGGAGCATTTAGAAAACCCCCCTCGAGCAGTCCGAAATCACCCAAGCATTTAGAAATCCCCCGATAAGATAGAAAATTTGTCCTAACAGTAAGAAAGCAGACAGAAAATTTCCATGAGCAGCAAGAATATCCCCATCAAGCAGTTAGAAATCTACCCGAGGCAGTTAGAAAAACTCCTCATGCAGTTAAAAATCTCCCGGACCAACCAATCCCCCTCAAGCAGTCCGAAAACACCCAAGCAGTTAGAAATCCCCTAATCAGACAGAAAAGTTCCTCGAGCAGTTAGAAAATCCCCAAGCAGACTGAAAATCCCCCTGAGCAGTTAGAAAATCTCCTTCAAGCAGTTCAAAATCACCCAAGCAGCTAAAAATTTTTTCGAGCAGCTAGAAGATTTTTCGAGAGCAGCCGAAAAATCTTCCTCCAGGATAAGGTCACGAGCAGAAAAAATCCCCAGCAGTTAGAAAATCCCTTTTGAGAAGTCGGAAATTCCAATCAAATAGAAACTTTCCCCGAGCAGTCAGAAATCTCCTAAACATAGAAAAAACTTTTGCGTACAGTCGGAAAATCTTTCCCCAGCAGTCAGGTAGAAAGCCCCTCAAGCAGACGGAAAAATCCCCCCAGCAGTTAGAAAATCCCCTTCTAGGAGTCAGAAATCCCCCAATCAGAGAGAACATTCCCTGAGCAGACAGAAAACCTCCCTGAGCAATTAGAAAATCTTCCCGAACAGACAGAAAATACCGTTCGAGCAGTCAGACACTACCCAAGTAGTTAAAAAGTCCTCTTCGAGCAGTTAGAAAATCTTCCCGGAGCATTTACAAAGACCCTTCGAGCAGTCAAAAATCCAAAAATCCCCTAAGAAGTAAAAAAGTCCAGTTCAGGCAGTCAGAAATCCCCAAATCAGGTAGAAAATATTCCGGAGCTGTTAGAAATCCCCAAGCAGACAAAAATGTTCCCAGGCAGTAAAAAATCTCCCAGAGCAGTTAGAAAAAATTCCCAAGCAGTTAAGAAATCCCCCTGCAGCATTAAAAATTTCCAAGTCAACCAAAAAATTCCCCGAGCAGAAAAAATTCGCCCAAACAGTTGGGAAATTCCCCTGCGGCATTCTCAGAAATCCACCAATCCCATAGAAAATTACACCGAACAATTATAAAATCTCCTTGAGCAGACAGAAAATCCCCCAAGCAGACAGAAAATCTCACTGAGCAATTAGAGAATCTTCCCAAAAAGTTTGACAATACCTTTAAAGCAGTCAGGAATCTCCTAAGCAGTTAGAAAGCCCTTTTCAAACTGTTAGAAATCCCCCACTCACATAGAAAATTTCCCCGAGCAGTAAGAAATCAAAGAGGTAGAAAATCTCCCGGGTAGACGAAAAATGTCCCCCCCCCGAGAATTTAGAAAATTTTCTTCGAGCAGTTAGAAATTCCCAAGTAGACAGAAAAGTTCCCTAGCAGTTAGAAAATCTCCCAAGCAGTTTGAAAGTGCCGTTCGAGCTGTTAAAAATCCCCAGTCACAAAGATTATTTCCCCAGACAGCAAGAAATCCCTAAGCAAATAGAAAAATCTCAATAGGAGGTACAAAATCTCCCAAGCCGAAAAATCTCCCCCGAGTAAGGTCGAAAATCCCCTAAGCTGACAGAAAAACCTCTACGAGTATTTAGAAAATCCTCTTTGATAAGTTACTCGTAGAAATTCTCCAAGCTGTTTCCTTCGAACAGCTCGAAGTCCCCTTCGAGCAGCTCAAAGTCCCCTTCGAGCAGTAAATCTCCCAATCAGATAAAAAAAATTCTCAGAACAGTTGGAAATCTCCCCGAGCAGTAAGAATATCTCCTTAAACAGTTGGAAACTTCCAAACAGTAAGAAAATAGCTTCGAGCAGTTAGAAATCCCCTGATTAGATAGAAAATTCCCCCGAGCAGTTACAAATCCACAAAGCCGACAGAAAAGTTCCCCAAGCAGTTAAAAAATCTTACGAGCAGTGAGAAAATCTCCCCCAACGGTTGGAAACCTCCCAGAAGTCAGAAATCACCGCAATCAGATAGAAATCTCCCTAAACAGATAAAAAATCCTCAAAGATGACAGAAAATCCCCCAGGCCATTTAGAAAATCCCCCTCGAGCAGTCCGAAACAACTAAGCAGTTAGAAATCAAATCAAATAGAAAATCAAACCTAATCAAATAGAAAAGTTCATCCAGCAGTTAGAAGGTCTCTTTCAAGCAGTGAGAAAGTCTCCCTGAGCAGTTAGGAAAATCCCCAAGCAGACAAAAAATCTCCCTGAGCAATTAGAAAATCTCATTCAAGCAGTTGGAAACATCCCAGCAGTCAGAAATCCCCGGAATCAGATAAAAATCTCCCTAAACAGATAAAAAATCCTCAAAGCAGACAGAAAATCTCCCGAGCATTTAGAAACTCCCCTCGGGCAGTTAGAAATCCCCAAGCTGACAGAAAATATCCCCGAGAAGCCTGAAATCCCGCAAGCAGACAGAAAGTATCCCCAAGCAGACTAAAATCCCCCAAGCAGTTTGAAAATCCCTTTTGAAAAGTCACAAATTCCGCAATCAAATAGAAACTTCCCCCGAGCAGTCTGAAATCCCCCAAGCAGACAGAAAGTATCCCCAAGCAGTCTGAAATCTCCCCAGCGGGAGAAAAGTTCCCCAAGCAGTTAGAAAGTCCCCTTCGAGTAGTTTAGAAAATCTCCCTGAGCAGTTAAAACGTCTCCCGTAGCATTTAAAAAGTCCCCTTCGGGCAGTTAAAAATCCCCCAAGCATACAGCGAATTTCCCCGAGCAGTCTGAAACCCCCAAGCAGACAAAAAATCTCTTTCGAGCAGTTAGAAATCCCCTAGCAGTTGGAAATTCCCCTTCGGGCCGTTAGAAATCCACAATCAGACAGAAAATGCCCCCAAACAGTTATAAATCTCCCAAGCAGACAGAAAAGCTCCCAGAGCATGTAGAAAATCCCCATAAGAAGGCAGAAAATACCAATCGAGCAGTCGAGAAATCCCCTAGCAGTAAAAAACTTCCCTTCAACAACAACAACAGCAAAATACGCTGTCAGGTGGAAAAAACAGCGTCACAGGGCGTGCCTCAGGGCCTTCCCTTCCCTTGTGCACAACCATTAAGCTAGGGCTGGGGCAGTGTACTCTAGCTAGGTGAGAAAATTTATATTCTCTTCTTACCGGCGCGACAATTTAGGTAAACTTGGAGCAGTGTACTCTAGCTTTATGACGCAGCCTTTTCAAATAAAAATTAGACAGTGCAGAGTTAGAGAATTATTGGCCCGCGAATTTTAACTGAGCACAAAACTTTATGACGCAATCTAAAATAAAATCAACATTCTGACAGTGCCGAGTTTGACCTTTGTTGGCCTCGCATTGAAAGCATAGGAAAAACTCGTTTTTCGAATATTTAATCCCCTTACACTTGGAGAAGAGCTTGCAAACTTCCCTTCCCTTCGAAGCACTTAGAAATTTTCAAATCAGATAGAAAATTTTCCCGAGCAGTTAGACATCCCCTAATCAGTTAGAAAATTTCCCTGAGAAGTTTGAAATCCCCCAATCAGACAGACAATCTCCCAGAACATTCAGAAAATCCCCTTCTAATGGTTGGAAAAGCTTCCCGATGCAGTAAGAAAACCCCCTTAAGCAGTAAAAAAGTCTCCCAGAACATTTAGAAAATCCCATTGGAGCAGTCAGAAATCCAAAAGCAGTTAGAAAGTCTCCCAGCACCCTAACAGTCAGAAAATTTATAAGAGTCGTCAGAAAATCTCCCAAGCAGTTTGAAACCCCCTGAGCATCTAGGAAATCCCTAAAAGTGTAGAAAATTGTTCCCGAGCTTGTAGGAAAATCACTACAGCAGATAAAAAATCCTGCGAGCAGGTAGGAAGTCGCTATTATAACGCCTTATCAAAGACACATGCGGTTTAAGAAAATTAAGCTAATCACAATTTAAGAATTGGGAGGCTATCAAACTTACCGATCAGTATCGTGCTCGACGAAGACCTCTTAAATAGCTTTTGCTTCTTTGAAAAGTTTTCTCAATCTAACAGGGCCACAAAAACTAACATTCTTTACTTACTGACTCGAGACATGATTGGCAAATTCACTGCAGAACGGCCCACGGCTACTTTAAATAAAAATATTTCGCTCAAGCATTCACACTTTGAGGCCAATTTATTGAATTTTGGGTCTCCAGCTGGGCGAGAAATAATCAATCGCTAATAAAATGTACACAGACCGCTTGAGCAGTTTTTCTATTGCCCTTGTGCACAACCATTAAGCTAGGCCTGGGGCAGTGTACTCTAGCTTGATGAGAAAATTTATATTCTCTTCTTACCGGCGCGACAATTTAGGTAAACTTGGAGCAGTGTACTCTAGCTTTATGACGCAGCCTTTTCAAATAAAAATTAGACAGTGCAGAGTTAGAGAATTATTGGCCCGCGAATTTTAACTTAGCACCAAACTTTCTGACGCAATCTAAAATAAAATCAACATTCTGACAGTGCCGAGTTTGACCTTTGTTGGCCTCGCATTGAAAGCATAGGAAAAACTCGTTTTTCGAATATTTAATCCCCTTGCACTTGGAGAAGAGCTTGCAAACTTTCACGGTCTCATCCTCGAAGAATTTGCAATCTTTTGGCACAAATTTGATCAAAATCGGTTGAGCCGTTCGAGCTCTACATCGTTCCATACATACATACATTAGACATTTAGTATAGTAGAAGGGATGGGCAACTGTATGCCGGAGGCCTTCAGGCAATATGATTTAAGTAGTAGAAATAGCGCAATGTTATGGGAGTTATTGTAGTGGAAGGCTAAACCGGTTTGACTATTAATAGGGTAAATACTGACCCCGTATTTAGTTGCTTACTCTGGTAGGTAATTAGGTAATTATGTTTAAAACACGGCGGACAGAGGCAAGGAGGTAGGGGAAGGGTGAGAAGGTAAAACAGAGGAGGAGAGGGAGAGGGGAGAACGCGAGGGAGACAGCGGGAAGTCTGGGGGAGAGAGACGAGCCAGCGAATGGGAACAGAATCCCCAACTCAGCGTGACTGTCCATTCTCTGCAGCTACAGTATCCAGAACTTACCGTCTCTACCACCAGGGCCGCTGATAGATCAGAAACTTTAATTTTCGTGAAAGTTGATCCTTTATTTACCCGGATTTCAGGTCGATTTGGTAGCCGAGGCACTCAGCATGAGTGACTGCGGCCACCAATCATCCCACTTCACCAAGCGCTGCGAATGTGGAAAAGCAGCTGATCGGCTTCGCTCCAATTTCTGCGCATTTTGCAAGAGAAAGGAAGAGCTGATCATCTACTGCCTTGAATGCAGCGAGCCACCCAAAAAGTGCCCCCACCAGCCTGAATACTTTCGCAGACGATGCAATGGCTGTGAGGAGGACGAACTGCCATTGACCAGCAAGTGCTGCACCGAATGCGGAAAAGAGGCTACTTTTGAAGTTTTTTGTTTCCTTTGTGCACGAACACCTGAATCTGAGGCTGCAACATCCGAAGCAGCAAATCGCGCGAATATGCAATTAAGAAATGCGCCGAAAGATACATCAGATAAACGAGACACAGAAACCCTGCCAGCCGACGAAAATTCACAGAGCTCACAAAATAGTGCTCAAGTCGAGTTTTCAAAGATAAAGGCTGCATTACAGACAACACCAATCACAGGAAGCCACGAACCAAACAAGGTTGCAAGAGATGCAACGCAGACAGTTAAAGACGAGACGAAGCACGGGACAGAAGAGACTTCGAAGACAGTTGAAGACGAGACGAAGGATAGGACAGAAGAGACTTCGAAGACAGTTGAAGACGAGACGAAGCACGGGGCAGAAGAGACTCCGAAGACAGTTGAAGACGAGACGAAGGATAGGACAGAAGAGACTTCGAAGACAGTTGAAGACGAGACGAAGCACGGGGCAGAAGAGACTCCGAAGACAGTTGAAGACGAAACGAAGGATAGGACAGAAGAGACTTCGAAGACAGTTGAAGACGAGACGAAGGATAGGACAGAAGAGACTTCGAAGACAGTTGAAGACGAGACGAAGCACGGGGCAGAAGAGACTCCGAAGACAGTTGAAGACGAGACGAAGGATAGGACAGAAGAGACTTCGAAGACAGTTGAAGACGAGACGAAGCACGGGGCAGAAGAGACTCCGAAGACAGTTGAAGACGAAACGAAGGATAGGACAGAAGAGACTTCGAAGACAGTTGAAGACGAGACGAAGGATAGGACAGAAGAGACTTCGAAGACAGTTGAAGACGAGACGAAGGATAGGACAGAAGAGACTTCGAAGACAGTTGAAGACGAGACGAAAGATAGGACAGAAGAGACTTCGAAGACAATTAAAGATGAGACGAAGGACGGGACAGAAGAGACTTCGAAGACAGTTGAAGACGAGACGAAGGATAGGACAGAAGAGACTTCGAAGACAATTAAAGATGAGACGAAGGACGGGACAGAAGAGACTTCGAAGACAGTTGAAGATGAGACGAAGGACGGGACAGAAGAGACTTCGAAGACAGTTGAAGATGAGACGAAGGACGGGACAGAAGAGACTTCGAAGACAGTTGAAGACGAGACAAAGGACGGGACAGAAGAGACTTCGAAGACAGTTGAAGATGAGACGAAGGACGGGACAGAAGAGACTTCGAAGACAGTTGAAGACGAGACAAAGGACGGGACAGAAGAGACTCCGAAGACAGCTCCGAAGACAGTTGAAGACGAGACGAAGGACGGGACAGAAGATACTTCAAAAACTGTTGAAGACGAGACGAAGGACCGGACAGAAGAGACTCCGAAGACAGTTGAAGACGAGACGAAGGATAGGACAGAAGAGACTTCGAAGACAGTTAAAGACGAGACGAAGGATAGGACAGAAGAGACTTCGAAGACAGTTGAAGACGAGACGAAGGATAGGACAGAAGAGACTTCGAAGACAATTAAAGATGAGACGAAGGACGGGACAGAAGAGACTTCGAAGACAGTTGAAGATGAGACGAAGGACGGGACAGAAGAGACTTCGAAGACAGTTGAAGACGAGACAAAGGACGGGACAGAAGAGACTTCGAAGACAGTTGAAGATGAGACGAAGGACGGGACAGAAGAGACTTCGAAGACAGTTGAAGACGAGACAAAGGACGGGACAGAAGAGACTTCGAAGACAGTTGAAGATGAGACGAAGGACGGGACAGAAGAGACTTCGAAGACAGTTGAAGACGAGACAAAGGACGGGACAGAAGAGACTCCGAAGACAGCTCCGAAGACAGTTGAAGACGAGACGAAGGACGGGACAGAAGATACTTCAAAAACTGTTGAAGACGAGACGAAGGACCGGACAGAAGAGACTTCGAAGACAGTTAAAGACGAGACGAAGGATAGGACAGAAGAGACTTCGAAGACAGTTAAAGACGAGACGAAGGATAGGACAGAAGAGACTTCGAAGACAGTTCAAGATGAGACGAAGGACGGGACAGAAGTAAAGCTGCAGACTGTTGAAAAACAGGCGAGGAATGAGACAGGAGAAACATCACAGACAGTTGAATACGAGACGAAAGGTGATTATGAGCCTTTGCAGTTGTCAGTAACAGCCAAAGATAACACAAATGATGTGGCTGGAGAGGTAAAAGCTGCTAAAAATTTGAAAGAAAAGAGCCGAAGCTCTCCAGTACCTAAAATGGATGACGATATTGATGCAATGGCGAATGCGCAGCACGTCGGTCTGACATCAAATTCAATGTTAAAATTCCGATGCACAATCGAAAAGTCAGACAAGGACCACTCAGCTCGGAATACTGATGAGTTACGCATCCAACTTGCACTAAAAGATTCAAAATATTATCAAAAAGATGAATGGAGATATGTGTCATCTTCAGAAAGTCAAGAAACCAAGACTATGCTGCACCTTAGCTTCAGAGAATACATTCCACCGAACACAAAAGAAATAAAATACTCATACAGGCTTGATGGACGAGATGGCCCAACACATACGATTAAAGTAATAAAAAATCCCCCAGACATACAGCTTCGAATTGATACCTGGATTTCAAAAAAGGAAGAACTTAAAAGAAATGTTGCTCTTAAAGAAAGCATTCTGTTTGAGCTGGCTGGTCGCGACGTGCCAGTAGCATCCGTGCTGCTTGAAGCTTTCAGACTGCAAAAAGAACAATCACGTCAAGGAGCTTCGTTCGGAATTCAAGTGTGTTTTACTTCCAATTCTTGTTTCATTCGAGCTTTTGAAATTTAGTTTTTAAATTTTATGATAGCTTTAATTTTTCTATTTCAGGTCATTGAGGAAATTCTCAAAAGCCCGGAGAAATTTCGATTTAATGGGAAAGCGGAAAAAACTGCTTCCGACTGGCACAACAACATGAGGCTCCTAAAATTTGCTGATGATTCTGGTGCCTTGCAGAAGCTCGTTTCAAACTTGGAGACATTAGTGCAAATGTCCCTGCCACCAGTTTCCGCCAACAATTTGGAGGACTTGACAAACGAGGAAGTGTAAGTGCGATGCTACTGTTTGGTATTTTAAAGCTACATAAATTATTACTTGAATGCAATGTAGTTTTAAGAACAAAACTATAGTCTTGTCCCGCCTTCTCGGAGGTTGCTTCAATCAATTTTGTTTTAATTTACTCGTATTGTATGAGGTACGAGTAGTACTATATAAGATGTTACATAATATTATATCGCAGTTTTCAGATTCAAAGCTCTTTCTTTGTCATTCACTTTTAACCGAATCCTATCTTTTTAGTAGAAAAAGCTGGCTACAATGACAGCTTGATTGTCTCTATTCTCCTCTATTTCCTCTCAATGATGATAAAACGTACCAACTGCTGACGCTGCATGCTGCATTATGGCTTTTTGGCTCTTTCTGTTGCTGTTATCTAGTTAACACTGGAGGTTGAAGCATAGCCTGGCTGTTGTTCGGTTGGCGGTATGCGATTGGCTGGTGCTGCTGAGTCTGCCTCGGGTGGGGGATGGGGCTCGGCTTCGGTTGGCGGTATGCGATTGGCTGGCGCTGCTGAGTCTGCCTCGGGTGGGGGGTGGGGCTCGGCTTCGGTTGGCGGTATGCGATTGGCTGGTGCTGCTGAGTCTGCCTTGGGTGGGGGGTCGGGCTCGGCTTCGGTTGGCGGTATGCGATTGGCTGGTGCTGCTGAGTCTGCCTCGGGTGGGGGATGGGGCTCGGCTTTTTACGCGTCTCCTCTTCATGCCCGGTCGTCCATATTGCTTCTTGGCGGTTTAAATATTTTACGCGTACAACAAAGACATCAGCTTCGAGAAGGTGACCAGTTCTTGACGGTCCTTAATCGCCAACCGCAAAGCAAGCATTGAAGAAACAATTGCGAGCTTATTGCAAACAGTTTTTAGCCAAAAGACCGAAGCTGCGTTAAGAAGAGGGTCTATTTAACGAAGATACCCCGGTCCGACTCCCTCTAAACCAAATTCATGGTCCGCCAGCTCTAACAAGTTTCTGGTTGCGCCACTGCGAGCCTTAAATGATTTCGACAACAAGAAAATTAAAACTTGAATTTTAGAACCGAGCTGGCCAAGTCGATTCAAAATGCGGTTCGTGTTCTGCTTGATCGGAAACTGAGCAAGCTAGCACTGCAGCTGGTGCCCGCGTATCACTTGACTGTGCTCAGCATCGAACACAGGGAAATCTCACGCCCGAAGCTTTTAGGTGACCCAAAATGGGACGAATCAAAGCCAGAAATTTGGTGTGGATTGCAAAATAAAGAAAATTATCAAAGAAACGGCCTTGACCTTTCAACGCTGAAAAGATTTCGGGAACAAGGGTAAGTAATTTTTTAGTATTTATATTACTGAAGTACAAATATGACACATTGATTACGGTTCATAATTCGTGAAAGTACATGTAACAATAATTATAAAGTATGAATGTGCAGTATCTTACAGAGAATTTTTCTATCAGCGTTTATACTTTTTCTGATTAAGTGAGCTTTTGTAGGATAATTATTTGTTTGAGCTAGCTGATGAAGACAAAAATAGTTATAATAATTGTCACAATTTGAAGACTGGTAGACGCACCAGCAAGCATTTGACTATGCACTATGAAAACTTATCTACAATCAGTATAGATTTTATAATTTTTTTATTTTAGGACAAAAAGCTAGGATTGTTTTTTCGTAAAAAACGCAGCTTTCAGCACAGTCATCGCAGGTAATCTTTAAAATCTGCACTCAAATTTTGCGTTTCAGTCTGAGCACTACTGACTTACTGGACTTGCTGAGAAAATTCGGCACAGTCGACCCGCATCTCGAGCGATTCTGCGCGGGAGTCGTCCAACTGTCCGACCTGGACACTTTCATGCAGGAAAGCGGCGTGCACTTGGACTCAAAACTTGTTGCCTGCTTTCGAGTCTGGCAGAAAAGGGATAGAAACCAGCTGCCTTGCATAGAGGTGATTTTTGCTTAAAATAGTTTTACTCGTCCGCTCAAATGACTGCGTGTCTGTAAAATTGGTTGGTCAGCCCACCACTAAATTCACAATTAACTTTCCCTCTTACTATTCCGACTGATAATCCCCTCTCACATAAAATTTCCAAGAGAAATTCAAGATGTGCTCAATGTTATGTTTTAAGTTGCACGACTCGTTATTATTTCTGTCTAGCTTTATTTGTACACAGTTATCTACCATAGGCCAAATGTACATTGCTCAGTCTATGCACTTATTAAAGAACCACAATATATATATTGAAGCTCTGCCCAAGAGCCGGGCTTGAGAGCGTCGTCACTGGCTTACACTTGCAACTTTAGTGTCTTGAAGTTATTACATAACATGGCGTCGCAAGTCTAAACCAACTCAGAGCTAGCATGGAAGGATTGAGGCCGCCCGAGCCCATGGTTTTTGATACCAATAGGGCAGACAACTGGAGGCGATGGATCAAGGCGTTCGATTTTTATATGAAAGCCACGAAAAGGACACAAGAGGACGATGAAGTCAAGATTGCTATTCTATTGACGGCGATTGGATCCGACGGTCAGGATGTTATCTCTACTTTTTCTGCAGATAAAGTTGCAACTTATAACAATGTTGTCGAGCAGTTCACAGAGTATTGCGAACCGCTGTCCAACGAGACTTTCGAACGCTATCAGTTACGCAAAAAATTGCAAGGAGAAGCTGAGGACTTCGATCAGTTTGTTGAATCTCTTCGAAAGCTGATCAAGCGCTGCAACTACAATAATCCGGATAATGGAGAGACCATTGAGGACAGCATCATCAGAGATCAGATCGTCGTTGGAGTTAACGACCCGGCGTTGCGAGAGAGACTTCTACGTGAGGCAAAGCTGACACTGGACCGAGCTATTCAGATGGGAAGAGCGTCTGAAACATCAAAGCGACAGGCACGAACTTTAGCCTCGGCATAGACGAGTCGAATGTCCTTACCTGCACCAGTGACTGTAGATGCTGTAAAAAACAGAGCCAAAGCACCCAGTAATCATCCAAAACTGCATCTTAGTAACTGCAGCTTCTGTGGACAGCAACATGAACGGCGCAAGTGCCCAGCATATGGTAAGACCTGTAATAACTGCGGTCGCATGAATCATTTTTCGTCTGTCTGTCGCTCGACTAAGAAGGTCAACGAGTTGATGGAAAATTCGGAGGTCGAGGCATCTGACAATTCCATGGCTGCAGCAGTTATGACGTTGGAGAAGCCTGCTTCTAGGAGATCCAAGATGCAGTCGGAAACCGCAGCCATGATGGTAAGTCTGTCCGTCACCGACACAGGAAGGAAACTGGAATTCAAGGTGGACACGGGAGCGGATGTAAATGTTATCCCTCTAAGACAGCTTATCAAGTTTGCCCCGTCGGCGACCATTGAGCCAACATCGTGGACACTCACGACCTATAACAAGCAGCTTTTGGACGTGGTAGGCACCACCAATTTGACGGTCTCTTCACCCTGTCGGAAAGACGTAAATCTACAGTTTGTAGTCATTGGTGAGAACTCGACGCCGATTATCGGCTGGAAGTCTGCGATTGAGGAGCTTCAGCTAGTAAAGAAATTATTTTCTGTGCAACAGAGCCAGAGCACCGTCAGCAAAGTACGGAAGCCCGAAGCATCTAAACTAACAGCATCTCAATTAAAGGCTAGATACCCAGAAGTCTTTAGCGGCGTAGGGTGCATGAGGCAGCCTTACTCGATTAAGCTCTCTGAAAATGCAGTTCCAAAGGTACAGCCTCCTCGAAAGGTACCTTTCGCAGCTTATCAACCACTGAAATCTGAACTCGATAGGCTGGAAAAAGATTGAAAAATTGTTCGAGTGGATGAGCCAACGCAATGGGTTTCTAACGTGGCCATTGTGTGGAAGAAAGACGGATCCATGCGTCTGTGTCTAGACCCAAGCTATTTAAATAAATTTATTGTTCGCGAGTACCATCCGATTCCAACTGCAGAAGACGTGCGAGCCGCGACTGCTGGTGCTATTCTGTACAGCTCTTTCGACGCGAATGAAAGCTTCCATCAATTGAAACTTGACAACGAAAGTTCTTTCCTGACTACTTTCCATACTCCCTTCGGTCGGTATCGTTGGAAACGTGTTCCGTACGGACTCTCATCGATACCGGAGGTTTTTCAAAAGAGAATGGAGGACAATGTCACCAACCACGTCAGCAACACCAAGAACTTCTTTGACGACATTATTGTGTGGGGCAAGACTAAAGAGGAGCACGATCAAGCTGTGCTAGCGCTCCTGGAGCAGTGCAAGCGTGCCAACGTGACCTTAAACCCGCAGAAAATGCGAGTCGGTGTTCAGGAACTCAACTATCTGGGTGACTTGCTGAGCTTCGACGGGCTGCGAGCGGATCCAATGAAAGTCAAAGCCATCAAAGAAATGATCAGACCAAATGATGTGGAAGGCATCGCAGAAAAGAAGAAACAGTTAAGACGGTTTCTAGGATGTGTGACATATTTGGCAAAGTTTTGCCCGGATCTTTCGTCCACCGCAGAGCCACTTAGACATTTGCTTAAAAAAGACGCAATTTGGAGCTGGTGGACTCATCAGCATGACCAGGCATACGATGCGATAATCACCGAACTTTGCTCCAGCCGAGTGTTAGCAACCTTCGACGTCAGCAAACCTGTTACTGTGTCTGTTGATGCCAGTAAGAGTGGTATTGGAGCTGTCCTGCTTCAAGATGACCGTCCTGTTGAGTTTGCGTCATCGGCAATGACCAGTGCTCAGAAAGCTTACACACAAATAGAAAAGGAGCTCTTAGCCATAGTTTACGGCTGTAAAAAATTCCACCGCTACCTTTGGGGCCGAAAAGTGCAAGTTCAGAGCGATCACAAGCCACTGGAGGCCATCTTCAAGAAGCAGCTCTGTGACACCACGCCTCGTATTCAGCGTCTGCTGCTACAGCTCCAACCATATGACCTTTGCGTTAAATACACCCCAGGAAAAGAGTTGTATGTTGCCGACACCCTCAGCAGAGCTCATGGAGAGACAGACTCACTAGTCTTTTAGAGGAGGCTCTAGATGGACAAGTGCTGGCTGTCGAGCGTTGCTTTAGTGGTGATCGCGAGATCCTCGAAATGATCAAGGAAGCTACGGCTAGAGACCACACAAGCCAGCACCTGAAATCTGTGATCGAAGCCGGCTGGCCAGAGCATAGAGCAAACCTGACGAAAGACTTGAAGGTATTCTGGGATCTTCGTCACGATCTCACCTAAATTTCTGGACTTCTGTGCCTGAAAGATAGAATCTACGTACCAGCTGGCAGTGCTAGGAGTTCGGTTCTGAGCATTCTGCACGCAGGACACCCTGTAATCGTCAAAATGGATCTAAAAGCCAAAGATTACTTTTACTGGCCAGGAATGCGTGACTGTATCGAGCAGACTGTCAACCAGTGCGAGGCCTGTCAACGCAATATGAAGGCGCAGTCCAAAGAGACGCTGATGACAGTCGAAATGCCAGACTTCCCGTTTCAAGTATGCTCTACTGATTTGTTCGAGTATGGTGGTGCCGCCTATTTGGTTTACGTGGACGCCTACAGCCGCTGGATGAGTGTGACAAGACTACGATCAACAACAAGTCAGGCGATTGTGCTGGTGATTCAAGATCACTTCCAGAATTTTGGCGTTCCTGAGAAGCTTATCAGCGACAATGGCCCTCAGTTCTCGGGCGAGAATCTAAAAGCCAAATTAATGAATATTCCGCCAATTAATGAATACATTCAAGGTTCAGCACCGGACATCAAGTCCGGCGTACCCTCAGTCCAACGGAAAAGCAGAACGGTACATTCAGACTGCAAAAAATATCCTGAAGAAGTGTCATGAAACAGGCCAAAGTCTAGCGCTCGCCTTGTTGCACTATCGCAACACGCCAGTTGGGAGTGGTTTCCCAAGTCCTGCAGAAATGGCGTTTGGACGGAAGCTGCGGTGCGATTTGCCTACATCGACTCAGGACCTGCGACCTCGGGAGACCCACCTGCATGCCAGCATAAAAGCCTTCGAGCAAGAGCGAACACGAGCAGCTCGGTTGTACAACAGCGGTGCGCGCCCACTTCAACGTTTGACGTCGGGCGACCCTGTGTGGCTTCAGCGCGGTCACAGGGACTGGTTGGCCGCTGAGATCGACAGTCAAGTTGACGGATGCCCAAGGTCATATTGGCTTCGCACGGAGACGGGTCAGCTGCTCCGGCGCAATAGGCGTTTCATCAGGCGGCGCAAGATCGGTGTACCGTTTTCTGAGGACGATGTCGAGGCCTATGAGGATCTTCACCAGAGGCAGCTGGCGCCCGAGCAGCCGGCACCCGTGCAGCCGGCACCCGTGCAGCCGGCACCCGTGCAGCCGGCCGGGACACCCTCTAAACAGCCCGGTGTACGAACGAAACGAGGCCGGCTTGTCTATCAGCCTGAGCGGTATCAGGCAAGTTGGTGATGATAAGAAGCCCTGTATTAATTAACATTTATTAATGCTCTTGCTTCAATGATTTTCTTGAATACTGGATACTAATTTTTGTTTGGAAATTTTTTTTATTCCCGTAGCTCATAAATGAATTCAGTTTTAATCCTCTGGTCGTGTTAAAGGCAAGCTTTTATTTTCCAGCTTTATTCTATTATTTTTTTTCCATAAGGTAAAGGCAAAGTGAAATAGTTTATTTTTATACTACTAATGTTTCTAAAATATTATTTCGCAGTTATCTGGTTCGCAAATTTTATTTTATTTTCGAATTCTACTCGTCTACTCGTTCTATTTATAGAAGGGAGGTGTTATGTTGTAAGTTGCACGACTCGTTATTATTTCTGTCTAGCTTTATTTGTACACAGTTATCTACCATAGGCCAAATGTACATTGCTCAGTCTATGCACTTATTAAAGAACCACAATATATATATTGAAGCTCTGCCCAAGAGCCGGGCTTGAGAGCGTCGTCACTGGCTTACACTTGCAACTTTAGTGTCTTGAAGTTATTACATAACACTCAACACAGTATTTCTTTTTCACCTTTTCTCCCTGCAGGGCTTTCTTAACGAAGGCCACGATGCGATTGGCAGTTCACCGACATCAACCTTAGAGGAGGCGCTGCAGATCTGTAAAACGCTGTTTTATTCGTTTCTAAAGAATCCAAATTCCATAGAGCCATTGCTCTTGCTGAACCTCTGCTTTGGGTGCGCAAATCTTTTTCTGCGCTGTTCTGTTACACTGAGCGCGTCTGCCAGTCCGAAGACAGAACGCCAACAATTTGAACCATTGCAAAATAAGCTGGCCAAGCACGTGATTAGCACCATCAAATCACATTCAAGTAATCCAGAGTTGGCAGACGACATCACTAGCAATTTCTTGCAGGTTAGTAAAATACTCGTATTAATTTAGCAAAATCGTTTTCTGTTTGTACTTTTGAATGGAATAATTATTCTGTGATGTAAATATGCTTTTTAATCTTCAGCGATTCGATAACTTTTACGCTGTAATCACTGAAGGCGGATCTCTCTCTTTCGGCGAAAACTTGGCTAAGATCTGCGATGATCAACTCAGAGACTTTATTAAAAATTTGCCTGAGGTGAGAAATTCATACTTTAACTAAAAATAAAATAGTGTGAACTCGAACTGCAAAAAATACTCTGCACTGAGTAATTTTAGCAAATTAAGTCAATGAATGGCCCATTAAAAATAGACAAACTTAAAGTAAGAGTAAAAACAAAGCATCGTAGTTATGAAGCATGCATCAAAAGAGGATCATTATACAATGCCACAGATTGTATACTCATGCTCACCGAGTTTTTTTTCTTGTACCTGGTTTCAAGTATCCCTGATGGCAGCAGCTTGTTGGAATAAATGTATGCGAGGAAAGCCAAGACGTGCTTCAATCTTTTAGCAGCGAAGTATAGTTACAGACATAGCAACTGTTGTACATGTAGCTGCTCACGCTGGTAGGGAGATCTGTCGAGCAGGTGAGCTTCAATCCAAAGCTCTGGTCAAAGTCTGTTAGTCTGGACTGCCACCAGCTTGTCCGGGTGCTTTGCTTGCTGATGAAATATAAGGGCTTAAGCGCAAGCGCTGAATGTAGCTGCTGGAATAAGGTCTATGTCACCCGTATCGATTCACTCCTTCATAATAGAGAATACCGAAAAGTTTTTCCCATTTTGGATTTGGTTTCAAAATGGTTTTAAACAACAGTCTGCAAAGTAATATTTTAATCCAAAATTTAGAAAGCCATCATGAACATCTTTCAAAGCGAAGGAATCATGGCGGTGCTCAGCAAAAGGACGACGGAGACTATTCTAGAAGTCGTAATTCAAAGCATGAAGAGGAACCCCAGAGGATATATTATGACTGCAATTGTAAGAATTTCTGGATTCCTTGCAACCCCCTCTACATGTACTTGAGCCCCGCTGACAACTAATTATCTACTTTGGCGAATTTGGAGTATGTGCATGTAGCACTCTAAAATCATTGAAAACCAAGCAGCTCTTGAACAAATTTCTTTTCATGCCCGCCCAGGATGGTGTCGGAAACATGCTGGGTCGCTTATTCGGCTCGAGAGGCTCTGATTCCCAAAATATTTTCAACGAAATATCGAGTCTGATCGAAGAAACACTACGAAAGTTTTCAGAGGAGCAAAACAGGCCGAGTGACTTCACCAAGTTCCTGTCCATGACTCTGGAGTGGCCACTGGTGCAGCATTTTCTCTGTATCCTCGGTAAGTTAATATTAGATTAAAAAGTCCATCAAAAGAATTTTTTATAAAAATTCACTTTATTTTCGTGATATATTTTTCGCTATAAAAATAAGGCATTTTCTCTATGCCATGCCCGCAAATACTTGAAATTCTTCTACGATTTAATTGGACCATCACATTAATTGCTAAATTTTTAGACCCGGACTCGGCTGACGGCAAAAGAATTAGTACCGAGGCTCAACGTATTCTTTCACAGTGCAAAAGCGAAGTAAAGCAGGTACTCATCATTCTGCAAAGTGAACCTCTGTCCATGACAGTGGGGGCCATGCAGTATTTGGCCAGGAACAAAGCCAGCTTGAAAAAGATCGCGGCTGTACTGAAGCTGCGCATCGACGTGGACCAGCACATTACCGATGCGCAGGCATGGAAGGCAGCATACGAAGCCACTGTGAAGAACTTGAAGGACTTGCACAGCTTGTTTCTCAAAACGCTTCCATCCAGCGAAGGTAAGACATGAAAAATCAATAAATTTTCTGCTAAAAGTGCCATCCAGAATAAGAAAAGATTTCTCCTGATCATAAATAGAATTTGGGTTTTCGAGTTCAGAGCAACAAGCATAGGCAGAGCAAGGCAGACAACTTAATCGCTTTAAATAATTTCATTGCAGTCCATCTGAAAGACTTCGGTGAGAAACTGGCTAATGAAGAAATTTTAAAACGTCAGAAAATCAAAGATCTAGTAACCGAGACTTCTAGTCAAGAGCAACTGCAACTGGCCAAATTCCCTGAGCTGCAACCTCATCAAGCGGAGCTGGAAAATCTGATGCCAAAACTTTCCCGGGTTTACCAAAGCCGCAGCTTTGAGCCAATTATTGCAGAAGCCGTGCAGCACAAGTTTAGAAACAGAGGCGAAATAAATTTAACCACGTCTGAGCTCATCCCGTGTCTCCTCGGAGCAGTTCAGGAATGGGAAGCCAAAATCAGTCCACTGAAATCGGAAGCCGCTACATGGCAGGACGCCGAGTTTCTTAGCTTTCTGTTTACCGATAAGGAGAAGCTTGTCAACGAGCTTAGCTGCTTCGTCGAGGAGGGTGAGTCCTGGGTTGAGCAGCTAGCTGAGAAGCTGACCAGAGCACAAATCATTCTGAGCTACTCAACTGCAGCAGCTGCTGTTCAGACATGTTTGCAGAAGCTTAAAATTCCTTGCGACACGGCAATCCTGGTTGAAGTTCAAGAAACGGCTAGGCAGATCGAAAGTGTTGCTTTAGCGAGGGTCAGTACAGAAGACATCGATAAGTTTACTTTTCTAAGAGAGTTCGCTGATTCAAAAGTTTTCGAGCCTTTGATGAACTCGGTGTCAAAAAGCTCAGAACTGATTGAATGGCTGCCTGAAAACATTCAAAGTGGGCCACAGCTGAAAACCTTCCAGGATCTCGCAATGATTTATCTTGGAGACTCAGGAGCCCTGGAACAAAAGAAGATCGAAGTTTTGGTGCAAGTTGTCAGTGACTTTCATGAGATAATATACGAAACTTGCAACTTAGTCGCCAAAAAAGATGTGAAAGTCACAGACTTCCTTAATCTGTGCCGACCTGTGATGCAAAGACTACAGACAGCACCAGAACGAATCGATGATTTGACCAAGACTGCGAACCAGCTAAAGTGGCTGAAAATCATTAAAGAGAATCAGGGATCTGTGGAGCGACCCACGCTGAAGAAAATTGAGGAGATCTTTAACAGTGGAAATTTTCAGCTTGGCGTCCTAGTGGAAAACAAAGACCACTTTTTACTCACAACGAGCAAAGAAAAAATGGAGGACGCAAACACCAGCGTCACGGATAGCAAGCAGAGAGGCTCTCAAAGGGCAGAAAGCGTGGCTAAGTACACCCTTTCCGATGTCAAAGACTTGCAATCAAAGCTTATGCTTATCGCTGGCAGCGCGTACGAAAATAAGCACTTGCTGGAGAAATTCGTCAAGCTCACTGAAGCAATTTTTCGACTCGTCGAGGTCTATAAAGAGTTTTGTGCTCATTGCTGCTTGCTTTGCGAGCAGATCGACATCAGAGTTGATGTAGGCCCTGGTAAATCAGAAACGGTGGGCAATTTAAAAGTGGAGCTGCGGTACTGCAAACCGCACAAGTCGATTACGGGCTATTATGAAGACATAAATGAGGGACTAACACTATTGTCTAACGTTTTTCACGCGTGCTTGGTGAATTGGAAGGATATTGTTGCTGCTGCGCGAACAAACAAAGAGCTTCACGATATAAACTTCTTCACTCTTAAACAGCTGAAATATTTGCAGAATGAACTGGCAAGCTTTTTTACATCAGCGGTACACGCCCAAGTCGATAAACGTGTGCTGCACCTCCTCTCCTACATTTGTCCGGGATGCACTGAAAATGAAATCAGTGAAGCAGTGGATTATGTTGTAATAAAAAAAGCTGGAGGTGATGCCAACTCAGATGAAGAAAACAGCGTGTATGAGACAGCCGTTAAAGCACTCAAGGACGAAGGCTACAGTGATGGGAAACTCATAGAGAGGACTTTAAAGATATTCTTTCGAAACTTTAGTGTTGAGGATGAAGACTGGTCAGATAAGCTTATTGAGCTGGCTGAAAAAGTTGAAAAAACATCAGTAGTTCAAGCTGAGGAGGGTTCAAGAAAGGAATGGAGCACCGCTGACCAGGAGCTTTCTGCCGCAGAAGTTGGGGACATGCCAGTTCACGAAGCATTTGAGAGGCTATGGGAGATCTACGAAAAAAGCATTGATATGTCCCACAAGGATTTTCTCAGCTTCCATGATTTATCCATGGTACTAAGACGCCTTTCCGAGAAATCGAGTACCCCGATCCGACACAGGAAACTAGGAGAAGAGTTTAGAAGCATTTTTAGTCCTGGTAGACCCATAGCACTAACACTCGACAATAGGGACCATCTTCTAATAACACTGGATTTGTTTCGCATTGCATATGATTGCTTACCTCAGCTTGAGGAAGTTCTAATGTGCTCTGACCAGACCACGGAAGAGGATGTGTCAGTGTTCTTGCACAGATCTGTGTTAGACCAGAACAATGAGGCTCTGTACGTGATCAAGGGGGCTGAGCAACTATCTTATCAGAATTCCGTTTTCGCTGAGGATCTCTTTAGCCAGCTACTCGACAAGGTTGCGGGAAAACCTAAAGCACAAATTTTTGCGCTGATGACCGACGATCAGCAACGAAACTTTCCATTTTGCAGCGCTCTCGCCTCCTTTATCCAGGACTATCCCAGAACTCCAAACGAGGGCAGTATTCGAGACTGGATTGCACAATTTCTTGCAAAAGAAACGCCTGAAAAGAGCAGTTTCGTGTGGGTGACCTCTTCCAAACAGGCTTCAGGTATGGGGAAATCGCTAATGTGCTCTCAGATTGCTAACAAAAGAGCCGCTGATCAGGGCGCGTTCGTCTTCAGCTGCAATGACACCCACTTGGATGCCGAAAAGCTGCATGACTTTCTTAGCGGTCTTCTGCACCAGGAGTCAGCTGTGTTTCATATCGACATCGCACGAGAGGTTCAGACAGGCTTTGATGAATGCATCACACAGCTTGCAATTCTCGGAGGAATTTCGAGCTCTAAAGGCTTTATATGGCGCCGCTGCCTTGGCCACTGCTTGATTCTCCTCGAGCACTCAAAGAACCTCCACTTTAAGACAGATTTTCGAGTTCTAAACTTTCTACCATGCATTCAGTGCAAATCGCCCTGTGAAATAATTAGACATATTGAAAGCGGAAAGCCGACCAATGAATGGCAGCCTCTATTGCATGAAGAAATTCTAACAAAGGAGTCGATTCAAAAACCCGTTAGATACTTGCTAAATAAAAGTGCAGATCAAGGTCAAAAGCTTTCTAGCCAAGACGTAGTTAAACTACTCGTCAAACACTGCGGCGTTGAAAATCCATCCTGGCAGGAGTTGCAAGTCTTTAGCAGATTCTTCTGCCGACAGATTTCTGACATGGAAAGGTCGCCGTATTGTGGGAGTGTTGCTGGTCCGGAGTTTCAGGGATTTAAAGACTTCGTGCTGAAATTTATGCTAATTATGTCAAAAGACTTTGCCACTCGCTCCCTCAATATCTCAGATGAAAGCGGAAAAAATAAGGAAGTGTGTGTCCCGACTGCTCAGAATCCAAGTGAAGAAAACCTAGAACTGGAGAAATTTCAGCTCAGGCGTAGTTGGGAACAAAATTCTCATCCCTATCTTCTTTTCAACGAAGACGGAACAACTTTCACTTTCATCGGATTCACAATCACTGCCAGAGGTGATTTGGTGGATGCGAAAGGCGAAGCAATCGAAAAAGGGATAATGTCTCAGCAGCTGTACAGAAGCCTCCGACAACAGGGCGTTCGCATGGATGAGCCGTTTGACAAGCTAACTCGAGAAGAGAAGATAAATAAGTTGCGAATGGTCTTTGGCTTTGAGAGCCTCACAGCCTCAGCAGATCCTGATCCTTCCTATGAGGTGACTACAGATAACGCCATGAAAATGCTGGCTATTTATATGCGCTTCAGATGTGAGATCCCCGTCATTCTAATGGGAGAGACTGGCTGCGGTAAGACAAAACTCGTTGAGTTTCTGTCGAAGCTCATGCTACCTGTAGAACAGCAAAAATTTAGTAACATTAGAACTTTAAAAGTACACGGAGGTGTTTCCGAAGAAGAAGTAGTAAATACATTAAGAGAGGCAGAAAAACTCGCTGCTGAGAATTTTAAAAAGTCCCCAAGATCACCGTACACAATCGTGTTTTTTGACGAGGTGAACACAACTAGTGCAGTTGGACTAATCAAAGAAGTCATGATCGATGGTCGTGCTCGTGGAGAACCAGTAGACTTTTCCAAAGGGCTTCGATGCGTGGCAGCCTGCAATCCTTACCGAAAGCATTCAGAGGAAACGATAAAAAGACTGGAGAACAGCGGACTAGGCTACCGAGTTCGAAAAGAGCAGACTACTGACAAATTTGGCAATGTGCCAATGCGCCACTTGGTTTACAGAGTAAAGCCACTGCCTTTATCTTTCCTGCAAGTGCTGTGGGACTTCGGGAATCTCAATGACGAAGTAGAAAGCAAATATATTGAGAAAATTGCCCAGTCAAAAGAAAAAGATTTCGGTCAGCCAGCAGTTTCCGAAAAGGAACTTGCCGCCCTTGTGAAGGCACTGTCAGCGTCTCAAAGGTTCATGAGAGATTCTTCTGACGAGACTAAGTTTGTCTCTCTTCGTGACGTAGAAAAAACCATGAAAACGCTTGAGTGGCTCTACAAAAGTCAAATACTGGATACTGATACAGTTGAGTTCAAGAACTGCAACCTTTCGAAGTTTTGTGCCGCGGTAGTGGTGAGCCTCGCCGTCTGCTACCTCAGACGACTCCCAAGAGACAGGAGGCTTGAGTATCTTGAAGTTATTAAACCATTTTTTTGCAGGGATTCTGCGACTAATACAGGAGATATTTTTAATTTGATTGCCGCTGTTGAAGGCAATCTAGTGAGCGATGTTAAACTCCCGGAATCAATCGCAATGAATGAGGCTCTCAGGGAAAATATATTCATGATGGTTGTTTGCATATCGCTGCGAATTCCCCTCTTCATTGTCGGAAAGCCCGGAAGTTCAAAGTCGCTGGGCAAAGCTATTGTGAAAGAGCTGATGCAGGGACAAAACTCGCAAGGTCAGTACTTTAAAAAGCTGCCAAATACGCAAATGCTGTCTTTCCAGTGCTCCCCATGGTCTACTTCTGAAGGCATCATTAACACTTTTACGCAAGCTGCAAGACTTCAAGTCGGCCGAAGTGAAAACGATTTCGCTTCAGTGGTCGTGCTCGACGAAATTGGATTGGCAGAGGACAGTCAGAATATGCCATTAAAGGCTCTGCACTCTCTGCTGGAAGAGGGCATCAGCTTGAGGCATCAGCTCACTATAGAAGAGCAACCTCAAATGCAGCAACTGTCTTCAAGTCTGCTGCCTTTTGTGAAAGTTTCATTTGTCGGTCTTTCGAACTGGGCTCTGGATCCAGCAAAGATGAACCGCGGACTTTACATTCTGCGAGACAAGCCCACAGATGATGACCTAATCGAAACGGCAAAAGGAATTTGTAAGGATAACAAACAAAGAATCGCGTCCCGGCTGGACGAAGTTACGCGAGTGTACACGGAAATATGCAACGAAACTTGCAAGGAAGCTGAGTTTTTCGGCCTTCGAGACTACTTCTGCCTCGTGAAGCATATGGTCTATAAGTCCAAGGGAGAGAAAGTTAGTGATAGAATTGTTGCCGAATGTCTGATGAGAAATTTCAGTGGTTTTAGAGATTTTAACCCTGTCCAGCTGTTTGCCAAGCTCTATGACAGGTATAGGGACTTGGAGATGGAGCTGCGAGGCTTCTCACCGATCCTAGACGCACTGAATGGTTTCGATGAAGATCAACGCTATCTACTATTAATAACTCAGCACATGTCTGGTTTTAAGGTACTATTGAATCTGCTGAGCGCAAGGACGTCAGAGGTCGGAATTCTTTATGGCAGTAGCTTTCCGAAGGATCAGGAGTACTCGAAAGTCTGCACAGACATCAACAAGATCAAGGTCAGTATGGAGCGCGGTGGAACTCTTGTTCTCCTCAACATGGAAAACCTATACGAGTCACTGTACGATGCTCTGAATCAGTACTATGAGGAATGCGGTCAAGACAGGTTTGTCGATCTCGGCCTTGGTACTCACCGCCTCAAGTGCAAGGTGCACAAAGCGTTTAGGATCATTGTCATTGCCGATCAAAGCACAGTTGAGCAAAAGTTTCCAATCCCCCTGATCAACCGCTTGGAGAAGCACAGGCTTAGCACGGATGCCATTTTGACTGACCAGCAGCGGTACAAGATCAGAGGCGTGTTGGAGTGGGTCAGCAAATTCAAAACGTCTGATGATCATGGCCTGTCGGACATATTTGTTGGATTTCACTCAGATGTTGTGCACTCGCTAATTTTTGAATTAATGGACGAGGAGAGTGTGAAGCAGAAGCTTTTGTCTGTGGTGACAGTAGAGAGTTTAGTACAGCTCGACAAAACTCAATTAGCAGACACAAAGGATATTTTTTACGGAGCTATTGCGACACAAATGGTTTATTAAACCTGAAGAGCTTCTTCTATGCGTTCGACTTTGAAAGCAGCAAACCTTTGTTGCAGGTAACTACGTACGACAGACTGTTATCTGTAAAAAAGGTCGAAGAAATTTCAAGTCACTTTTTGCCGAAACTTGGTAAAGTTTGCCACTGTTATTTAAGCAAGTTCGAATCGGAAACCCAGTTTACTGAGCATCTTCGCAATTTCTTCAAGGAAACCGAACTTTGTACTTTGTTTCTTCAGTGCGAGGGCTTAAGCGCTAATTATCAGAGCCTAGTGTCTTGTGCGAAATACCTGCTAGAGGAAAAGATTAAAGCCGGCAGGCAAGATGGAAGCAATGCTTGGAGGGTGGTCTTAATTATTAAGCTACTGAGATCTCACGAAGCCCCTTTCACTGGTTTTGAAAGTGGTCTCTGGACTTCAGTGCACATTGAGGAGCTGGCGTCCTCCAACAGAATGAATATTCACTATCTTAGTGACGTGACCATGTCAAAAGTTGTGTCCGAAAGCGAAGATTTCACAGGCGCAAGCGAAAGTGAGGAATCAGTGAAGCTACTGAAGCCGGTGAACTTTAAACTATTGCTTCGCCACAGCCAATACAGCGCGCTTAGCAAGCTCAAGGACTCAACTAACAGTGAAGAGCGTTTGAGATCAAGGCGCCACATCCTTGAGATGGCTTTGAAGGGTAAGATGATTGGATAATTTTTTAATTTAAGATGGCTAAAATTTCGCAATTTACTGCAAATTACGAGCTATTAAAGTGAAACTCGTCAACGGCTTTTTAGACATAGAATTTCTTTCCAAAGCTTGTCAAATCATCTCCACATCTCTGAAGTGGAAGGAAGATTCGTGGAAAGCTACTTATGAGGCAGATAAGTGGCTCAGTTTTGAGTCAGCAAAGCTGGTTAACGTACGAAATGCAGGAACCTTAACGTAAGTTTTGGTAGTCAGACTGCTGTGAACACGTTTAGATTGAAGATGCAACTTTTGAAGCTATTATTTGATATAAATGTAAAAAATCTACTTTTGCAGAGAAAGCGCCTGGAGAACAATCAAGCGTGAGGTCACTCATGCTTTTGCGTGCCTCTTAGCTTTTGCCGATAGAGACGGAAACTTGAATAATTACGGGTCCAGTAAGCCTAAAAAATTGTGGCTGGACCTGCTCAGTTGTGCCTTCGCTTGCGACAGTGAATTCAAGAGGTCATGCGAAGATGCAATGAGAGTCTCAGAGCAAACGGCAGAGTTTGTGGTATCAAGCTCAGCTGTTGACAGGCATGACTTTCACAGCCTATTTCCATTTTCTTGGGCAATTTTTGAACGAATAAGAATTTTGGCAAAAGAGGACCACGAACGACTTGTGGATCTGTTTCGCAATGCTGACTTCGGTGTTATCTTGCAAAGGCACGTGTTTGATGAGGATTTGTTGCTTAATTTTTGCCATGATATGCTGAACATCGAACTATTCGAAGCAGACGGCGAGTCTGTGAAAACAGTTAGTCAAATGCTCGTGCGAAGCTCAGAACTTACGAAGGACTCGTTACCTGACGCCATGTCGAGCTCTTTTTTGGTGCTTCGAAAATTTAAGCAGCAAGTGCAGATAGCGCTAAAACTGAAGAATCGAGTTAAAGGACTCGATCTAAAGATCTCAGAAGTGCAGACATTGGAGGACTTGCCAGAAGTAAGTCGTTTCATTTCATCTGAGAGCATCAAAATTATTTTTATTGTAAAAATGAATTTCAATATCGCTCGTGAATTGAAAATGCTGTAATTTGTTTCTAATTCTAAGGCTGTATTCAAATCTTTCTGGAAGCACTTCGAGAAACACAGGACTCACCTTAACACTGCTGAAAAGCGCAAGACTTGGCAAAGTTGGCTCACAGATTCTCAACCGTTGATCTGCCGGCTCCTCTTAATGAACGGAAGCGAAGACATGCAGCTTCAGTGGGACCGCATTCAGTGTGTGTTTCTCTTTCTGACTGAAGTTGTGAACGCCTTCGATTCTGAAACTAGCATCAGTGAATCCGACATCAAGCCGATACAGCTGTGGAATGTAAGCTCACTCTTTAACTACAAATACCACTAGAAGACCTTGTTTAACTGTAAAACTGTTGGTATATTCTCACCCACCATTCACTACACTTAATCTCCAAAAATTTCCGTGCTACAAAATTTTAATTTTAGGCTCTGCATCGAGAATTGCGTGAAGACTTTCAAAGCTTAAAAGCTATTAAGACGATTGAAGAGTTCGTTGAAAAAGTTAACTCCTCGCTAACAGAGAAAATTCTTGGGTAAGGTTGAGTACTTCAAGCTCTGCATGCTTTTAATTATTGATACCACGCGTAGTTACGAGCATAAAGCTGAACAGTAATACTTTCAAAATTTTAGGAGCAAAAATTGTGGCAAGTGCGGAAATCGTTCGGACTACAAGCTAATTTTGCCCTGTGCAGACAGACTTTGCGCTGATTGCGTGACTCGCAGCGAGTCATCTAGTGATGACCCTAGAAAGAAAATATGTCCTATCTGCAAACAAGCCTTCGACCCCTCGGCAGTGACCGGTCCAAAGCAACAGGCGCTGGTGGACTTCAAGGCCAGGTGCAATCGGTTCATGATGCAAGTCGTGTCCAAGCTCTGCTTTCGAGCGAATAGGCCTCCGAACGAGGACTTGTGTCACCATTTAATTAGCTACGTAACAAGGACTGCCAAGACAAATGCTGTTTTCGGACTTTTCGGCGATGATCGCGACAGTTCGCCAGTGTTCAGATCCTTTGTTTTACAGAAGTTGCTAGCATTCAACGTCGAAAAAGTGGAATGTTTGCTCCAGCAGCATGTTAATGCTGCTGCTTCAGATTTAAAAGAAGACGCCACACAAGATTTAGCAATGATAATCGTCAACTGCATGGAGGACGCTGAGTTCATGCGTCACCAGGCTAAACCAATCACGGAACACGATCTACTATATAAAGCTGTCTCCATGCTTGATGAATTTGCCTCTCCGGAAGAGGCAATACTTTTAAGCGTTCCACATCTTCGGATGGTGGCTTTCCGTAGGGTGGCCCTGCGAGTCTTGGCAACTGAATTCTCGCGTGGCAATCTCTGTGAGAAATTTGTCAATGAACTTGCACGAGCACTGGAGGCTCATAAATGGAGCCGAGTTTTCTTTGTGCGTTGCCTGTCCATGGAGGTCGGTGTCTCTGCCGCAATAGGCCTCATACTAAGCAAACCAGCTGTGAGGGTGGCAATGGAAGAAGAAATTGGAGATATTGACTTGGTACCCGTACCTGACTTTCTTGTCAGCCACTCTGATGGGTACAGAAAAGCCAAAGAATACGTTCTGACAACATATTACGATGCATCACATAAGGTAACGTGACAAAAATCCCAGATTGATTAAACATGTGCATTTTGTTTTTGTTTTTCTAATTTTTAAGGAACGTGGGAACTATTGGGCAATCGAGGAATTTCAATTTCATGCATGTCTTGATTTGTTTACCAAGCCGGTTTGTGCGGCGTTGGTTAACCGGCGTTTGCTAGGAGGGGGTGGTAGCTAGGTCTTTGTGTCTATTTCTGCTTTAAGCTCATGTACATGTAAATTACTCGTAGAGGGTACAGCTGATGTAATTCTCTTTAAAATGCGAAATCATGGCTGCTAAAGAGGAGTTATTTGCATGTAAGAAAATTAAAATTTTAGGACACTGGAATTACTGATGATATGAGCTCCACTCTGGTTCTTGCGGCCTTGACGGCGGCCTATAAAATTCAAAATATGACCGAAGAAAAGCCAGAAAACTTCCAGCTCTGCATTGACAGGCTGAAGTCGACGTTTCCAGCCCCTCATAAGGTAGGTGACATTATAAACAACTCAAGTTGTCGTACCCGGCTTCAGCCGGAACCAACTAAAAAAGAAAAACTTATACTCTCGTGACGAGCGCTAAGCTAATTTAATTTTATTAGTTTCTAAAAAAGAGGGAAATTTTTGAGGCGAATTAATTATATGATTTCTTGGTTTTGGTTGCGCAATTTCGGCCTTGGTAAAATTTGCAGGCATTATACGAGACTCTGGTGTACTTGACTGAATCACCATTGTCGGATGCCAATGTGGCAATGTTACGCATTCACCTTGCCTACTTACTGCAAGCGGATTCAGCAGCGAAATGCAGTTCTGCGTTCAGAAAATTTTTGAAGGACTTACCGAGCTTTGTAAATAACTGGTTTCTTCCAGCAATGACCCACGATGAAATCTGGGAGCGGCTGTTAGAAATGACAAACTGTCCCATAACAACAAAAGACAGCCGAGGCAAACTTCGGGATGAAAACTTTAAAATGTACTGTGAGTAAAAGCTTGCTATGCTTGAAAATATCTTCCCCTGCCCTCTATTGCATCCAAATTTGGCTAAAAGTAGCTTCTAGCTTATATAAGAGACATTTTTATGACGCTGAATTTCAGGTTGCCCCAATGGTCATCCATACGTATTGGGAGAAGTAAGTAATATGCGTGCACATTTTTAATGATAAGCATCCATTAGGACCAGTAGGCGTTCCGATAAAAAATTAACTGCGACCAATAAACTTACTTTAAAAAACTGCTACCTTTACTTTAAAATAAATATTTACTTCGTTGCAGTGCACGCAAGGATGGGTGAAATACAAGTGCCATGAATGCGGCGCTGACATCGGTGGGCAAAGTCACGTGATTGCTGCAAATAACACCGAATACACATGCAAAACCAAAAAGGGCTTCTCCACGCCGTCCGAGAAAGAAGGCACACAGCCTATGCGCAATCTGACAGCAGCCAGCGCAGCGCTGATCCGGTTGCTGCAGCACCTGGCCTTGCTCGCTGCTTCTCGAGATTCAAACTGTTCTTTGAGCCAGTTCCACTCCGATGTAAGCCTGTTCAGTCAAGTAACCGGCAGAAGTGCAGAGGAAACTTATCACATTCTCCATTTAGTGCTAAACCGTCTGGAGCTTGACAGAACCATACTTGATAGTTTTGATGGTAAGTCACAAAATGGAGAAGGAAGTTGCAAAATTAAGGGGAAAGATATAGATTTGAAAACTGACCAAGGCCGGCGAAACTTTGAAGAGTGCATTGATCGTGAGTTGATACAGCCGATCATGAGTCAACTGAGCGATCTTCTGCAAAATTCCAACAGACTGATTGCTCAGAGTGGGTCTGAAATCATGCAGCTCATTCATGGCACATCGAAGCTGGATGAGACAAATGAGGCATCGCTTTGGAAATGTCACAGACGAATAACAGTGAAGAACGCGGAGTACGCATTCCAGGAACTGAGTACGGAACTGTCTGAACAATACCGGCTCATCGGAACCGTTTGGAAGTGGCTTCCTGTACTGCGTCACGTCGGATCTCTGCCTCAGTTGATCAGACTGGCGAAGGAATTGACCTCTTGCTACAACTATAGCATTACAATCGAAGATGCAAGACGCAGTTCCATACAGAAAGCCTACAATCGCAGCGATAATTGCGAGGTGGATGTGAACGCATTCGAACTTGTCTGGAACGACCTTAGACACCGACTCAAATTGGCACGATTTGAAGATTCACCTTATCCTCTATTGAAAAGCGGAGTGCCCGCTTGTGATCTGCCTCTGGCGGCGCTGCTGCCGCACTCCAATGAATGGGGCCGGTGCATCGTAGCCCTTGCTCAGCTGCTAGTTGAAGCCCATAACGCCGTGATCGACGCTAGCGCTATTAACACAGAAGAAGTATCTCTTGATGATTTAGACCAGGCTGCGGTCATACCGAAGGACCTCGAGGCTGGCCTCTTACCAATACTACTTGCCAACAGTAGTTACTCAATAAAAGATGTAGCCCGCATCGAGTACGACTTCCAGAGCCTAGAGAGTCAGCTGGTTGATTTCTTGGCACGTGGGCGCTGCCGAATTGCGCCTCTTTTAACGCCAATCATCTACAAGGATGAGATCCACCTGGAGCAGCTCTTTAAGCGTCTGCAACGATCCGTGCCACAGAATTTGGCTCCTTCGACCGTCACACTGACGCAGGCATTGAGCTCAGGTCTGCCACAGGAGTTACGAGATGTCACTCACTATCTGGATGATGCGCTGCCCGCTGTCATCCGCTTTCTTATCTCACTGGCACGGAAAACACGCAAGAGATGCTGCACGTTTTCATGACTGAGAGGCTCGCGATGCCTGGCCTGCCCACGCCCCAGCTGCAGCGCAGTGTCACGCTAGCCGACACAAAGCTACTGTGGCTGCACCTAGACCATCTCCGCTGCTGCCTTCTGCTGAGGAGTGATCTGAACCCGTTCGAGGACTGTGGCGAGGTTCCCGAACTGCCAGAGGAATTACCAAAGGAGCTGAAGAATCAGCGCACTCTTCTTATGGAGAAGCTTCATAGCTTCATTCGACTGGTGTTGAGCAAAAACCGAGAAACGTACGAGGGGCCTATGAGCTGCAAGACGTTGTTGATCTGCCCAATATGTCCGTAGAGTACGAGGCATTCAGCGTTTTTGATGGGAGCTTCTTGTGCGACCACGCGGTGGCTATTTGGACCGCGCTTTACCGCATGGAGTGACATCTGCAACTAACAAGCTAAAATTATAAATTCATTAGAAATTAATCTGAAATAACTATTAGCCGAGCAAACGACAGTAAAAATAATGAATATGAAATCTGTTTTTTTAATGGATTTCCTTACAATTTTAACCCTCTAAAGACATGCCTTATCGTCTACATTAACAACTTTTTGTTGCTTTGGCCAATATCCTAGACTTTTTGGTTCAAGTTTTTTTGTCAATGGATTTTTTCATTTTAATATAGTAGGACACCTTTTTATTTGGGTCATGCTTAGTTAATTTTTCTATTTAAAATCTTTTTATTTTAATACTACTACGATCAAAGTAGCGGATCTTACTAAAAAATAAATGAAAAATAAATAAATTTAGACACCCGGCCTTTCGACCAGATGTACATCCAACGGCACATCACTAAAACAGACTAAAAATTTGGCTAAAAATTATGATAGCTGGCTACATCCCTGTTTTTCTTTCCAGTTACAAATAGTTTTTTCTCCAAATAACCAATTATTCATAATTCAGAAAAGCTCCCTATAGTTTTAATCTTATTAAAAAATGATTCAACAGCCACTTTGACTCGTCATCAACATAACTGAATCATTAAAAGGAATAAATCAACACAATGTTCCCGTTTTTCTCGTCTATAATACTTTGAGTAGCGAGTACACGATATATTTTTCCCAGAGACTTGCTCACTAATGAATACATTATTCTACCATATATTTTCTCCCTCGTAAGTTTGATTTTTGCACTATTTTCGACTTTTTGCAAGCAGTTTTGATTTCAAACGCTTATTTTTTAAACTGTCGCCTCATTAATTTTTTATAAACTCTTTGTAAATTGAGATAGCCTAATGAAGGTCTAAAAGCTGGATTAAGGTAATAAGGTTACTATACTTTAATTTTTAACTTTGGTCTGGGCAAAAATCGATTTTGGTACGATTGTAATGTTTTGATTTGTCCTGTTTAGAATTGCGAACTTCCTGCATGCCCGTTTTGTTTTATGGCAAAAATTACTTTTAATGAGTGCAGAAATCCTGGTGGGATTGTCATTTTAAGAATAACTTTTGTTTAAACCGTTTTTATCGAACGCACTCTTCTTAATTTCGTTATTATTTCGAACGCACTTTATTATAAAAATGCTAAATTTTAGTTACTTGTAGGCGATCTTCTACATTAAATATTTTAAACTGAGTTGCGTTATATAGCCTTAAAAATGGAATTTTCAGGTGATACCCAACCAGTTTTCTGCGCGCAAAAAATTTCTCGTTCTGTAGTTCTCGTACTAAAACTATTTACAAGTAACTGCTTATTCCAGATGCACATGCTTAATCTCCTATACTATCTATTAAACAATTTTTCTTCTTTCTTGCCTGTAGACGCTATCCCTTAAATATTTTTGTCCATTAAATCCGAAATTTAAAGTGCAGTGCAGAAAATCCAGGAAAACGTTCGAGAACACTGAAGATATTTGTTAGAATTTTAGATAACAGTTAAAATTTGTTGATTAGATTTTTTATTACTTATTGCTTTACTCCGCGATCCCAGCAATAGCTCCGGCAATAAAAAAAATAAATTTTTTAAAAATAGTGTGCCACGTCTGAAAATTATTTTTTAAAATAAAATGATGCCTCCCAATTTATGTGCCACACAAATTTAGACCACAAAATATGAAGTCTCTTGCCGCTGGAGGAGCGAAAGTTTGTTATCTATTGCTGAATAATTGCTGGTCCTCCTGCTCCGTGACGTAAGCAGGAAAATGTGTGCCGTTTGTTTTTTTAAAAAGTACACAGCATTTTCTTTTGTGCCACGCATCCCCTCATCATGTGCCACATTTTATTTTAAGCAGTATGCAAAAACATCTTTTTACGGCTTTTTTTTGCTTTAAATTTATTTTTCTATTGCTGAGCCTACCAGACTGTAAAAAGTAACGGAGAAGGCGCATTGTAAGTATTTTTAGTTGCCTACAAGCAAATACTTTGTGTGCCACTCGATAAAAAGCTTCTAAAGATTGTTTCATGTACACTGTTTCAATTGGTCTGCTTAGATTGTCGCCTGGGGTCGTGATTAGTTACTAGGCAACTAAAAATACTTACAATGCGCCTTCTCCGTTACTTTTTACAGTCTGGTAGGCTCAAGCAATAGAAAAAATAAATTTTAAAAGCAAAAAAAAGCCGTAAAAAGATGTTTTTTGCATACTGCTTAAAAATAAAATGTGGCACATGATGAGGGATGCGTGGCACAAAAAAGGAAAATGCTGTGTACTTTTTAAAAAACAAACGGCACACATTTTCCTGCTTACGTCACGGAGCAGGAGGACCAGCAATTATTCATGCAATAGATTAACAAACTTTCGCTCCCTCCAGCGGCAACGAGACTTCTATTTTGTGGTCTAAATTTGTGGTGGCACATAAATTAGGGGCATCATTTTATTTTAAAAAATAATTTTCAGACGTGGCACACTATTTTTAAAAAAATTTATTTTTTTTATTGCCGGAGCTATTGCTGGGGATCGCAGAGTTATAGCTTTTCACTTTAGATTAGATCGACAATTATTTCGGAGGCAAATAGTAATATTCCACCTTTTTGTGATTCATTCCCGGGTTTTCCTCACACCAAAAGCCGCTTTCTACAATATTTAACAATTAGTAGTCGCCTAACGGTTTTACTGATTAATTTTTTGTTTAACCCAATAAATCTCTATTAAAAGCAAAATACACATATAATTCCTTTAGTATAGTGCTCGATTTCAGTAGCTTCTGATGATCAAAATTTTATGCAGCTTGGCTCTTGGTCAATTTTCGAGGAATTCTCGTTAAATAAATATTTATGGGGTTAAAGTTGCTCTTGTACGACCACAAGGAAATACCTACAAACAGGCCAAAACTTACAATTCCAACTCTGAGATTAGGAGAGTAAATTAACACTTTTGTCCAGAGCACAAGAA